>OZ014472.1:1158920-1606870 GCA_963965965.1 Trididemnum nubilum
ACTGATATGTTTGGAATTTTAAACCCGCACATGATGCTCCAAAGCAAAAGTCACAAAGGTTTCACCTACGCTTTTAAAAGAACTTATGACGAGAAGGTGAACTTTTTGGAGATAGCTGTAGAAATTGACAGGTTTATGAGACTGGTGCGAAGCAGTGAAACCACGTTTGATCGTAATGCAACAGCGTTTAATGCTTATAGTGGTTAGCAAAATTATGTTTACATGATTCGACAACATATTTATGCTTGTGTGCAAAACTTTATCTTACTGTTGGTGTTTCAATTGCGAGCTGTGAGAGGAATTTTTCAAAGCTCAATACGATAGAGTCGTACTTACGTTCTACCATGAATAATGATCGGCTGTCGGCTCTATCTATTCTTTCTACAAAAAGAGACTATGTTCAAAAACTTGATTTTAAAGATATCATCGCTAATTTTGCTTCAGCGAAAGCTCGAAAAGTTTACTTTTGGGGCGGCTGTTGATCTTTATTTGCCTGTTACATTTGTTCACCATTTTGTCTTTTATTTTTGACCATAATCTTGAGACAGTGAGGCGTCATTTTCAAGCAATATAGAACTTCTGAGACTCAACACATTACCTGTGATGATTTTATTGAAAAGATTGCTTGAACGTGAAATTATTGCAAAATTTGCTACAGTCTAGGCTACTTGGGGCGGCATTTTCGAAATCCAGGGGCGGCTACACAGTAGTGTACGCAGGATTTTCGAAAAGGGGGGGGGGCAGAAAATTCAGAAAAGTTGAAATTAATGAAGACCAGAATGAAAATTTTCCAGCCCAAAACCAATTTAGTTTTCCTGCCCAAACTTAGGTGAAGACTAAAAAAAAGGTCTTCACTCAAATTCAGTCCGGTTTTTGGCCCAAAATTAGGTGAAGACCTAAAAAAAAAAGATCTTCACCAAAATTTAGTCCAGTTTTTGGCCAAAAAACAGGTCTTCGCCCACCGTTTCTGTGTACTCAAACCTTGTGTCCAAGTTACAAAGGGGGGGGCATGCCACAATTTTGCATACTATTCTATACTAATTATTCTATTCTGGTGACCCAAAGGGGGGCCATGGCCCAATGGCCCTCCCCCTAAATACGCCCCTGCGGCTACATATGCTCCGAAGTCAATGTCGGTAACCACGCAGTACTGCGGTTTGTTGGATTATTGTATTATGCCGGTATTTATATTGCAATAGTGGTTTATAATACAGGTATCTATCGCAATTTCACTCAATGTTACGTCGTATTCTTAGCTTTGTACCTTGTTGTCTACTAGTGTCCTGTGTTCTTATTGTTTGGCTAACGCTAGTTGTGTTTATGATTTTGCCAAGTTGCCGGAAGCGATGCGTCATTATCACACTGACCAAATCTTCACTCGTGGAGATTTGGTCAGTTCAGTAATCCTAGCATCTGGTTGTTATAGACTTCTTTTGGATATTCTCTTTCCATTGTTAACTAAATCGTGAATTTGAACCCGCATCTGACTGCCTGGCAAAATCAATCGGTACGTATTTGTTTATGATTTCTGTTTAGCGTTAGTCTTCGTATATCTTGCGCTCTAGAATTTTACCGTTGTGATGTGGGAGCCGAAAAGCACTCCTTTTAATGGTTTTTCGAGGGTTGGGTGTGGTTAGTCTGGGCATGTAAATGCTTTACATGGTCTTGGCTCCGATATTTTTACAGGTCTCACAGTAAGTGCTTACGTTTGAAACTTTTCCGTTTGTTTTTAGAAACCGCAGTAAACAACAACTCCATTAAAAACTACGCGTTACGATTCTTTCTTGTGTACAGGTGTCAGGCTGTGCCAGGAGCCCAGAGTGTACCCTACACTCAAGTTATAATTTGTTGCATATTGCTTTTATATACTGGTAAGTGTAATTCGTTATAGTTGTAGGTTAATACTTTTGATGCACTAAGTCTAGAGTTTCATTTCGATATCCTACGCATTGCTGACTTATCACACAGCTATCTGCCGCATTATTATACCGGAATTTATTGTATTACCAAATTAACACATCGGTATTCGGCGCCGCAACGCGAAGGATTGCTTAAGGGGAAAACAAAAGTTTTCGTAAGAGGGGAAAACAATTAATTTAGTTAGTTTAGATTGACACAAAAGCTAAGTTGATATCTCTAGTAAAAGTCGTAAAATCCAAAATTAAAAATTTTTTCTACTTGCATCTGCCATCTAGTGGTGACTTTCAATATCTCGGCAATCACTGGACCGATTTGAAAATTTTTTTGGCGGATGATCAGAACGCCAGCCTCCATCTATGAAATGGTTAATTGACTCTTTTCCATAGGTTGGGTATAAAAAGGCTCAAATTTTTTGAATTATAATAAAATAAATCTCAAGCCCTAATCTTAACTTTTGAAAAAGTAACTAAAAGATGTGCAGTTAAATATTTCTCGTTTTTGTTTTATTCTCTTTAACTTAGAAATTTTCGGTGAAACAGCCGCTACTCAAAAAAAAACAAAAAAAAAAACAACTTAAGTATTTTCCACATTAAAACTTGATTGGTTCAAACAAGGCGTAAGATGCCGCTCGTTCCAATAAAAACCGATTTTAAGTTTCCTATAAAGTTGCAGAAAAATAAATTGGTTTAACTGAACAACAATTTTTCATAAAAGATAGAAGCAAAACACAAGTTTCGATAAAAAATGCGAATCGAACACATTATGCAAAATACACAGCAACTTCTTGTTTCCATTTTTATTTTTTCTTAGAAAAAATCTCTCGCAAGATTTTTGAGCTGTTTCGATTCATTTTACACGGCAAAAGTGAACAATGGTTTCTTATCAAGTCAAGATTGTAAAGCTTGTCCAAAGCAACTCAGGTGTGGCGCTTAGCGATTCTAAAACCTACAGCCAAAATGTGTTCTTGCATGTTGGCTGTACTTTTTATTCTTACAAGTCAGTTGCTTTTTGACCAGTGGCGTCGCTAAGGATGGTGACACCAGGGGCGGAGTTTCGTAATGTCACCCTTCATTGATTATATTTTAAAGAATGTATAGTTATAGGTAAAGTATATTAATGTATAGTAGGCCGCAAAAGGTCATATTTCAAAAATATCGGTGCTACTTCATTACTGTAAATAGCGGTTGTTATTTGGCCTGCTCAATAACTTCTCATTGTAAGATTCTACAACTTGGAAGTATGCGCGTTTAATATCACATCACCGTTTAATATCTGGCGAGTAACCAGAAATCTGCAGTTGGGAGGGGCTCTTTCGGGGGTCTGGAAGCTCCGCCCTATCCGCCGGATACCATTGGGGGTCTGGATGCGGAGCCCCAGCGCTCAAAAAAATTATTTTTTTTGCAAAATTAACTTAATTTTAGCCTTATTTTGATAAAAGTTAATGCTTTTAAAATCTGGTTTCAGGGAAAACTCTGGAGGTATAAAAATTAGCAGTGCAAAAACATGATTAAACTCAGGCGCGTAGCCAGAAATCTGCAATGGGGGGGAGCTTTTTCGGGGGGTAGCTATTAGCTCCAAAATTTCCAAATGAGCTATGTGGGTGGTAGCTATTGCCAAAATTATAGCGCTCAAAAATTTTGTCTATTAATGAAAAAAACTAACTAAATTTTAGGCCTATTTTGATAAAACTTAATGCTATTGAAACGTGGCACACGAATTACCTGTGTAAAAACATGATAATACTAGTTGCAAAAATGAGCTATGTGGGTGGTAGCTATTGCCAAAATTTCAGTTCCCTTATTGACAAGCTGATAAATGAAATCCTAAACTAGAGTTCAATAAAACTCTAAAGGAGTACTTTTTTTCGTCTATATTTTATAGAAAAATATATAATTAGGGGGCTAATGGAAGGAAGTTTGAAAGAAGTTATTGGTAATTGACTTATACTGAATAGCTCCTCTACCCTATTTCTCATCTTATATTTCATTTTTTGATAAAACCTATGTTCAGGGATGAATAGAAACAACAGCATTTTTCGATAAGCGATCAAATCAAAAGACAATTTTTGGCCATTTTCAAAGTTCTTTTTCTGTTTTATGAGTTTTGTTTTTGGTAAATTAGCTCTTCCTCGTAAATAAATGTTTCAAAACAAGCTTTAAATCATTTTTTGAGTCTATTCCAATGCAAAAGATGGTCTCAGAAGCTAAAAACGTGGTATTTTCTTTATTCTGCATTTTAGCCGGCTGACCAAAGGGGGTGAGGGAAAGGTTGTATTCCCGCCTAGCAACGCTACAGGTTCAATAAAACTCACAAAGAGTAATCCATATCGTCTATACTTAATAGAGAAAAATGATTGGGGAGGGGAGCTAAAGGAACGATATTTGAGTTGAAGAGCTTGGTAATTAACTAATACTGAATAGCCACCCCCTCCCATATTCCTGAGCTTATATTCTGTATTTTTTCATGAAACCTATATTCAGCATGTCTCAACAAGTGATCAAATGTAATTGCTTATTTGGCAATTTTTAAAGGTTTTTACTAATTTGTGAGTTATATTTCTACAAATTAGCGCTCGCCCTCCAAATAATTTTTTCAAAAGGGGCTTAAATTATTTTTTATTTAATTTTAGAGTGATAAGCATTTCCAATGATATTAAACATATTGTTGTTTTCTTTTATGTTTGACTGGTATTACAAAATGGTGTCACCCCAAAATGATGACACCCGGGCGGGCCGCCTCCCCCCCACGCCCCCCCCCCCCCCCCCCCCCTAGCGACGCCACTGTTTTTGACCATTTTCATGGAACTGACTTTTGTTGAAGTTTCAAAATTACTTCAGTCAACAAGTCTTAGAATTGAAACCAAAAAGAGATTTTTCGGCATCCAACTCGGCTCTGCAGCGAATACAAAACTAACGTATAACCATCAATGCGTTTGAATAAGACCGTGGCCACGATAAGACTCTCTAGATGATCCCGATCATGGGTGTAGCGGTCTGTAGGGTTTTAAATTTTTGTTTTGTGACATGTGCTGTTTTATAACCGTCATTTTGTATCGATGAACATATTTTGAATTCCGCCAGCTCCAATTAGAAAATACTTCAATTTATTTAGCTGTAGATTATAACAAGGAAGCAAAAATTAATTCGGTTCGGAAAAAATGGATAAAATAAATAAGTGGATAAACAGCAACAAAATACAAAAATAGCAAATGCTCAACCAGTCTGCATAACAAATATTCTTCGATTTTCGAAACCAGCGAATAAAAACTAGAAAGGGACTTCGCAAGAGATATCTGGGAACTTCGCGGCATTATCCAACTTTTACTAAACTTTATCAAGCTTTGAAATAGTGATCCGATTGCTTTGAATGAACTTGTAAAAAGCGTGGTCGTTGATAGTCAGATCAATAATTTAAATGCGCCACTTTCAAATTTTGTTTCACTAACTTAAATTGCTTTGTGGTTATTCGAATTCAAAATTTAAATCTCTCGAAATTATTAAAAATAATCCAGTAACGTCATTCAAAAAGCTTGCATAACAGTTTACAATAAATACAACGTCAAATCTCACCACTTTGTACGAGTTCTTAACAGTTTTTCACTCCATTTGAAACAACATAAAGCGGTGTTTGAAATTCCAGCTACTCACGAGCAAATTTCGTTACATCAACCAAACTTACATTCATATATGATTCCGAAAACACTCTTTCACATCGCAATTCAGCATATAGTATTGGAACACCGGTTGTTTCGAAATTAAAGCCCTCCTCCTCAACAGCATAAACTAAAATAAAAAACTCCTAAAATTAAGCAAATTTAAAACAGGCATTTATTTAGGTTTTTTAGTAAATCGTTTATGTTTTTCCCACATAACCTTCATTCTCGACTGGTATAATTTGATAAATTGCCAAAACAGAGAAGAATCAGAATTTATTTTCCTAGTTAATGCTTCACTCACAAGTTGTCACAGGTCGATGAGAATAAGATGGTAAACCATCGCAGTTTTTTACACGCTCTTTATTTGACACGATCTTTTGGACTAATTTGTCCAACATGGCATTACCAAGTTTGGCAAGTTTTATCTTTTTCTAATATTAGCCAACCGGTACTCTTAAAATTTGGTATGTGTAGCTTGAGTACTTCGCATTTAAGATTTAAAATTTTTAAGGGGCCTATTTGGCATGATCTCTTCAATGTAGTCCATCAAATTTTGTTATCTATGGGTATGACTAAAAGGCGGAAAAGTAGGAAAAGGCGGAAATCGAGCTAAAAGGCCATTAGGGTTTGGGTTAAGGTTAGGATTAGGGTTAGGTTAGGGTTTTCCCTAACCCAAACTCCAACCGCTCTTTCCTACTTTTCCGCCTTTTAGTCATGTTCGGTATCTATTTTTGATTTATATTAACTTATCCAATACATTTAATTCACTTAGATTTTGTAGTTAATGGGGAAAGGTGTCAACATAACTGGAGGACCCCAATAGTATGAGATCCTCAATATTTTTTCATATTAAATTTTTACCTATCTTGAAAATTTAGTTGTCTAGCTTGAGTGGTTAAAATTTTTGAAGGACCCGTTGGAGGAGGACTCTCCAATTGTGGCACCTAGTCATATTTTATTTATCTATTCTGATTTTCTTTTTCTTTTATATTTACCTATTCTGAAAGTTTCATGTGCCTAGCTTGAATGGTTGAAAAGTTTGAACTTTGAAGGACCCAATTGAGGGATCTTCATTTTGGTGCATCAAATTTTGTCAAAGTTTAAATTTCCTTCATATTTGCCTATTTTGAAAACTTGATGTGTTTAGCTTAAACAATTAAAAAAGTTGAATTTGGCATCCTCGTTTGACAGGGACCCTCGATTGCGGTATCCCCAAATTATGTCAAATTGTATTTTTTCTTCATATTTGCCTATTCTGAAAATTTCATTAGTCTAGTGTAAGTGGTTAAAGTTGAATTTTAGCGTCCTTGTTTGAGTTGGATCCCTTTATTTTGGTACCCCTAACTTTTGTCAAATTTTATCTTTTCTTCATACTTGCCTATTCTGCAAATTGCATGCATCTAGCGTAAGTGGTTAAAAAGTTGGAATTTTGATGGTCCCGTCTGAGAGAGACACCCTTATTGTGTATCCCCAAATTTTGTCAAATTTTATCTTTAACTTATATTTATCTATTCTAAAAATTTCATCTGTTTAATGTGAGCGGTTAAAAAGTGTAGATTTCGGCGGCCCTGTTTGAGAAAGATTTCCTGATTTTGGTACCCCCAAATTTTGTCAAATAGGATCTTCATAATTGTCAACTCCGCAAATTTTATGTGTTTAACGTGTGTGGTTAAAAAGTTTTGAATTTTGGCGGCCCCGTTTGGGGGACCTCTCGTTTTGGAGCCTCCAAATTTGGTCAAGTTTTATGTTGCTTTTATATTTACTTACCTTAAAAATGTTATTTGTCCAACTTAAAAAGTTCAAAAGTTTGAATTTTGGAGGCCCCATTTGGGGGGATTCCCCATTTTGGAACTCCCAATTTTTGCTAGGTTTAGTTTATTTTTAATATCTACCCATTCCGAAAATTTGATCAATCTAGCTCTAATGGTTTAAAAGCTCAAAATTTTGGCGGCCTCGTTTGAAGGGAACCCCCATTTTGGTACCCCCAAATTTTGTCAAAATTTTTTTTTTCTGTTTAGTTACCTTAAAAATTTCGTGTGCCTAGCTTGAAAGAATAAAAAGTTTGAATTTTGGAGTGCCCGTTTGGGAGAGAAACCCCCACTGTGGCACCACCAATCTTTGTTATGTTTAGTTTATTTTTAATACCTAACTATTCCAAAAATTTGATCCATCTTGCTGTAACGATTTTAAAGTTCAAAATTTTTAGGACCCGATTGAAGGGGAACCCCCTAACCTGGAACCCCCAATTTCATTCGGGTACTAGCTCTCCCTGTTATCTTCAATCGCCCAAACTTTGAATACAGTACGTTGAGCGGTTTAGAAATAGATAACCGGAGAAGAATAAGAAGAAAATAAAAGTACAAAAAAAGAAAAAAAAAGAAAAAAATAGTGTTCAAGTTGGGGTAAACGAACCTAACCAAAAGAAAGGCGACTAATAATGTGCACAAAAATCACAAATCATTTTCCATTAAAATTAGTATTTACCAAGATATATCGGTTCTAAATCGTTCACTTTCTGCCTATATTCGGCTTGTAAAATTTTGGTCACGTGACCGGGCGCCCCCAAAACTCGGTTTGCATTAATCATTTATGAGCACTCACATTTTGTACAAATTTCAGCTTTGCGCTCCAAGTCCCTTTTAAGTTATAGGCGAATTAATAAATTTTCAAGCCAAAAATTGCCATCTTTTTATGTTTTTTTGTGTCTCAATTCACGATCACGTGACCTAGGATCCCAAAAATTGATATACCTTAATTGTTTCATTAATTGTTATGTTGAGTCCAAATTTCAACTTTCCTGGTTTTACTAGTTTCTAGTTACGAGCAAATCAATCCTCATCTGCCAAAAATCGCAAACAAAAACTAAGGTACTACGCGCTCACGCGAAGTCTCAATGACAGTGACAGAACACTGCGTTCAATTGTTTGTTGTCTAAGACATCATTATCTTTTTGAAATTTAGCTTTAAGACGGTTAAACAGAGATATGAGCTATATTTTTTGTCTTTGCTAAATCAGTGACCCTTCTACCACAGTGTTTCGTACTCAACTCATATAGTGAGAAACACTGTTTTTCTTTAGGAACGTTCACGGTAGCACCTTCAAGGTTTCTGTTTGGAAATGGTTTGTCATACCAGGGATGAGCAACAACCACGCTGAGTTAACTTCCAGACCATTCAATCAAAACAGAAACAATAACACAAAAGGATTTCTCTACGATGTGAATTTCTACAACCTTGTATTGTGTCGCCACTAGAGCGAGTGCCAGCGACAGACCACCACTGAAAATCCTCCAATATTGCCAAATATGTATACCACAAAATGTTTGTTGAAAGAGCTTTACTGAATCAGAAACGTTAATTCTAAGCTACTGAAGATATCGCCACTGAGTTTTTAAATTATAACTCCTCTATGAAAATCTCGCACAACTTTTGCAAAACTTCAGAGCAGAGAATATGAATTTAACACTTAGTTTGATCAGAAAAATATGAGCCAAAAATATCTGAAGCATTAGAGCCAAAAATATGTTTCATATATTTTTGGCTCTAATTTTTTTGCGAAACTATTTTGTTGCATCATCCAACAAACGCACTGAAAACCTCAAAATTGTTCGTTGGTTTTGCTCTGAGCAAGTTGTCAACAACGTGGCAGGACCAAAAAAATTTTTAGTGACAGCTCTGATCGAATAAACTGGGTTCAATTCGCACCCTGATTAGTGGAATTGCGTATTTAGATCAAATACTTAATGGGCTTCAAAGTAACGGTTTGGCAAGAAGAAGTTAGTATGATCTGTGAAACATCGAACGACGAAAACTGTAAAGTAGCGTAAATTGATGATTGCTAGCGACCGTTTCAAACGCGTCATGCATCGATATTGATAAGCAGCACAGCTCAGCATAATCAAGAAATTCTTCTTATTTGACAAAAATTCACAACCAAAAGCGCAATTTCGTAAGAAGCAATAAAATTACATTCACAATAATATAAAACCAAATACTATCAATTCATATATTAGGTAATATAAAAATTTTAAATATCAAATACATAAAAAAATAAAATAAACAAAACTGAAGAAAATTTTGCATAGTAGTACATTTTTCTTGAGATTCGCAAAATTACAAATCACTGCGAATCTTTGTTTTAAACTGGGTGGTTCTTTTTTTTCATAAAACTTACGAATCAAGAAAAAGAGAGGACGTATGAAAAAATACAGCTCAAGAAAATAACATTTGGCGGGTCCATTTTTAGCTTTAATTATCAGAGATTTACTTGAAACATTGTTGACAACTTGTGTTTCGTTGCCGTCCATTTTTAGCTTTAATTCTCAGAGATTAACATACTTTTCCAATTTTGGACATTTGGAAAAGTATGCTTGAAAAAAATAAAAGTCACAGTACAAGTAAAAATATCGCAACGCAACGAAACACAAGTTGGCACAATGGGGCAGTGCGGTGTCAAAAATAATTTGGCACATTTCCAGCGAAGTACAGCTCCATAACCGAATTACATTACAGCTTTTGATGATGAAGTTTAGCAGTAAATTTGACCGTCAAGGTTAATAGAAATATCGGCAGCTTGCTCTGGATCGTCGGTGAAACTGATTTCGTCGCCGGTCACTCTGATGAATTCTTGAGATAAAATATGACGTAACATGTTCTTGTTTTGATGGTCAGGGCGGACACATTCAAACCAGTCGCCCTCCTCCAGAACAACAGGATTCGTATTTCTCACTAAGTGGACTTCGTTGTTTGTTTTTCCCAGGAAGTACCAGGGTTGGTTGGGTTGCTGCACCGCGAATACGAGTCTCTCCCTATCCTCCGCCGCTGCAAACATGCTCCACATCACTCCGCTAGCGCCCAGACCCAACCCGATGCGTGGCAAAGGGAATCTACTCCACCGAGGAAACAAGTGCCTTGTTGGGTTTCGAACTTCGATCTGAACTTTCACTGCGGGGCTGAGTCTCATTGTGTTTCCAATTGGATTTGTCATCACTAGCTGAAGCAAAGTGAAGCCAAAACACGTCGCTAAATTGAAGATGGAAACCATTGTTCAAGTGATATTCTGCTACAATACTATTATAACTGGTAAAGTTTTTAAAGTAAAATCTAAAAATCGAAAAAGAGTTGAAGCTACTGAAGCAAACAGTTTTTGGATTGCTATTTAGGTGATAACAATGCCAAACGTTGATGAAATTGTACATAACATGTAACGTTGTTGAAATTGATGCTATCCAAAGTGACGCAACAATACAATGCGTGATTTTATTTTTGACATTAAAAAATTGTACTCAAATTTTCATTAAAGCTTTTTATGCTTGTTTAAAATTTTAAAAGACGGTGTCTTTAAAATTTTACAAGTTTTTGTTGAAACTCAGATTAACACCTTGCATTTTATGAAATGGATAAGCTGCAAAAAATGTCTTTTCAAAAATATTAGCACAAATTTAAATGAAATTTTGTTCGTTATGAAATTTAAAATCTAGTTCAGTGTTCAACGTAGCAAACTGTCGTAATTATTCAAAAATTTTTTTAAAATCTTCTAGATATTTTCTCGTTACAATTCGGCCACTGAGGTATTAGAGAGAAAAACTTGGGCTTTAGTCGGACGGTGAGTGGAAGTTTAATGCGCTGATGAAACGTTTAATACAAATGAGATCAACTTCAAAATTTCAAACGTGAAGTCACGTTTCTTAACCCGACAATGATGGCTGCGAAAATTGCTTTTTTAATCTATGTTATGTAGTTTAATTTGAGTTAAACTCACAGTGGTTATATAACTTATCATAACTTTAAAAACCAAAACACAATATTCCGACACTCAAGCAAAAGTTTGCACCAAATACCTACAATTTCCTTGTGGTTATTTTCTTGCAATTTTATTCAAACTATTCAGATTAGTCTCATTCGAACGACTAATTTTGATTAACTGATGACAATATGCAATTCTGAGCACTTTTTAAATGCCCACTAATTGGTATTTCGTGATTGTTTTGTTCCAAAAATAACTTATTGTTATGTAAATACCTACGGAAGCCCAGAAGTGCAAAACACAAACATCAGTCGCTATGAATGGAAATATTTTTAAATCAGGTGTACGAAACTCTAAACTGGTAGATATATTTCTAAGCGGAAACACAAAACTGTAAACTGATGGAAATATTTTTAAATCAGTGCACGAAACTCTAAACTGGTAGATATATTTCTAAACGAAAACACAAAACTCTAAACTGATGGAAATATTTTTAAATCAGTGCACGAAACTCTAAACTGGTAGAAATATTTCTAAACGAAAACACAAAACTCTAAACTGATGGAAAAATTTTTAAATCAGTGCACGAAACTTTAAACCAAAACACAAAACTGTAAACTGATGGAAATATTTCCAACCGAATGCAGAAAAGTTTAAACTAATCAAAATATCTTTGAACTCCGCAGCAACTCCAAGCGAGTGCGCAAAACTTGGAAGCGATCGAAATATCTTTTAGCCGATGCAAAACTGCGTTTCAGGGCAAAAAAATGTAAACGAGTGCACAAATAAATATGCTACATCCGCGTCGCAAACTACATCTTACTGTCGCAAATGGTTAGCAATCATCGTTTGTTAATATTTCTACAGGCATAAACTGTCGAAAAAATATTGGGGAACAAAGTTTGTAAAATTTTTATTAAAAACATAATACATAAAGACCTTTTAGAAAAAACTTTACAGCGGATGAATATTTGAGAAATTATGTTTAGTCATGCGGAACAGCGAACATTGCTTTAGTAATTTCAAATTCATTCATAAACAAGTGTACTAGCGTAACAAGGCTGCGTTTTTTCATTAGGACAAGACTAGACTTTGGCCTCCTTGCAGCTTAGTCTAACTGCTAAGACTGACATCGGCCTTTTTCTCTTTTTACAAGAGCTGACCTAATTACCAGTTTATTGTAGGTCAGGCTTCATAGACTTGCCCTGCAATAAAGTTTGATGTTTTTTTACAATAAAGTGTAATGCTCTTGTAACCACCGTCACTGCTTTTTAATTTTGCCTGCAATGCAAGCTTTTTTTTAAGTCACAATTTATTGCTCTTGTTTCAGCTATTTTAGTAAACAGAGGTGGAGTCGAGTACACAACGTTCGAGGCCAAGGACCGACTTTTCGAGGACAGACCCTCTCGAGGCCAAAAACTGGAATGATCGAGGCCAAGGACCAAGGACACAATTTTTTTAAATTGTAGTTGGCAAATATTCCATAGTTTTTAAACGCAAAAGTGTTTTAAGATATTGCAATTGGTTAGGTTTTTGATGATAATCAACTCGAAAATAGTAGTTTCTAAAAATAATAATGAACGCCATTTTGAAGTTTTACACGTTAGCAGCTGATGTTGATTACGTACCGTGGCGGTATCGCGGCAATGAAACAAGGCCATAACCCGTCACTGGAAATATAGCTGAATTATAAACGTACAGTCGAAATACTCAATTTTAATGTCTTACTTTCATCAGTTACGGCCCCGGTGCAAACGTTCACTGATTATGGATCCCACTTTTTTAATAGTTTCCTAAAGGCAAACCATGTTGTTTAGTTAAACGATTTCTTTTCACGGAGTTTTTTTAAAGATTATTATCTAAAAAGTATTGCAAATGCTGTAATGTACTCAGTAACATTTTAGCTAACTGTGCTCATATACGTACTGTATTTGCAATCTAGTGCTTTTTTTTCTCATTAACTCGAGTTAAATACGGCACTTTGGACAACTGGCAGCGTTGCTTCTGTGGTGTAGCAGTAAGTGTACCCTTCAGGGAAATCTCGAGCTCGGGTTCGATGCGCTCTGAGTTCTTTTTTTTTTTTCGAAACCTTGCATTAGAGTTAGGGTTCGTGTCGTGATGCCGGCCTGAGAGAAAGCAAATTGAAGACCAACAAAGGGTACACTTTGCAATTATGCTACCGGGTATATTTGCAAACTCAACTTTTTTGGCATTAAAAAAATGGGTTCTGGGGCAAGGACAAAGTCCTAGTGCCGTCGCCAGAGCAAACTAAGTGAAGGGGCACTAGCCGAAAGGGCACCAAAATAGACTGAACTTTTACACATAAAAACTCATATTTCACGGCTACAAATTATGCGCTATTTTAAAAATTTCGTATTCATGTCTGAAAAAAAGCGACATATAAAACAAAGTAATGCAACTCAAGCGTACAAGATTTTTGGGTCTTGGGGGCCGTGCCCCCAGCCCCTGGGCGATTTTTGTAATTTTGCTGGAAAAAATAGCGATTTTAACGCCATTTCAATCACTTTTTGCACGTTTTTGAAGCCATATAAATAACTACCATAAATTGTTAAAATTTAGAATTCATTAAAAGAATTGAATTGCCTGGCCGGTTTAGCCTTCCTTATACTTAAAGTGAAGTCCAAAACACGTTTAAATGCTACAATATATTGGGGTTAAATTTTCTAAGCGACTTGGCTAAATGTGGCTGAAGCTCCCTTAGCCCCCTTTTTCCTGGTTGCGCAACTGACTGCGACCTAAAAAAATTTTTAGTGTGCGCTAAAAAAATACAGACAACTAGTCTACTGTTTCAGGACATAATCACTAACAAAGTACCGGCAGGGCCTCAGAGAGAAAATTTTCCAGGGGGTGCGAAGGTCGATACCGGGCCCCCAAATCTTATTGGGCCTTCCAAGCCTTATCAGGGCCCATTCCGTTAAATTATTTTTTGTCCGATGGGTGTAGATCTTCATTTAAAAGTGAGGGTGATGATAACAATATTCGCATACAGTTAAGATCTATGAAAAACACAACTAGACATAAAATTGGTTAAAATGCAGCTAGGGGGTGTGGGGGAGCGTTATAAGCTCCCCCAGCGAGGCCCGGGGCAGAGCCCCGGAAACTTTAGCACTTTTCATGTTTCTCGAGGGTAAAATACAGCATTTAATCAACATTTCAGCACCAAACTTGCTTAAATTGACAAGCAGAAAACGTGATATACATGAAAGAAAGTATGTGAAGTGGGGGATGATGACATTGAGACAATATTACACAACATAAGGACTTTTGATACTGCAAATCCAAATATTTATTGATAAAAGTTTTAAGAAGTCATTTGCAATCATAGACTTCACAAACCCAAATACCTATTAAACTCATATAGATAGAGTGGGTTACCAAATGATAGTAGAATAGTATGTCGACTTTAACTCCGCTCTCTGAGGTTGAAATGGTTTTGGATTTCTGGAAATGTGGGCCTTCGTACATTGTTATACCGTAGAATTAGGGCTCTCAAGTCAGAGAAATGTAACAAAACGTTATTTTCGGTGCAAGTGTATGGCTTTTGATCCATTTTTCTCTTTTTAAAATCAAATCAGCCACTGTTGGATGCCGCAAAGGCTGTGTAGCAAAAATAGCGACCAATTACCAATACCTAATAGGCTGACTGATATTTTTGCTGTAGGCAAGTTTGATTACGGTGTTATGGTGCAATACCAAAACTTAACGCAGAAACCTGAACTCTTGCGGGCCCCTTGAGCCCGGGCCCCCCTAGGCCAGGGCCCGGGTTCGATGTACCCCCTGAACCCCCCTCTCGCAGGCCCTGAGTACCGGTAACGATACGAAAAGCATACACCTCTATTCCGCGGCACATCCGTAAAAGCGTGTTGAATATTGCCTCACATTTATGTACAGCAGTTGGTGGCCAGCAATTTTGCAAAGAATGGAGAAAACTTCTAACGAGAATTATGTTTGAACGTTATTATTCTTTTTTCCATTATTGCCCGTTGTCTTGTCGTTACGTGATGTTCCGAAAATGTATTCTGAGTGAACCGAAATGGGGGGGCACAAGCAGTCGTTTGGGGGGGCACGGCCCCCTGGCCCCCCCATAGCGACGGCACTTCAAAGTCCTCATCCCCCAGGTTGAATAATATCAGTGATTTTTTTTCGAGAAAATAGCAATTTTTGTGACTTTAACGGAGATGTATGGTTTGTCCAGTTTGGCCGAGAGTTGGCTGGAGAATACCTTTGGTTTAGATATCAGGCTAAGGGCTGTTGATGAGAGCTAAAAGCTCGAAACAGCGCTGTCCAGCTCTGTGTTTAAAGAAGATGACACATTCAGATTTTCAAAGCAATTTGAAAAGAAAATATTGTAAATGCTAAGTTAAAAAAACTTTTGTTTTTCCACAATTTCCCAACTCTAGTTTAAGCCAAACTTTATAATGGCAGTTTACATTGTATTTGCTTAGCATGCGACGGGGAAGTTGCGAATGGACCCTGTGGTCATCGAGTCAAGCAACCACCCTATACGTCAGAGTGGAAAATCGCTAGTTCTGCCACTAAATTTTAATTTGTGATAAAGCAAATTGTGACCACTATGAATTTTTAATACTCGGGCACGCCAAAGTAAGAACAGTCTTATGTCATCGAAAGTTTCGATAACAAGAAACAGCTCAAGCACATCGCACAACGAACCTAATTGCAATATTGCGCTAGCAAAAATTCTTCATGTTGCAGTTTAAATTTTCTGAAAGAAAATGACCTAATTTCTTGAGGAATGGAATTCCAGACCTTAACTCCCTGATATTTAATGCACCTCTGCATTTTAGTTGTGCGGTAACGAGGAATGCTTAGATGCGTAGTGTCAGTAGGTTGTCGTGCACAGAAGCTCGATGTCAATGTTCCGTGGATGACCCTGGAGAAATTCAAAGTTCTTGTCCTAAACTTGTAACCTCTGACCTTCATCTAACTTTTTTATCAACTTAATGCAATAACATGATTAGTAAGCATCTATTACACCAACTTTAAATAACAACCCACCTCCAACTCGCCAGCTTTTACGAGACAAACTTTAATAAAAAATAACTTGGGGAAATGTTTATTGAACAAATTATTGAATTTGAATTGAGAGGCCCGGGCCTCCTGGTCGTACATGCAATCCTAAAACTGGGTGTTTTTTTTTGACAAACAAAGGTCTCCAAGGAAAATACCAGAGCGATTTTAATTTTGACCTAAAAACATTTAATTTCGACTCCATATTTCAGCAAAATTTTGACTTTATTTTAATATAAACTGTGTTGGCCTTATTCAGCTTCGAATTTCAATTAAAAAAAACTTTTATAATTAGCAATTGGCGCAAGTTTGAAGAAGGTACCCTTCGTTGCTTTTCATTAACAGCACTTAGATAGAAATCTCAATCAGTCGGTTTTTTGATTCAAGCAACTAAGCGATGCAGGAGGAAAACCTTGGAAACTGCACAGTGCACACATTTCAATGTCAATTACTCTTTTTTATTACCAGTGAATTTTGGATTGAAACTGACTGTTCTTAAATTTTCACGAATTTTCGGCTTCATTGTTTTTAAATCTTATAGGAAAATAAATTGACACAATTTTGTTTTTGCTTGGTAAAAAGATGTGTTGTGTAAAAGTTTTGTGGATTGTTAAAGCTGTAAAAGCAAAATACTACAGTCCAAAGATTTCAAAAACCTGGTTGTTTCGTTGTATAAAAAAAATTGACTTTTTAGTTTCGAATTTGTACGTAGTGCTCGTAATCATTTTATGTTTGCGAAGCTGACATTCTTAATTTGTTTTTAATTAAAAAAAAAGAGCTTTGTTTTTGTAGTGACATTGCTAGTATTTGCAGAAGTTTGAAGAGAAGACTTTATTCAAGCATGTATAAAACTGTGCATAAAGTTTTGATTGTGGCTCAAATATTCAAGAAAATGAAGAAGAAAAAAACTTTGTTCGCTTTTAAAAAGTGAATTTGAGCACAGACAATTTTGACCTAACACAAAATTTTGACTTTATTTTGACTTATAAAATCTACCTAGACTGACTCCAAAGCACCCGAAACCAATCTTGGTTTACGTTTGGTAATACGATAAAGTCCTAAATAAACTTCGACTTGATTGACTTTGCGGGCCCTGATTATTACTTACTGCTAAAAATATTCCAAAAGGCAACGTATCTTGCAGAAACGTATCTGCTAAAAATATTCCAAAAGGCAACGAAAAGCTGGTCTACACATTAGAAACTCGATACAAAGCAAAAATAGAAGATGAGACGAAAGACCAAATTAAATTTCACTTTCGGAAGTTTATGAATGAAGCCAAAATTGCATGCGGAAATAGGTCAAATCAGGCGTTGCATCGATCGTTGAAATCTCTTGCTGAAGATGAAAGCATCAAGGTCTGTAAATTTGATAAAGGCAGGGGTGTAGTGATTTTAAATTTTAATGACTATTATTCAAAACTCGACTCAATAATTTCAGACTCGACAAAATTTACTGAAATACCCGAGACCGCTAAAACCCACCCAATTATTACCCGAGAACAACTGATTCGAAAATTAATCAAGGAATATCTGAAGTTCTATGACGACAAATTGGTTGACAGTCTTCTCCCCTCCGGCTCAGTCCCAGGAAAACTATATGGAGCTGTAAAAGTGCACAAGAAAGACAACCCTGCGCGACCTATTGTATCTATGATTGGCGCTCCTGAATATAATCTTGCCAAATTTCTGGACTCCATAATAAAGCCTTATATACCTGGAACGTACATGATCGATTCGTTTAATGATCTGATTGACAAACTGCAACAATTCAACTTCAATCAAAAACACCACCTCGTTAGTTTTGACGTAGCATCATTATTTACAAACGTACCTCTCCGCG
This sequence comes from Trididemnum nubilum, assembly GCA_963965965.1. NCBI lineage: Eukaryota > Metazoa > Chordata > Ascidiacea > Aplousobranchia > Didemnidae > Trididemnum > Trididemnum nubilum. Next base: position 1,177,133 of record OZ014472.1, read on the forward strand.
AAACAATTGACATTATAACACAAAAAATATATTCGGACAAAACTTGCGCGCCACCAATTAGGAAAGAACATTTCACAGAACTATTGAGTATTGCTACTCAGGGCATGTTTTTGTACAAAAACAAATTATACCAACTCATTGACGGAGTTGCAATGGGGTCACCACTAGGTCCCACACTTGCTAACTTCTTTTTGGCTACAGTAGAAACGAAACTTCTGACCCAAAACTTGGACTGCTCACCAAAACTTTATTTGAGATATGTGGACGACATTTTTGCCATATTCGAAGAAGAAAAGTCTAGCTCTAAGTTTTTAGAGGTGTTAAACCATCAACACAAAAACTTGGAATTTACGATGGAAAAGTCAATTGGCGCATTTCCATTCTTGAACGTGCAAATCAATATTAAGGAAAACATTCTCGAAACTCGAATTTGGAGGAAACCTACACACACTGGTGTCCTTCTCAACTTTAGTGCAGCGTGTCCTGAACAGTGGAAAACCGGCCTTATAATATGTCTATTAAAAAGAGCAAAAACAATTTGTTCCACAGACAATATTTTTTGGACAGAAGTTAAGAATTTACGATATATGTTCCGCGCTAATGGCTACCCAAATTGGTTTTTTGATAAATGTGTCGAAAAGTTTTTAAAAATTAAGGCACCACAGTTACAAGACAAAGAAAATGTGGACGAAAAAAACTATTTTTCAGTGTACCGTACGTTGGCAAATCCTCACGGCTTTTCACAAAACAACTATCTAAGTTAATAACTAATTTGACTTCAGTAAAACTGATACCTACGTATAAAACGTTCAAAGTTGGCAATTATTTCAACTTAAAATCACGTACTCCTACGCCCCTAGTGTCCAATGTTGTCTATCGTTTTTCATGTCCGCGTGAGGCGGATCTGACTTACATTGGTAAGTCAGCCAGGCACTTGGTAACTAGAGCAAAGGAACACTGGTCACTAAACAGCATAACTAGAAAAAGTGCTGTTAAAGAGCATATTTTAGACTGCAATAATTGTGTCAAATCTGATGATATTTTAAAACCGTTTTCAATTTTACGTAGGTGTAGTTCGGACTACGACACCAAAATTCATGAAGCACTGTTAATTAAAAAATACAAACCCAAACTCAACAGGCAACTCTACGGAAATGGTTCTTCGTTCTTGTTAAAAATATTTTGATTGATTCGGTAGTGTTTGATCGTACACTCGGCATTTTGGCTGGACAGTAATTTGAAAATTACCCACAACAGCTGCTTAAATATTTATTATGACAACTTTAGGAAACTTTTTCGCCCGTTTGTCCAACGTTTAACTGCACTGTTTCATTTGCCTGACTGCATGTGTTGACATAATTAGTTGGTTTCAATTCGAACTTTTAACGACAGCAAAAGTCAGCGAAAGCGTTAATTAATTTTGATTTTATTCTATGTGAAAACTAGTAGTTCATTATATGTGTTTAGATGCTTTGACAAGGGCATAGTGCTTTGCCGAAAACGTTCAGCGTAATTTTTGTAAATAATGTAAATAAAGTGATTATGATAATGATTAGTTGCGTGTCACTATTGGCAATAATTTGTCTATGGTATCTTGCAGAGGTAGAGTCCTCGAGGACGTCCTTGGCCTTGAGGATGTCCTCGAAGACACATTTTAAAGTCTTTGGTTTTGGCCTCAAAGCTCAAGTCCTTGGCCTAGGCCTTGACTCTTACAAGTCCTCGACAATGTTCTGTTCTCGGCTCGAGGACAGCATTGTTCTTTGATTGCTGGTTGAAAGAAAATAATCAAACATAAAAATTTCTTGAATTCTGGCATAGGCGTAGCCAGAATTTTTGGGTATCCGGACACGTGTCCTAAAAACACAATCTCCAACGGACACATTAATCATGATGATCTTTTACATGATTTGTATGAACAGTTCAAAAACTTTCGTCCAGTTTCAAATCTGCACTGTGGATTTTTGTACATCGTAATCAATACATTGTTTTCGTAGATCGTAAAATGCAAGCTTGTGAGTAAAAACGTTTGATTTCTTGAACATTCTTCCGGCTTTTCTTTTTCTACGTAGTGGCAGATATTCTTGGCAAACCAAGGGCAAGATGAAACGTCATTGATTCTCTTTAACTTTGCAGGTGCGTGTTTGCCAATTACAGATCGGATGGAATTGTTGTATCGGTCAATAGCTGTTTCCATTGTAGTTGAAAAATCGCTCAAGCAAAACTGTTCATACAAATCATGTAAAAGATCATCATGATTAATGTTTCTGTAATCGCGCACTCGAACAAGCTTGAATGGTTGCATAGTTCAGTAAAGTCTTGAATAGCAAAACGGATAAGGCTATGATCACCAATGTCGAGATTTATGTAAAGATTGCTTTAATTTTGATAGCGGTGTGACGTTTCACACCCTTCAGTCTCAGCAGCTCTCCGAAGCATTTTTTCCACTCCGTTTTTAAGGCCACGTTATTTTGGAGAGCAATACAATGATGTTTTTGTGACGTTTTTTTTTGGGTGGGGGGAATGTGCTGTTGTTCTATTTACTCTGTCGAATTGAGAGCGACCTCAATAACCCCACACCAGCGTACGCGTAGCCTTCCCAATAGAAATGCCCCAATGATAAAAATAATGACCACATAGCCTATGTTTTGTTCAGTTTCTTTTAGCGTTTGCGCGTATAACGCTAATTAACAATAATATTAATAATGACAACCAGGTTACCCTGACACTACCAATTCAATTTTTTTTCCAACCAATTTAAATGTATGACTCATGAAAAATTCAGGAATTTTGTCCGAAAAGTTGCAACCCCAGACCGTCATTTAACCTTTTTATAAACCAACTATGCCTAGATTTTACGTGACGAAATACTTAAAAAAAGTTAGCTAGGGAAATGCTTATTGAACAAAGAGACGTATACGATAACGTATTTAGGGGCGAGCCATTATCTCATGTCTTCTTCCTTTTCGGCCGCGGCACAACATAGAAAAACACGCAAAAAAATCCGAGTAATTGGGGCAGATTTCACACTATTTTCAGCCCAGCAAGACAAAATTTTTGCTGCCTCGGAATCGTCGAACTCAAGATCACCATCTCAAAATAACAGAAAAGGCTAGATACATTTCATATCCAATAACGTTTAGAGGAGTGTCATGTCTATTCCGTTTTGCCTATGTTATAAAAATCTAAAAAGAATCTGCAACACGCTATTGCAATATTTTGAACCTTAAGGCTGTTTTTGTACTTTGTTGTTTTATTTTCCCTGCACAACAGCCCACGTCTAATAAAAACTGTACAAAAAAATATTCTCAGTATTGAATTGCTGTAATTTTGCTAAAATATCTCAAAAATCATAGAGCTCTGAGGCTCGGGCAATTTAATTTTCTTCAAATGGCTTCCGAATCTTAATAATTTAGTTTTTCAAATGACTTTTAAAATATGTGAAATGTGATCCAAACGGCATTGAAACAGCAGTTTTTTTTCCAAGCACTTTCAAATATTGCCCAGCGTTTCAAATTAATTTCTTCAATAAAATCGATTTTGAGCAATATCTCTTTAATAAAATTGCAGACAAGAAGCCAGAAATTCGCTTCTCAGCTTGGTTTGATCAGCAGGTGAGCTGGGACCACGTAACTAGATAGTCTTTGGAAAAACAAGAATAGTTGTGTTTCGGAAGCCAATCAGATTCAAATTTTTATTTGCAGTAGGTTTTAACGAACATTTTTTTAAACTTTAAAATAGTTTTTCTTCATAAAATTGTAACACTGTGCTTTCTTCGTGAGCGTCATTTTGTTTAAAAAAATGTAAGAACAAACAAACTTTTGTATTAATTTAATTGCGATGTTTTGACGTTTGTAGGGCAAGAGTTTTACTGTTTAATCGTTTACCTGCTATCTGGCCTAAAGGCTAAGAGCGCGGAAACCTAGAGAAGAAACACCAAAACAGCGATTACGTAAAACAAGCAATGCGAAAAAGTTGTCTTCCCACAAAAAGTCGTCTTCCCTACTTATAACTATATTAAAACTCTGGCCCGGCAAATATCAAAATATCACCTTTAAGGTATGATGAACATCATAGTACAAGCAAGTTGCTGGGTTTAAGTAGTCAAAAATAAGCATGCAACGAGACGAGACGTCTTCTCCTGATCAAAAGGTCGAGCAGTAGGCCGGTAAGCCGAAGGCTGCATTAGACCGGTAAGCCGTGTTTTTTGCAACTAGCGTCCTTTAGGACTCGAGCCTTTAGGATTTGTGTCCTGTAGCACTCGTGTCCTTTAGGACTGGTGTCTTTTAGGACTGGTGTCCTGTAGGACTCTTGTCTTTTGGAACTCGTGTATTTTAGGACTGGTGTCTTTTAGGACTCGTGTCCTTTAGAACCGGTGTCTTCTAGGAGTAGTGTCCGTTCGGGCTTGCGTACATTAGGACTCATGTTCTTTAGGACTCGTGTCCGTTTGAGATTGTGTTTTTAGGACACGTGTCCGGATACCCAAAAATTCTGGCTACGCCTATGCCAGAATTCAAGAAATTTTTATGTTTGATTATTTTCTTTCAACCAGCAATCAAAGAACAATGCTGTCCTCGAGCCGAGAACAGAACATTGTCGAGGACTTGTAAGAGTCAAGGCCTAGGCCAAGGACTTGAGCTTTGAGGCCAAAACCAAAGACTTTAAAATGTGTCTTCGAGGACATCCTCAAGGCCAAGGACGTCCTCGAGGACTCTACCTCTGCAAGATACGTTGCCTTTTGGAATATTTTTAGCAGTAAGTAATAATCAGGGCCCGCAAAAGTCAATCAAGTCGAAGTTTATTCAGGACTTTGTCGTATTACCAAACGTAAACCAAGATTGGTTTCGGGTGCTTTGGAGTCAGTCTAGGTAGATTTTATAAGTCAAAATAAAGTCAAAATTTTGTGTTAGGTCAAAATTGTCTGTGCTCAAATTCACTTTTTAAAAGCGAACAAAGTTTTTTTCTTCTTCATTTTCTTGAATATTTGAGCCACAATCAAAACTTTATGCACAGTTTTATACATGCTTGAATAAAGTCTTCTCTTCAAACTTCTGCAAATACTAGCAATGTCACAATACAATTGTCTGAGTTAATTTCGTTACAAAAACAAAGCTCTTTTTTTTTAATTAAAAACAAATTAAGAATGTCAGCTTCGCAAACATAAAATGATTACGAGCACTACGTACAAATTCGAAACTAAAAAGTCAATTTTTTTTATACAACGAAACAACCAGGTTTTTGAAATCTTTGGACTGTAGTATTTTGCTTTTACAGCTTTAACAATCCACAAAACTTTTACACAACACATCTTTTTACCAAGCAAAAACAAAATTGTGTCAATTTATTTTCCTATAAGATTTAAAAACAATGAAGCCGAAAATTCGTGAAAATTTAAGAACAGTCAGTTTCAATCCAAAATTCACTGGTAATAAAAAAGAGTAATTGACATTGAAATGTGTGCACTGTGCAGTTTCCAAGGTTTTCCTCCTGCATCGCTTAGTTGCTTGAATCAAAAAACCGACTGATTGAGATTTCTATCTAAGTGCTGTTAATGAAAAGCAACGAAGGGTACCTTCTTCAAACTTGCGCCAATTGCTAATTATAAAAGTTTTTTTTAATTGAAATTCGAAGCTGAATAAGGCCAACACAGTTTATATTAAAATAAAGTCAAAATTTTGCTGAAATATGGAGTCGAAATTAAATGTTTTTAGGTCAAAATTAAAATCGCTCTGGTATTTTCCTTGGAGACCTTTGTTTGTCAAAAAAAAACACCCAGTTTTAGGATTGCATGTACGACCAGGAGGCCCGGGCCTCTCAATTCAAATTCAATAATTTGTTCAATAAACATTTCCCCAAGTTATTTTTTATTAAAGTTTGTCTCGTAAAAGCTGGCGAGTTGGAGGTGGGTTGTTATTTAAAGTTGGTGTAATAGATGCTTACTAATCATGTTATTGCATTAAGTTGATAAAAAAGTTAGATGAAGGTCAGAGGTTACAAGTTTAGGACAAGAACTTTGAATTTCTCCAGGGTCATCCACGGAACATTGACATCGAGCTTCTGTGCACGACAACCTACTGACACTACGCATCTAAGCATTCCTCGTTACCGCACAACTAAAATGCAGAGGTGCATTAAATATCAGGGAGTTAAGGTCTGGAATTCCATTCCTCAAGAAATTAGGTCATTTTCTTTCAGAAAATTTAAACTGCAACATGAAGAATTTTTGCTAGCGCAATATTGCAATTAGGTTCGTTGTGCGATGTGCTTGAGCTGTTTCTTGTTATCGAAACTTTCGATGACATAAGACTGTTCTTACTTTGGCGTGCCCGAGTATTAAAAATTCATAGTGGTCACAATTTGCTTTATCACAAATTAAAATTTAGTGGCAGAACTAGCGATTTTCCACTCTGACGTATAGGGTGGTTGCTTGACTCGATGACCACAGGGTCCATTCGCAACTTCCCCGTCGCATGCTAAGCAAATACAATGTAAACTGCCATTATAAAGTTTGGCTTAAACTAGAGTTGGGAAATTGTGGAAAAACAAAAGTTTTTTTAACTTAGCATTTACAATATTTTCTTTTCAAATTGCTTTGAAAATCTGAATGTGTCATCTTCTTTAAACACAGAGCTGGACAGCGCTGTTTCGAGCTTTTAGCTCTCATCAACAGCCCTTAGCCTGATATCTAAACCAAAGGTATTCTCCAGCCAACTCTCGGCCAAACTGGACAAACCATACATCTCCGTTAAAGTCACAAAAATTGCTATTTTCTCGAAAAAAAATCACTGATATTATTCAACCTGGGGGATGAGGACTTTGAAGTGCCGTCGCTATGGGGGGGCCAGGGGGCCGTGCCCCCCCAAACGACTGCTTGTGCCCCCCCATTTCGGTTCACTCAGAATACATTTTCGGAACATCACGTAACGACAAGACAACGGGCAATAATGGAAAAAAGAATAATAACGTTCAAACATAATTCTCGTTAGAAGTTTTCTCCATTCTTTGCAAAATTGCTGGCCACCAACTGCTGTACATAAATGTGAGGCAATATTCAACACGCTTTTACGGATGTGCCGCGGAATAGGGGTGAATGCTTTTCGTATCGTTACCGGTACTCAGGGCCTGCGAGAGGGGGGTTCAGGGGGTACATCGAACCCGGGCCCTGGCCTAGGGGGGCCCGGGCTCAAGGGGCCCGCAAGAGTTCAGGTTTCTGCGTTAAGTTTTGGTATTGCACCATAACACCGTAATCAAACTTGCCTACAGCAAAAATATCAGTCAGCCTATTAGGTATTGGTAATTGGTCGCTATTTTTGCTACACAGCCTTACCGGTACTCAGGGCCTGCGAGACCTGCCCCTGGTGTCACCATCCTTAGCGACGCCACTGGTCAAAAAACAACTGACTTGTAAGAATAAAAAGTACAGCCAACATGCAAGAACACATTTTGGCTGTAGGTTTTAGAATCGCTAAGCGCCACACCTGAGTTGCTTTGGACAAGCTTTACAATCTTGACTTGATAAGAAACCATTGTTCACTTTTGCCGTGTAAAATGAATCGAAACAGCTCAAAAATCTTGCGAGAGATTTTTTCTAAGAAAAAATAAAAATGGAAACAAGAAGTTGCTGTGTATTTTGCATAATGTGTTCGATTCGCATTTTTTATCGAAACTTGTGTTTTGCTTCTATCTTTTATGAAAAATTGTTGTTCAGTTAAACCAATTTATTTTTCTGCAACTTTATAGGAAACTTAAAATCGGTTTTTATTGGAACGAGCGGCATCTTACGCCTTGTTTGAACCAATCAAGTTTTAATGTGGAAAATACTTAAGTTGTTTTTTTTTTTGTTTTTTTTTGAGTAGCGGCTGTTTCACCGAAAATTTCTAAGTTAAAGAGAATAAAACAAAAACGAGAAATATTTAACTGCACATCTTTTAGTTACTTTTTCAAAAGTTAAGATTAGGGCTTGAGATTTATTTTATTATAATTCAAAAAATTTGAGCCTTTTTATACCCAACCTATGGAAAAGAGTCAATTAACCATTTCATAGATGGAGGCTGGCGTTCTGATCATCCGCCAAAAAAATTTTCAAATCGGTCCAGTGATTGCCGAGATATTGAAAGTCACCACTAGATGGCAGATGCAAGTAGAAAAAATTTTTAATTTTGGATTTTACGACTTTTACTAGAGATATCAACTTAGCTTTTGTGTCAATCTAAACTAACTAAATTAATTGTTTTCCCCTCTTACGAAAACTTTTGTTTTCCCCTTAAGCAATCCTTCGCGTTGCGGCGCCGAATACCGTTGCGGCGCCAAATACCGAATATTTAAAAAAATTGTGTCCTTGGTCCTTGGCCTCGATCATTCCAGTTTTTGGCCTCGAGAGGGTCTGTCCTCGAAAAGTCGGTCCTTGGCCTCGAACGTTGTGTACTCGACTCCACCTCTGTTTACTAAAATAGCTGAAACAAGAGCAATAAATTGTGACTTAAAAAAAAGCTTGCATTGCAGGCAAAATTAAAAAGCAGTGACGGTGGTTACAAGAGCATTACACTTTATTGTAAAAAAACATCAAACTTTATTGCAGGGCAAGTCTATGAAGCCTGACCTACAATAAACTGGTAATTAGGTCAGCTCTTGTAAAAAGAGAAAAAGGCCGATGTCAGTCTTAGCAGTTAGACTAAGCTGCAAGGAGGCCAAAGTCTAGTCTTGTCCTAATGAAAAAACGCAGCCTTGTTACGCTAGTACACTTGTTTATGAATGAATTTGAAATTACTAAAGCAATGTTCGCTGTTCCGCATGACTAAACATAATTTCTCAAATATTCATCCGCTGTAAAGTTTTTTCTAAAAGGTCTTTATGTATTATGTTTTTAATAAAAATTTTACAAACTTTGTTCCCCAATATTTTTTCGACAGTTTATGCCTGTAGAAATATTAACAAACGATAATTGCTAACCATTTGCGACAGTAAGATGTAGTTTGCGACGCGGATGTAGCATATTTATTTGTGCACTCGTTTACATTTTTTTGCCCTGAAACGCAGTTTTGCATCGGCTAAAAGATATTTCGATCGCTTCCAAGTTTTGCGCACTCGCTTGGAGTTGCTGCGGAGTTCAAAGATATTTTGATTAGTTTAAACTTTTCTGCATTCGGTTGGAAATATTTCCATCAGTTTACAGTTTTGTGTTTTGGTTTAAAGTTTCGTGCACTGATTTAAAAATTTTTCCATCAGTTTAGAGTTTTGTGTTTTCGTTTAGAAATATTTCTACCAGTTTAGAGTTTCGTGCACTGATTTAAAAATATTTCCATCAGTTTAGAGTTTTGTGTTTTCGTTTAGAAATATATCTACCAGTTTAGAGTTTCGTGCACTGATTTAAAAATATTTCCATCAGTTTAGAGTTGTGTGTTTTCGTTTAGAAATATATCTACCAGTTTAGAGTTTCGTGCACTGATTTAAAAATTTTTCCATCAGTTTACAGTTTTGTGTTTTCGTTTAGAAATATATTTACCAGTTTAGAGTTTCGTGCACTGATTTAAAAATATTTCCATCAGTTTACAGTTTTGTGTTTTCGTTTAGAAATATATCTACCAGTTTAGAGTTTCGTACACCTGATTTAAAAATATTTCCATTCATAGCGACTGATGTTTGTGTTTTGCACTTCTGGGCTTCCGTAAAATACCGGCCTTGCTAACATTACCATGCGTGGACGTATCTCATGGAGCGTTTATTTTTACGTGGCTTATAGAGTTTTATTTTTAGAAAAATTATCTTGAAGTTCTCAACGCAAAACTATTTCTTCGATCAATTTCCTTTAATTCCGCAAACAAGACCAAAGGAATTTTTCTCGACTGATTGCTGTTGCTCCACACTTTTATTGACGAATAAATGTGTTTTAGGTTTTATACCAGATTTGAAAGTTTTGAAATCGGCTCACAACTCTTTGTTAGTATAGTGTGCAGCGAGTACCTCAATTGTTGCACAGAGAACGAACAGAGCAATCTGAAAAGCTTATTGCAAAATGTAAAGTTTTTTTTGGAAAAATCGATTAAAAATTTAGTTGATGTATGATAGCCATGTTAACGAAATCAATCATATGCATGCCATACAAATTAAATCTAAAAAAAACTCAACCCTCTACATTGGATTCTATTTGAATTTTATTTGAATAAGGCGAAATAGGCTGCAGGGGTTTTTATTTCTTAGTTTTAGATTGTAATTTGTATGGTCTATGGGTGATTGATTTTGTTTGTGCAGCTGTGAGAAATCATCAAGCAGTTTCTGAAAGCCCCCCATCTTGATATTGGATAGCCGTGTCATGGTTAACATAATTTTTGATATTTTGAACGATTTAGCATTGATTTTTTGGGACGTTGTCGTTTTTATTACAGTATACAAAAATCATAAATAAAACGCTTGAATTTAAATAAATACTGTCATAAAGAATGAAGATCGAAGCTATTTTGTTTTTACATAAAATAGCTTCATCCCCGCCAGATCTGTTCCGATCTCAACACACTTAGATAACTATGAAATGTCCTGTTTTTCAGACCTTTTCAATATTGCGAGCGTCGACTTCGATCTGAAGTGTTTGTTTTTATTACAACATAATCGCATTATCGTTGGTTAGTAAAAAAAACTTCAAAGAAGTAAAATTCTGAGAGTAAAAACGAATCTGCTCTAAATACTTTGAAGAACCATGGGATAGCGGCATAAATCCAATGAGTAAAGTCCAAGTTTAGAAACTGTATCATCTAAGCGCCTTTGATGTAATTGCAGCCAATACCGACGTGTTTATTCGAAATAGTTTTATTAGTGATGCACTACTGATGCCGTTATGACGAAACATATTTGCTGCGAGTTTAGATCAAGAGCGCCGTATTGGTGAAGTTTTTTATATTTCAATGAAAAGAATGGCGGAAAAAAACTTGTTTTGGAGAAGCTTAAAACCATTTAATAACAATCCATAAAAACCCGCATCAGAACAAAGGGATAAATTGTAGTAAATCCAAACTCAATACCCGCCAAACCAACTTTGAGTATCAAACGCCGTAAGAGGCCTCCTAATATTTTTATTATAGCGGGCTGAAATTTTGCTCGAGTCGAATCCAACTAATCGTCTCATTTTGATTCGTATGAACCAGGCATTTTGCATCTGGTAACCAATCCCACCAACGCAAAGCACCTTGTTTTTTCTGTCATCAAGTCTTTCATCAGGCTGGGCCTCCACAACAGATAGTTGCTTTGGCCTCAATGGGAAGTAACCGTCAAGTGTCTTTTTCAAAAACGCAGCGACGAATTGCCAGCTCGGGAATCGAACCGGGAGACGGTAACCTTTCGATCATTAACCCGACCCTCTACCAGCTAAGCTATTGTCGCCGCAATGTTTGAATGAGCAATTGTTACGTCATGTTGTTTGTTGATTTGCACAGAATCTATATTTGAAACTTTCACCAAAACTAATAATATTCGGAGAATCATTGTTGCACAAATGTCGCCAAAATAAAATATGCAAAACAAAGTACGATGAGAAATTGTAGCAACTCCATTAAATGCTCGCTCGATTGTAAGCAGGCAACTTTCATCTTTGAGTAAATGCCAAACATTCTTAATTACTGGATAGCTGCGTAACGAAAAGCATCGTTATATTTGGGTTTTTGAAAAAGTATATTTATAGCGACAGCGTGGGAACAGAAAATTTTAAGTGAAAATTAAAAATTTGACGATTGTTTACGTATTTGGCGCCCACTTCCGGATTCAAGAGTTCAAGGTTAACTAAACTATAGAAAATCATCGTCCATCATCATTATTTTATCCCATTATCTAAGAACAAAGCGATTACCAAAATAAAACAGCATAGCAATTTATTAGACGCATTTCACTTTAACACAAAGCATCATCAGTAGAACAAAATGTACAATTTGCACCACAAATTCATATACAATAGCCACCCGATGAGACCAAGTGGCCACGGCTTAGCTTAAGATTTGTCACACACCAAATCAAAGAACGAAAGATTTCTAGGTTATGTACAATAAAAACACGCAGGAGGAAACAACAGTTTATCAACGTCAACTAAATTGGTGGAAGCTTGCAGCCTTGGAGCGTCGGACTAGTCGGTTGCCAGCCGCCGGTTCGATTCCCGAACAGGTGATGCATCTTTGTGTCTTTGGGAAAAACACTAAACGTTTAATTTTTATTCCACCCAAGCAGACCACCCTCAATGATGGTCCAGTCTAATTCGAACCAAAGATGAGGCCGCGTTTGTGTAGGTAGACACGCGCAATGAGTCTGATTCATTCAAGCGAAGCATCCACGAATATACCGGCAATTTCCGGGTGCCTTTGCAACCGATCCAATTTGAAGCAATAAGCGAATGCATAGAATAAGCTTACCGTTCGGGGCCTGATGTGCGGAACAGCGAGTGGTATTTGTTGTATCCTTTGATTGATATGAACCATCACTCTTCGTCAACCCAACTGCACCAACACACAAAACCTTTTTTGGGTTTTGTTTGCGAGTCTTTCGTCTGGGTGGGCCTCCAGAAAAGGCAAACTGCTTGGCCTCTACAGGAAAAACGCGTATTTTTTCCCCAATGCAACGCTAACGTGTGTACACTTCGAAAATAGAACCGGAAACCCACGACTTTACGGTCACCAAGTATGTGCTCAACCAACAGAGCTCTTGTATAAGCCGCTTGTATCCTTAAAAGTACGCTACCAGAATGCCATTCGTGTTGTATCCTTGATAAATAACGTCATTGTACATTTACAACGTGAGCTTAGTTGGGATCCTTCTTGGTAAAACATTGGGAATATTTCAGTGATGGTAGGAATCAAAATAGAAGCTTTTGGCAACGTGGCCGAAAGAGTAAATGCGTCGTTTTTACAACGACCCTGATGGCCTGATCTGGGTTCAATCCGCACCCTGGTCATGTTGTTGCGTCCTTGATAAGAAGCTTTACGATGATTATCTCAGCTTGGTGGCTTCGAACAAGCAGCAAATTCAGTGGATGAGAACTTGAAGAAATATACAGAAACTCTGGATTACTGGAAACTCCTAGGCCTGTGCGGATTCCTCGAAGCACGAAGTAGTTACCGCAATAAAAAGTTTGCGAATCGTCCAATAGTTAGCGTCTGATGCTGTCGGGTGCCTGGAGAATCAATATGCGCTACAACAACAACAACAGCAACAGCAAAGGCCCAAACCACTGGGGGATGGTGGTTGGACAAGAAGCTCATGCGATAATTATTTTCCAAGAGTCATCTCAAAAAATTATCCTGCTTTGAAATTATTTCTTGGCAGTTTGTGATGCAATAACGCAGCTTATCAGTTAGAGTTGAAGTGAGTTCGACTTGCCATAGCACAGGTTGACAAAACGAGGGACTCTTACTTTCTAATATATTTTGCATGGCATGACGAAAATAGGAGGCATCACGTCGCAAACTCGATTGACCTGCGGTTTGAGAAAACATGGCAATGGATGGGCTTAAACGAAACGTTTACAAACTATTGTGAGTGTTGCGCCCGCTTAACTGAAACAGCAAGTATTTGGCGTGAGTTTGAAACCGATGATCGCAATTCCAGGAAACAGAAAGGTAGCTTGTCATTTACGATGAATGAGCAAGTTTGAGAAGATGCAGAATTTAAGTAGGAAGTGACTATTTCACCGAAAGAATTTAAGTTAAAGAAAGTAAAACGAGAATAGGGGATATTCATCGGCATTCTTTATTCGCCCTCTTAAGGGTCAAGATTAGGGTTAGAGTTAGGGTTTGGGTTGGGTTTGGGGTTAGTTTTACTGCAAGGATTGAATTTGGGTCATAGTTTTTTGGTGAGAATTAATAAATTAGTAGACAAACATTTACTTTGAGTATCGTCTCTTCCAATTCAGCTCAGTTTTGTTTTTGGTAAACAAAAATACAAAATAATCATTAAAGAAAATCCTAATTTACTATTGTCGCAGGTTTCATGAGAAGTTCAAGTGGTGACTTATGATCACCTTTAAGGGAAGAAGGGCCTTGATGTCACGTGATAAGCTTTTAACATTAAATGAGGTTGACTTTGTTTAAAGTCACATCTGAAATACATATTTAATAAAGTTTTCTAAACGGAATGAAATATTGTTTCGAAGAATCGAAATTTGTGTGACATTACAATAGACGCACCGCCCATATAAGCATATTTATAAAATCATGTTTAGAGCAAGCCGCACCTTATACAGTACATGCTTGGGAAATAACTTGATAATATTTTTAGCGGTGTGGCATTTCATAACGTCATGTTATGGGAACTGGGGAATAGAAGGAGCATTATGGAATACTTCGTGTTATAATAAATTATAAAAAGGAGTGTTAGAAATCTTGCTCTCCTCGTAGTCCCAGTAATAAGCGATCCAACACCACCATAAGGTATGATCCCTGTATATTATTGACACGGAAAGAGTTACATTTCTGCTACCTTTTTTTCTCAGCAGCTCGATCATCTTTAGGAGAAACTTAGAGCCTGGTTGGAGCAAAATGGGTGGAATATCATAAATTTGAGAGTTTGGTAAATTTCCAATTGATAAAAAATTGCACAATTTCTTTCAAGTTTTCAAATACGGTCCATGTACCGGATAGTAGCCGCCGAGTCAAGATCCTTTTGTGGCAGTTTATCCGGTTTGTTGATAAAAATTTGGCTTGTATATGAATTGCTTTATAAAGTGAACTGCACAAGAGTTGTGGAGTCGGAGTGAGGGAGTAAAACGCTTTTAAATGGATTAGCAATCAACACTCGTAATTGTACTTAGTAACAAAAATTCTCATAATACAGCAGCTCCGATTTCAAAACCAACTGGAAAACATTATATTGTACTTAACAAAAAATATGGAATTCAAAAATCTTTTTTGCAGATATTTAATGTGCCTGATGATTGTGATAAACATGAAACTAAAGGTTTTACATTATAGCTCATAGTGTTTGTGGGTGCTGTGAAAATCACTCACTCTGGAATTTAAAAATTCCATTATCTTTGCATTGGTAAAATGGTCTTATGTTAAACATTATCATTATGTTTGGTGTTATTTTTTTTGCATTAAATTTTGTATTTTAATTTGCGAGATTTAGAGGCACGTAAACGTTGGCTCAATCGTTTAAGTTGTGGGAGCTAAACAAATGTCAACTGTAGGGGTCGGAAATTAGAGTCAAACAGAAAATCACCAGGAAGCCGATTGGAATTGGAGTTGAACTGATCAAATATATAGGAGCCGGAGTCGTATTCAGTTTGCTTTGACTCCGCAATTTTGGGGAATTTGAAATTCAACCCCATTTAGAATAACGATTTTTTTTGCTGGCAGCACAATGCGTACAGACTTGGTACATTTGGCTTTGCGACCACACAAAGGCTTCTCTTAGAACATTGCAGAGCTTGAAATTTCGTAGCAATTTGGCTTGGTAAACAAAGCTTTTAAAAAACGTCACAAAACAGATGTAAATTTGTTTGATTTTTTTTAATTATTTGTTACAACAGTACCTACGCAATCGATAAAACGAAGTTGCTACGAAATCAATGCTGAAAGATACCCTACCAGACGTCCGTAAAATTTACCCTGTAGTAATGTATTGGTCATTGTTTATCGATGACGAAACCGCTTACTCGAGAAACGTGCTACATAGACGTGTGGGAACACTTTTCGTACCCTGTGAACATTATAACGCTCATTGCAGCTGAGGGAAGCCCCGCGTTTTGTAACGAATACCTACCACTTTCTTACAAAGAAATTTGCATATGCTGCAGGATTTTACTTTAGTTGTTAACAACCAATTAATTGCTGAATGTATGTCGTCTTGTGACGTTATATTGTTTCGTTGCATCAAATTGTGACGTCAAGAATGGCAGCATTTTATTGGCGTCGAGTTTTTGCGAGGTTTTATCGTTCAAAAATATTCAATAGCAGCCAGAGAAACTGAATTTTGCAGAAATCAATTTGAAGTAAAACTAAGCCTTCACTCTTATGCAAAAATTTTTGAACAATTTACTATAAATAAAGACTAGCCAAGTTTTAGACAGATTTTGGATAAAGATGTAATTCTCTGGCATAATAACGCATGACAACGTTCATTAAACTTTTAAAAAGCTTTAAAATACTTAAGAAGGGAGACATTCCTGCCTCCTGGTTCGGCACTGAGTCATGGGCGTAGAGAGCGACACCCCAGTCGATGCTGATTCTAGCAATTTTTAAAAAATGAACGGCCACTTCTAACGCACAAAATTTTGAGCAATCTTTAGCATTTAATAATTTTTTCCGAATCTCTTTTCTACAACTTTGCTAGTCATCAGAATGCTGCTGGAAATTAGGGTAAAGACAAAATTTCTAGAAGTAAGATTTGAACTGGCAACACTGTTCTAAGAAACTGTGACCCGATTTTCATTCGAAATTGAAACGTTGCGCTTATGGGAAACCACTGCTCTTTGAGGTCTCACATTTTTCTTGATTTTTAAAACAAATTTTAATTAGCCAATGAATCAAAAATTTGAGCTAAACGACAATATTAAAAGCTCGTATCCATCAAATCTGCCATCTTTAAAAAAACATGCAAATTTGACTCGTTTTTCTTTTACTGTTTGGGAGAGATTCGCAGTTCTTTTGCTACCACAATAGTACGGTATATTTGAAGTTTGGTCAAAATTTCATTTATATCCCAACCTCCTTTTGATATTTGTATTACTTTTGGCAGTCCCAACTTTGAAAAAAAGTGTGGGTTCGATTCTTGGGATGGTCAAGTTACGCACAGCGGGTCGGGAAAATGAGCCAAACCAAGTAAAGACCAGAAATTTGAGATTGGTCAGGTCGAAACAACAACCGAAACGAAAAAATTGTGCTGGTTACCCACTGCAAGACCTTCCTCTTTAATGCTTCTGGTTCTGAACCTCTCAGGACATTTTTCATTGACTCTTCCATATTCAGTGTAATTTTAACGATTATTCCACCACGATCATTCCATTTAAGTGAAACGTCACCCGCAAACAAAACTGTGCTTAATCCAAAACATAGCCCCTTAAGTAGCTCTACCGAGTCGGTCTTCAGCTTTGGGACGCGACCTTTTGACTTTGAATTCCGCGAAGTTCCTCCGTGCCCCCATCCCTCGGAAGGGGTCGGGTAGTACCACCACTACCACCTTTTGACTTTTGCTGCTAAACCACTTTAGATCTCTGATTCAAATCTTGAGTTGGAGAGCCCCATTGCTGGGCCTCCTTACAGCTCCTCCAACCTTCTTACGGAAGAGATCGTATACGGTTGCCCAGAAAATGCCTGATCGCGTACAACAAACAAAAACAACAGACATTTAACTTCCGAAAATCAGTACATTAGGTGGCAGCATCGTTTTCTTGACCGCACTGTTGGTTTCCTCGCTTCTATAAAATGAAAAAAAGCGGTGAAGCGTCTGTGTTATTGTATCAAGGACAGCAAAGGCTATTTCCGATTTTCCGAACGGTAAGACATCGGTTCTACTTCAATTAGTCTCAGTTGAACTTTGGTTAAATCAAATAACCTGGGGCCAGCCCAGGTATTGATTATCGAAACTGTAGGAATTGATTGAGTTCACTGTCATTTCCAGCCAGGAAAAGAAAGATCAAGACTTAGCATTAGCTGTGACTTTAATCAATTAAATGCAGAAAAAATCGTTTTTAAGCAGAGAAACAAAAACAAATGGTTCTCAGTAGCCTATTGAGCAATTAGAAAGTTTTTTTCTCGTAATGCAGGAATTCTTATAGCAATTAATCAACACTGCACTAATCATTTTGGCATTGAGTTTTCAATCGGATTTTCTCAAAACAATGATGTTTTGACCATCGGTGACCATCTCGATTAAACAAAAGTTAGAACTCTGAAGCAATGAGCATTGCAGGCAAGGAGTCAACGAAAAATGATCTTGCGATCTTCAGTCGAGCTGTCACTCGACTCTACCGTACTTTTAGTTACAGAAGTTTTTACAGAATCTAAAAAAGCCTACTGGGTCATTCTATTATAAGACAGTCATAGCGTGTAACCCACCCTCTCAGATTTTTTTCATACTTAGATATATGAAAGCCATTAAAAAATAATGAAGGTTACAAAAAACGGCATCAAAATTCATCAAGCGGTTTTCGAGTTATGATGGTTTCAATATTACCACTTGAGGGCACTGTTCGGCAGTCCCAAATTTTTTAATTTACGTAAAAATCTTTATCCTTATGCTATCGAAACAAGCAAAATATCAATTCTGATAGATTTTGAGGTGAGGAATTCAAAAATGAAGTTAGTTTTCGGAAAATTGCAAAGGTAAGTGGTGAAAATGTAGATTGAAAATTTTTTGAGTGCCCGATTTCATTTCCGATTATCTCAGAAGGGCAAAAAAATTTTTTAATCCAATCATTGCCAAAATCTTAAGAATAGATCACTGTTTGACATATTTAAGTTTGGTTAATGTTATTTGTTGCATATTTCTGTAATTGGTTTTGAAACATAGCTAAAAACTAACGTTGATTTTTTTGTGATTTTCTGAATTTTTTGGAACACATGTATTGAATAGTATCTTATAAAAAATAATAATAGTTGCAAAAAATGAAGTAATCACTTTGTATACACGTAGTAAATCTGGTGATCAGCAAAAATTTTGATTTTAACCCTTAAATTGTTGGTGGTTAGTATAGGTCTAGCTAGGCTAATACAGTTTTGCTTCAAGTTATTTCCCAAGTGAAAATTAGTCAAGTGACAGACATTGACCGTTACGGGTATGAAGAGAGCTAGATTTCTGCCATCCTTTTTCAATTGCTTACCTCTGGGAGCACTCTTGTAAAGTTTTAACCTCTAAAATGGGTGGATTACCATAAATTGGAGTGTTTGGCACCAATTCTCAAATGATTGGGTATATTCTCAAGTAAATGGGTATGACACAAGATTTTCTCCCTTTACGTAATGGCACTTTCTGCGGGGGTGATAATTAAATGGAATTCTTTATCAATTAGTTGCAAATAGTCAACTTGCCCTTTTGATACATACTTTACAGTTCAGATTTCATTTGAACAGTTAGCATGAAACAAGGTAAACCCATCAGTTGCTGTTGAGTGGCAGGAAACCTGGAATGACTTCCTTATATGTGACAAGTTAAACAGATAAATTATATAAAAATAGTGTAATGTGCATGTTAAGTACTGCAGACTACAGTAAAACCTTGATATTTATCTAACAGAAACTACAATTGATTTGCTAGTAATATATGTTGCATATACTGGATATACTCCAAAGTGTATTTACTGCTAAGTAAGTCTTTTGAATTCCACTTATCTAATTTCATTTGGTACTTAGCACTAAATACACTTTGCGGTGTATATACAGCAGTGGTCAAAATTAACTTATTTAGCAACTTGCCTGTCGGGCAAGTTATAATAAATATTTACTTGCCCAAGGAGATCTCAACTTGCCCAAACCAAAATGGCAGAGGGCATTTTTATGTTGTTTAGTTTCGAAAAAGTGCGCACTACCAAATTTGCATAATATCGTATTTCAAAAAAATCCAGTTCTTGTGTGCGATTTTTAAATCAGATTAAGGTAATAGATACCTTTTATTGTGGGATGGCAATCGCATTGCATGCTTTTTTTTCCAGAAATATCTCATCAAAACAAACAAAAAATCAACATTCATTATTCATTATAAAAATTAAACAAAATTATCTTCCGATTTTTGTCATTAGTTCTGTTGTTTGTTTTCTGTTTTGTCAAAAGTCACATTTTAGGTAAAAGTTTGAGAATGTTTTAGTATTGGTTTCATCACAATCACAATGCGTATTTAAACTAAAGTCTTGCGCTGGCTGAGCTTCTTTTTATGTTGTTTGAGATAACAAACCTACTTAATCAAAAAAATCTATCATCGGAAGCTAGTGACGAGTTTATCGCATTGAAAAACTTTTAATTTATCATAAAAAAATCACATCTATTGTTTTATTCTGCATTGCATCTCAGTTTTCTTACATAACAAATATCGCAGAGGTCATCAACTCAATTGCAATCCATGTTTTTTTTCAATCATTCAATTTACAAAAATTGATTTAAGGATTGTAATTATTTCAATCGTTACGTTAACAATAACTCACGTTGCCGTTTGCTACAAATGCATTTTTCAATCGCGAATATCTCACAAACTGCACCGGCTAAAACTATGGACTTTTTTGTGTGAAACATAAAAGAACTAAAAATCTATAAAAAAACTAAAACAAAATTTTTGACCTTGCTTTCTTACAGCTCAGGGTAATACTTGTGAATTGTGATACCCGAAAGAGCGATTAGTGCGACAAGCGTGGTAAAAATTTTTGCTAAAAGAGAACGAAACATTTTGCTCCAAAAGAATCGCAAACCGTGTTTGAGCTTCGAACAAACTTGCACTCGATTAAGAAATGTTAATTGCAATTAATAATGTGTGTGCGATTAAAGTGTTAAGTGCAACGATTTCACTAAAATAACCCAAGCAAAAGCTTACGTTACTTGCATTTATTTTATTGTACCGTAGCAAAAGCGGTACCGGTAATTTGCGTTTTTAAATAATCTTGTTCAAAGTTCTTATTTGCTAGCAAACCAATTGTAGTTTCTGTTAGATAAATATCAAGGTTTTACTGTAGTCTGCAGTACTTAACATGCACATTACACTATTTTTATATAATTTATCTGTTTAACTTGTCACATATAAGGAAGTCATTCCAGGTTTCCTGCCACTCAACAGCAACTGATGGGTTTACCTTGTTTCATGCTAACTGTTCAAATGAAATCTGAACTGTAAAGTATGTATCAAAAGGGCAAGTTGACTATTTGCAACTAATTGATAAAGAATTCCATTTAATTATCACCCCCGCAGAAAGTGCCATTACGTAAAGGGAGAAAATCTTGTGTCATACCCATTTACTTGAGAATATACCCAATCATTTGAGAATTGGTGCCAAACACTCCAATTTATGGTAATCCACCCATTTTAGAGGTTAAAACTTTACAAGAGTGCTCCCAGAGGTAAGCAATTGAAAAAGGATGGCAGAAATCTAGCTCTCTTCATACCCGTAACGGTCAATGTCTGTCACTTGACTAATTTTCACTTGGGAAATAACTTGAAGCAAAACTGTATTAGCCTAGCTAGACCTATACTAACCACCAACAATTTAAGGGTTAAAATCAAAATTTTTGCTGATCACCAGATTTACTACGTGTATACAAAGTGATTACTTCATTTTTTGCAACTATTATTATTTTTTATAAGATACTATTCAATACATGTGTTCCAAAAAATTCAGAAAATCACAAAAAAATCAACGTTAGTTTTTAGCTATGTTTCAAAACCAATTACAGAAATATGCAACAAATAACATTAACCAAACTTAAATATGTCAAACAGTGATCTATTCTTAAGATTTTGGCAATGATTGGATTAAAAAATTTTTTTGCCCTTCTGAGATAATCGGAAATGAAATCGGGCACTCAAAAAATTTTCAATCTACATTTTCACCACTTACCTTTGCAATTTTCCGAAAACTAACTTCATTTTTGAATTCCTCACCTCAAAATCTATCAGAATTGATATTTTGCTTGTTTCAATAGCATAAGGATAAAGATTTTTACGTAAATTAAAAAATTTGGGACTGCCGAACAGTGCCCTCAAGTGGTAATATTGAAACCATCATAACTCGAAAACCGCTTGATGAATTTTGATGCCGTTTTTTGTAACCTTCATTATTTTTTAATGGCTTTCATATATCTAAGTATGAAAAAAATCTGAGAGGGTGGGTTACACGCTATGACTGTCTTATAATGGAATGACCCTACTACGATTAGATGAACAGCAGATCGGGTCGTTTGACTTCGTGTTGATCTCCTATTATAGACAGAAGTGGCTTCATGGGCAGTATCACGCTACTTTTCAAGTCGTGGAAGCGGCTTTACTTTTGGATACAAGAAGCCGCAGTAGCAACGCTAATTTTGAAGGCAAGTAGCGACGATACTTTAGAAAAACAAAGCATTCCGCTGCCCTACAGCTTTGACGTGCTTAGGATCAAAATTAAAAGAGACAAGTAGACAGCGATCTAGTCAGGTATGTTGTCATTGGGGACAGATTTTCGAAGTCCATTTGGGCCGCTTTTTTAGGGCAATTAGTGATAGCGACGCAACTTTTGCAGTGCAACTGCCTTTGATTGTGAATTATTGCATTACATCAAAGCAGCAAAATACTATTGTAGTGGAAACTTTGTCATTTTGCTAAAATGTTGAAAAGCGGAATAAAAAAAGCTCAGAATCTTTAGCGAATTCTGTCAGAATCACCATAATTACCACTTTCAGTCAGCAAGAATTTGTGGAGTGATAATTTCGATTTTAGACGTCTTTTATGTTGGTACGCAAGCCAGCAGAGTCGCTGGAAAAGCCCCTGGGAAAGCGAAGGTTAGCAACCTCCGCGGGTGGTCGTTCTCATCACTTGCTCAAAATAGGCCAATCATTCATCAACAATTTTGTCTAAGTGAACTTAAAGATCAAGTGCCAAGAAAAATTTGCTATTTTGGTTTTAATTGCTACGTCAAAAAAAGTTCTTCAGCGACAATATTTCGAGTTTTGTAGTTGTTAAAAAGTCGTTTTGATGTAGAAAAAGCTCAAAACAGCGATTTGGATCTATAAAGTGAATGACGTCATATTCGAACTATAGCCTTCTTTTAGGTTTACCATCATCAACAGGGTGGGCTTTTGTATTCCTCAGTAGTCAGCTATTTGCTTTTTAGCTGTTAACTGTGATAGATGTAAAGAAATGTCTTTGTGTGCGTTCATATGTTGATGATGTGCAGTGTTATTCTTCTTTTGATAAAGATTCTTCTGTAGGCATTATTAAAAACAAAATTCGAGCACACAAGTGTGCCTGCATGGCTATGTTCGTACATACTTGAAAAAATTGTTCGACTCTCATTCTGTTTTAGCAAGATATACCTTACGAGTTAATAATGATAATTGGCTGCTTCAAACGGTAACTAGCTTAAACTTGCTAGATCCCAGTCTATGTTTTTGTATGCATCACCCAAGGTATGGTATTCGTTGCCACTATCTTTGCGTGAAATTGAAACTTTGTATCTTTTCAAGCAACGTCTAAAAGCATATTATTTGAATTTAACCTTTGAAGATATTACCACTGTGTGCAATGCAGGTGCGTAGCAAGAAATTCGCAATGGGGGGCTGTTTTGGGGGTCTGGGGGCAGAACTCCCAGCGCTGGAAAATTTTGCATTTTTTTGCAAAAATGACTTAATTTTAGGGATATTTTGATATAAAATAATGCTTTTAAAACGTGGCATAGAAATTGGCAGTGCAAACCTGATTAAACTGTTTACGTAAATGGGCTATGTGGGAGGTGCTTTAATGGTAAAATTTTAGCTTTTTTGTTTACATGCAAGTAAATCATAAAATCTTATAGTTCAAGAAAACTCACATGAAGTAACCTACTTCGCTTATATTTTAGAGAAAAATGTTTGGGAAGAAAAGGGACTAATGAAAAAATTTTTGAGGCAAGTGATTGGTAATTCAGTAATACTGAATAGCCCCCTTCCCCTATTCCTAAGTTTGGAATATGTTTCTTGATAAAACCTATGTTTAGCACTTTTACAATAGCGATATAATCTGATTGCTTATTTTTGGCCATTTTTCAAAGCTTTTATTGATTTGTGAGTTCTATTTTTGACAAATTAGCCCCCTCTCCCTAAATTTATGCTTTAAAAGATGCTGTAAACAAGGGTGCCGAAACCCGGGGGGGGGAGATGGAAAGATATATTCCCCCCAATAATTTGACTGTATCTTCCCCAATAATTTGAGTATGGTCTACAATCGTATTCCCCCCAATAATTTGACTTCGGCCTGCATCTGAGCGCTGATCTTGACTTGAATTCGAGGAGAAAAAGTCTTTTAATTTTGGTGAAGACCTTTTTTTTTGGTCCTCACTTGAATTCGGGGAAAAAAAGTCTTCCAATTTCGGTGAAGACCTTTTTTTTTGGTCTTCACTTAATTTGCTTACGTGAAAAAAATTGTGGTCAAGGTTCATCCCCCCAATGTTGAAAACACGGCAAAATTGGCATTAAATTGCAAATTATCCCCCCAATACTCAACAAAGATCGGCACTCCTGGCTGTAAATCACTTTTTAGTCCATTCCAGTCCAAAAAACACTCTCAGAAGTGCTAAAAGCGAGGTATTTTCCTTATTCCGCTTTTTGGTTGACAGGTCAATTAGAGGGGCTACAGCCCCCCGCCCCAACTGGCTATGCTACTGGTTTCATGCCAGTATTTTGCTGCTTATTGCTGTAGAATTAGTACGTCTGAGGTGTATTAATTTTATTTCTGCAAAGCTATTTGAATGTTACTATGGCCTCTTAGTCAGATGCGTTGACACTTGTTGGTGTTATCTCAAGAGCGATATAAATTGCATTTATTACTAGATGGGAGTTTGCTAGCAAACCCAGTGAACCACCGACGCATAGCTAATGCTGTGACGCTCAAAAGTACTTTGTGTCTACCGTAAAATCAACAATTATTCAAAAATATCTGATTATGGAACCTACAAAAAAGTGGAGTCAAAATATTTGTCAGTTAAATATCTGCTGATATCATAAAACACTGGTACCCTAGCTTGAGCCGTTCAAAAATTGATTTTTGGGGGGTCCATTTGGGGGGTCCTCGGGAAGGTGTCACCCCCAAACTATGTCAAAATATTTGTTTGTTAAATATCTCCTGATATCATAAAACACTGGCACCCTAGCTTGAGCCGTTCAAAAATTAAGTTTTGGGGGTCCATTTGGAGGGTGTCCCCGGGAAAGTGGCACCCCCAAACTATGTCAAAATATTTGTCTGTTAAATATCTGCTGATATCACAAAGAACTAGCCCCCTAGCTTGAGCCGTTCAAAAAATTGATTTTTTGGGGGGTGTCCGGTGGAGTTGCTCCAAAAAATTTCAGGAGAAAAATTGCATCTGCAGCTCAACAACTTTACACAAAAATTAGATTTCGATGTGTTGTGGTTTAGGAGAAGAAGAGCGTACAAAATTTAGGAAGCAAAAAAAGGAAAAAAAAAAGAAATGAACTTCATCGTGGCCAAAAATGGATTGGTTCGGTTAAAAGGGTATCTTAAGACATATAACCATGTGAAATATTTTTTGCCGTACTTAAGCCGTTTTTGACTGAGACCGCTTTTTACGCCAAACTTGCGGGGCGGTTTTCGGGTTCTGAAATCGAAGTCACGTGACCTATTGCCTCGAAATTGTGTAGAAACATACAACTCATTAATCTCAAACTGCTGTCAAAATTTCATGTAGCTAGACCAAACCGTTCTCGAGTTATAAGCAAAAGTCTGAAATTTCGGACTCGTTAGTTGGAAAATGGCCGAGTAAAAACACAGAAACCGCGACGCGAGCGTCAGTTGTTCCAATGAGCAGCTCTAAAGCTCGTTGCGCTGTTTAGCGTCCCACGTCAATTATAAGAAGCGTGGTATACGAGTAATGCGACATTGTTGTTGTATTGCGTATTTGCTAAGAGTTGTAAGTCGGGCCTGGCTTTTCGGGTCAACTCAATTCAATTTATTTAGGCATGCGTATGGAGCGCCGTTTGTGTACCCTAATTTGTGCAATGTTTTTTTGCATATTTAATTAAATAGTCATTTTAATTAAATATACAAAAATACGTGGTCAAAGTCGACATAAATAGTCAAAAAAACTGCGCAAAATAAACCGTTGCAAAAATAAATAGTCAAAAATACTGCGCAAAGTAAACCGTTGCAAAAATAAATAGTCAAAAAAACTGCGCACAAAATAAAGCGTTGCAAAAATGCCCTGCGGACTTTTTTGTATATTTGTCAGTGGAGCGTGACAAAGCGCTCTCGGCTGCTCTTTGATGCGCTCGAGAGTGCTCTTTAATGCCCTCCAAGAGCAGCCGAGAGCACTTTGTCACGCTCCACTGACAAATATACAAAAAAGTCTGCAGCGCATTTTTGCAACGCTTTATTTTGTGCTCAGTTTTTTTGACTATTTATTTCTGCAACGGTTTATTTTGCGCAGTTTTTTTGACTATTTATGTCGACTTTGACCACGTATTTTTGTACATTTAATTAAAATGACTATTTAATTAAATATGCAAAAAAACATTGCACAAATTAAGGTACACAAACGGCGCCCCATACATGAGAAAGACCAAGTATCCTCATCAAAGACTGCAGGCATAATAAAACTGCGAAAAAAAGCCAAAAAGCTTCAAACTGTCAACACAAAAAACAACACTGCAAAAGTAACAAAAAACACTTAGAAGAAAAAACTTAAAGCTGTCAACAAGCGAAGCAACTTACCAAAAGACAAAAGCAAATTCCGGTAAGTTCTCAATTTAACAGGCTTAAATATATAAAAAAATGTTATGTGGGGAATTGGGAATATGGTCAAAATTGTAATGATTCAAAGTGGTTCAGCAAATTGGGACAACAAATTAATTTTTAGCTCTTTCTTGGATTTGACGAAAGTATTTTCTTTAATTGGTTTTGGAATTTTATTCCATAGCTTTACACCATAGTAGTGTAATGATTTTTGGGTTTGAGACGTGTGCACTCGAGGCAAAAAGCAGTTTTTCGTTGTATTTCGTCTCGCATTATGGGAATGAATTTCGTCAATCATTACAAAAAACTTAGAAACGTGAGAAGATTAATTGTTAGAAATTTTATGCATAATTTTTCCTATTTCAAATTTATTCGTATCATTTACCTTCAAAATTTGTAGTTTAAAAAATAAAGGTTTAGTGTATGATCTTATGTTACTGAAAGTAATTGTTTTTAAAGCTTTTTTTGTAATTTGTTTATAGACAGTAATATTGAAGCTGAAGCACTGCCCCAACAACTACTACGGCAATATCTTAAATGTGAGTGACTTTTACTGTATTAAACCATTAATAAAGTTTTACAATCTACATATTTTCGTAGATGATGTAACGTCCAGCACCAGCCAGCCAATGTAGAACTTACTTTTTCAATCTTAGGCTTCCAATTTAATGAATCATCAAGTAATACTTCTAAGTATTTGATGCATTTACTTTGCTTGATTGTAGTTTGATCAATTTTTACAGTATAATTTAATTTTTTTTGTTAGTGATAATTATGTATTTTGTTTTTGTGTTGTTAATTGTAAGTTTATTGATCTTCATCCAGCTACTGATACGAACAAACTCATGATTCACTAATTTTGCGAAAGTGTCTCTATTGTAATGAGATCCAGTTAAATTTGTGTCATCGGCAAACAATCGGATTTGAAGTTTACTTTAAGTGGTAAATCATTTATATAAATATTAAATAGAAGAAGCCCTAGGGTTGATGGTGGAGTAAATCTGCGTCAAAATAGGGCCCAAACTGGAAAAAATTGCAAGAAATGGTTTTGCAATGGTTTTTGGTGCTACGTGGTGTAGGAAATACTATACAAAAAGTCGACCAAAATCCACCCATCAAAAAGTCGAAAAGTTTGGAGGTGAAAAAAAGGAGATTTACCGAAAATAAACAGTGGTCGAAAATATCCCCAGTAACATTACTGCTCTTTGCGAAAGGCTAGAAGAATAATTTTTGGCACGTAGTGAGTCTATATTCTAAAGTTTTTAAAAATAGTTAAATAAAACTGATGACGTCAAATTGTAGCTCATGACGTCGCTTATGAGCTAAGAAGATAGTGTTGTAAGGTAAAGTAAAGGTGTTCGAAAGAAAATAAAGGCAAAAATTAAAGTAGTTCCAAGATTAAAACAAAATTCTTAGCTTACGCAAAACACAATGTGATAACACCAGACAAAATTTGAGCAAAAAACTCAACGTGCTTGCTATAAGAATTAAAACTACATAAATTGAGGGTAACAATAATGATGGTGATATCGCATTTCTTCTCACTTTCAAGACAGCTAACCTACGCAAATATTTTTTGTTACGGAGGTAAAAGGTCTCTTTGTGTCTCAAACGTTACTTGCCGTAAATTGATGACGTCTCAGTTTTGGTTAATGACGTCATAACGTCAAAATTTCCGGTGGCATGGCCTTTCTGGTCTAGTCAGACACCGTGTTACAGTGCTCAAGTACATAAATTTTTTCACGCATATGGTGATGTTCAGCATAGCTTGAATTTTCCAGCTAGGTGATCCCACTACCAAATTTTGGTCTGTTGACTTTCGAATGATGTCAGTTTCGCAATACGTTATAGGTTTAAATCGCTTATTTGATGACTTTGCTTATTTTGCTGTTGCTTTTTTTATGATTCGATTTGATTTAAGAAATTTATAAGCTGAGTTGTATTTGTGACTTAAGAAATTTTTGGACGCAATTACGACGTCATTTATGCTGATGAGGCTTTAATAGTTATAGCAATAGTCGCTCAACTTTTAGTGCATTTAACCGCCATGATGTCACATGATGTGTGTAAGAGAATACAGATTTTGTGCGCACGTAAATCGACGTGAGCATATCATCAGTTTTTACATTAGTTTTATGCTCATGACGTCATGGCGGTTGCATTACTTAATTA
This sequence comes from Trididemnum nubilum, assembly GCA_963965965.1. Lineage (NCBI taxonomy): Eukaryota > Metazoa > Chordata > Ascidiacea > Aplousobranchia > Didemnidae > Trididemnum > Trididemnum nubilum. The sequence continues at coordinate 1,205,666 of OZ014472.1, forward strand.
GTTGCACCACCACAAAATGCTGTTTTTATTTTTCAATACGCTGAACATGTAACTAGAACACACTAATGTATGGCACAGCCTGTTTAGAGTGCTTTGTTTTGTAAAGCAAATAGCAAAATTTTAACGTTGAAACAGTATTTTTCACGCATGACGTCATGGCGTCCATTTTAAGAGTAGCATTATCGCATCAAACCTTAAGGTAGTGACTATTTCACCGGAAATTTTCAACTTAAAGAGAATAAAACGAGAATGAGAAATATTCATCCGCACTTTTTTCATTCGCTTTTTTAGGGGTTAAGATTAGGGTTTAGGTTAGGGTTTGGGTTAGGGTTTGATTTGGGAATAGTTTTAGAGAAAGAATTTGAGTTTGTGTCAGATTTGAGTCAGAATTAATAAAAAACTAGATAAAAATTTCCGGTGAAATAATAAAGCCTTCCAAACCTTAATGGTTTAAATTTCCAAAGCACTAAGGAGTTGATTTTTTATAAGCTAGTCCAAATTAAGTGCTTTGGTATCAATAAATGAATTAGCGAAATTTGATTATTTTTTAAGGATTTAAATAGGACGTCATGACAGCTAATTTTCTTTTATCATTGTAATACAAATTATTTGGAATTTTTAATACTCTGGATTGTTGATTCGCTTGAAATTTTGAATGGTACATTTTGTCCTAAATGCTGTTATTAGAACAACACTATAATATTACACAGCAACGTAATACTATTTTTTGAAAAAGTTTCGAAAACATGAGGTAATTGCGGATATTTCACGGATTAACCGATCGGTGGTCAAGTGGATAGAGCGTCTGCTACTGAAGCGGTAGACTCGGGTTCAATTCCCGGTCGGGTCAAACCAAAGACTATAAAAATTGGTATCCACAGCTTCCCTGCTTGACGTTCAGCAATAAAGGGACAGTGTGAAGCCTCCATCGTGTGTGGTAGACAGGTGGGGAGGTGGCAGCTTGACTCGAAGACCGAAAGGTCCCTTCGCTGTCTCCTGGCCAAGGCAACTTGGTGAATAAAATGTAATTACAATTACAATTCCACCATACGAACTCTTGTTTTGAATTTGCAATACGATTCTGTCCAGATAAGCGAGCAACATTAGATGACAAAATATGGTCGAAATAATTTTTTTATCAGCAACGCCATTAATTAAGGATGACAAACGTTTTGATTCTTTTGCAAACGTTTTGCCGGATATGACTTTGTGGCAGGTATTTTCAAAGCTATATTATTAAATCAAATCAAAACTTTCATAATAGTCGCTGTATTACGCCCAAGCACGAAACGAGTTTGCGGGGCCCATCTTCGTGTCATTGTGACCGGGCAATACTAATTCTTTCGAAGAAATATCCCTGCGATCGTGAGCCGTTGGCAACACTGCGTCCGATTTGACCGGCCTGAGATTCAAACCTCATACATCCAGCTCCAGAGACGAACGTATTACCGCTTGACCAACTCGCAGCAAAAATTGTCTCAATTTTGGCAATGCAAACATTGGTTGATTCGCAAGCCGGAATATGAAGCAGAACCTGTCGAAACAGCTCGAGTACGAAAAAGAAAATTAAACTCAAAAGTTTTATAAATAATTTTAGAATGTTTTTCCCGTATGTGGCATCATGGCAGCTCTATAATAGCAACAGTTGTTGAAAGTTTGAAACTTACTACAGACATGATTTGCTAGCAGTAACAGACGACACAATTTTTTAAGTACTCCCACAAAAACACAACAATTTATTTAAGTGGATCAGGACTGGAGGTTTTTCTGTTTTTCACTGAACATAACGTCATGGTGATTATGTTGCATTTCCATAACAAAACTTGTTTCAAATTCCCAGCACAATATGAACTTGAGAACTTGCAATCAACAATTTGTCGTATGTCCCGTTCTACTGAAGTACTAATTAAACACAAAATTGCTTAGAGCAAATTTATTTCAAAAATTTCCTTTTTATGACGTCATGGCGTCTGATTTTGGGTCACGCAATATCACAAAAATTTTTATTGCGTTGTGACACTGATGTTCAAATACTATATTCATGACAAAACTTGTTGAAAGTGCTTGAATAAATATGAACCTTCATTGACTGTATAAAATTTGGTCATTTAAATACCTTACAATCTTCCCTAAAGTGAAGTCAAAGTGAAATATTACAGTTCATGTCACTGTAACAAAAGTTGTTTCAACTTTACACTGCAATGATTGAAGAGCTGATGAGCAAGAAGTATCATTTTGAGGCACATCTTGCCCCAATTACTCCTACACGATCAAACTTTGAAAAAACATATTTTTGTCATAGTTAACAAAATTTAACATAGTGATGTCATTCTTGCTGAAGTTATCAGAATCGAAAAATAAACTGTTTTATCAATACACGTCCGAAAGCCTAAAGATTAATTGCTTTTTTTTTATGCAAAATGATATAGCATAAAAAATTTTAAATGATTAATTTTGCTGAATATGCGATGGTTTAAAATGTGTTTGTGGTTATAAAAATGTTAGCAATGTTAACAAAACTTGTGCAAGGTGCATGTAAATAGCTTTAAAATACATACCAGTAGTACAATTTCAAGGTAATTCATCAGCACACCGAATAAAACAAAAGTTTCAAGAGTTGTATTCACTAAATATGACTATTTTTTGCAATTGTAAACGCTTTCAATTGATGAATAATACGCCATTATCACATGACGTGATAGGTCTTTTCAAACATTGCCCAAATTACGGATACAACGTGACTTAGTTTCCGAAATTCAATATCAAATCCAAATGGCACTGCAATCAAAGTAAGTAAAACTAATTATATAAACAAAAAAAATTATAAATTTTGTAAAAATGATATCATTATAATATCTTGCAGTCATGTTATGATTTTTTGTCAAAACCTGATTACACTTTTCTTGAACCACATTAATAAAAATAATGTATCAGTTTTGATCTTTAGCTCTTTTAATTTGCGATTTTATTTGCGTCTAAAACCATTATTTTTTCTCCAAAACAAGAATTTTTTGTTAATAAATGACGTCACTAACTTAATGTGACGTCATCACTTTTAATTTACTATTGCTAAAAACTTCAGAGTACAGATTGACTCTGTGCAAAAAATTATTCTGCTGACTCTTCCCTAACAGTAATTTTGTTGTACAACTAATAATTTTTTCATCCCAAAAATTGAGAAAATGTCAAACTTAATTCGGGCTTGATATATAGCCATGTGTTTTCGCCTTTTATATGCTATAACAGCGTAATTAAAATGACTTTATTCCTCTGAATGACGACTTTGTTGAAGCATCAATGCGATTATTATCAGACACTTCTGTTAAGCCACCTGGCGGAGACAATCATCGTAGAGCGTCTGATCCAAGGACGCAACACGTGACCAGAGTGCGGGTTGAACCCAGATCATGCAATCAGAGTCGTCGCAAAAACGCACAACCAAAATTTCTGTAACGGAGGGCTTGAATCAAATGTTAAAATTTTTTTGTACGAAAAATGGCTCGATTAGTAAGCGTTGTGAAAAATCTTGTGCGAATATTAATTGTCATTTTTCAGAAAAACATCGCCATTTGAATAAAATTTCACACGTTTTTGGAGCCATTTCAAAGAACCAAAGTGCTAAGATTTGAAAGCCAGTTAAAGAATTAAACAAGCCAGCTCCTTCAGGCTTTCCATTACTTACACACCAACCTAAAACCATTTTGGGGACTTCCGCGACGCTTGAAGTCGGAAGCCTCTGTGTTTTTTCCGTGCTAAATTTCAAATTCAGCAACCAGAGGTCAAAAACGCTATAACTTTGAAACGGCTGAAGGTAGAAACTTGAAATTTAGAACTTAGATAGGGCACATATGAATCATTCTTAGAGCAAATTTTGTGGGTAATCGATCACGTGATACGGGTTTCCGAGCCAAAAACTGAAATGCCAATCGGAAGTCAGTCAAAACAGCTCCAGCTCGAAAACTAATCGCAGGAGTAAAATAAAAGTTTCGAATTTTTTCTCAAGCCGATATCATATTGAATTTTGCGTATTTAATTTTTTTTCTTTGATTGGGACAAAATCACTTCTAATATTTTTGTTTTGGTACTAGATATGATCAGAGGGCATCAGGTTTCATTTTCTGTGAAGACTTTACAACAACCAATTTTTTAATTAAGCTAGCGCGCTAGTTTTTTTTTTCTTTTTTTGATATCAATAGATATTTAAACAAATATTTTGACATGGTTTGGAGGTACCAACCACTAGGAACCACCAAATCACTTCTTGGAAGCTATAATTAACGATTGGTTTTAGTCAATTGGGTTCATGTGCGGTGCTTGCACAATGGTTAAAGGCGCCAGTGTTTGAAATTGTCATGATTAAACAGAGCTGGGCTCAGATACTTAGTCGGACATCCGTTTTACCCAAACCACAAATGATTTAATATCAAGATTTTTTTCATTAGACAAAGTCACTTTGTTTGCAGTGCATTCGAATGAGTTTTACAGAAATATTGATAACATTCGATGTATGAAGGGGAGAATGCTGGTGAAACAAAACCTCGAAGGCTAGAAACTTGAAATTTGAGCATATGATAAGTCTACACATGAAGTTGGGCACCTGCATTTTTGGAGTCGCTACGTTACGCGGTTTGGGGCAGACGCGCCAAAACATCGTGATAACAAAGTTTAAAAGTGATTTTGATAATTGATTTTTGCCACGTAGACGCATGTGCTGCTGTGGTCTGGTGGTTAAAGTCGCCAGGGTATGAAACTATTATTATTGAATAGACCTGGGCTCAATCATCAAGTTGGCCGTTGGTTTTTTAGAGAAAATCTCTTAAAATTTTTTATTTTGGCATTGGGTATGACCAAAGGGTAACGGGTTTTGTTCTCTGTAGAGACCCTCCCCAAAATCTTTTTTTTTAACAGCTTAAGTTAGGGTGCTAGTTTTTTTAATATCAGTAAATATTTAACAGACAAACTCTTGGACATGGTTCGGGGGTACCACCCCTCTGAAATCCCAACATGAACTCCTCAAAAATCAATTTTTTGAACGGCTTAAGCTAAGGCTCCAGCTTTTTTTTTGATATCAGGAGATATTTAACGGACGATTATTTTGACATAATTTGGGGTATCATCACCCCAGAAATCCCCCAAATGTACTCCCGAAAATCACTTTTTGAGCATTTAAGCTATGGCGCTAATTTTTTTTTGGTATGAAGAGATATTGAATTGAAAAATGCTTTGACATGGTTAGGGGGTACCAACCACCCAAAACTCCCATATGGACCCCACAAGATCAATTTTTTTAACAGCTTAAGCTAGAGCGCTAGTTTTTTTATATCAGTACGTATTTAACAGACAAATACTTGGACATAGTTTGGGAGAAGCACCACCCCCCAGAAACCCGATAATAAACCCAAAAAAACTTAGTGTGGTGAACGGCTTAAGCTAAGGCTCCAGTTTTTATTGATATCAGGAGATACTTCAGAGACAAAAATTTTGGCATAGTTTGGGGGTACAACCTCTTGGTAACCTTCCCAAATGGCCCCCCATACAGCAATTTTTTAAACAGCTTGAACTAGGGCGCTAGTTTTTTTGGATATCGGTAGATACTTAAGAGATAATTTTTTTACATAGTCTGGGGGTACCAACCCCCGACCCCCCAAAAATCACGTATTGAAAGTTAAATTTTACAATTGATTTTAGTCAATTTGGTTCAAGTGCGATGCTTCCATATGGTTAAAGACGCCATAGTTAAGTGACTTATTTCTCCAAATGCTCTCCCCCTGAATATCACCCAGGAGCCGTGTATAATCCAAAGCTTTGTAAGAGTTACGACATCGTTAGCTTTGTTTATTTTAAAGTGTTTACGACGTCGTAAGCCTTAAGATATGTTGCAGAATAACCCTCTTGGCAGCATTTCGTTTAGAAAAACATTTTTAAACTACGAAAGTAGCTCATTTTTCACAAAAAAGGTGGACTATTTTTAAAATAATTCTCTCATGTTGGAGTGTAAGCAATCAAAACCTAAAAATAGTCAGATGTCAAACTGGTGTCAAATAAAAGTGTCACATGGCAGCGTGAAAGTGATTGATTTCTGTCCCTTTTTATTTACTTGCACGCTCCGCAAAATGAATATTCTTTCTTCACAAATTAATTGAAATGAAATTAGTAGGAAAATTGGAATGAGCGCAATAGTCATTTTTTTCATCACGAAATTTATAAATTAAATTCTTTATCTATTCTGAAAATAGTAACAGCAGCACAGGCGCTTTCAAAAACTGCAATTTTTTTTAGACACGTTCATATTAAAAGTAGCTTATAATACAACCGATTCCAGCAAACGAGCAATCCATCAACTTATTCTTACCGTGGCATCATTTGACATCTCAAGAATAAACAAAAAAAATGCCAACGCATTCAAAAATGTTAACGCAAGGAATGACTATCAACTCACGCGAAGGTTACCAATGCAAGCAACCGCAACCAAAAAACGTCTGCGTGGCAAACTTGACACGGATGATTGATTATTTTCCGCGTTTTATCACGCTCTTAGGTGCGTATCTGCAGGTAGCCGCAGCAGCGACGTACAATGAGTGTAATCACAGGGGCTTTCTTGATGGGAATATATAAATTATACTCTAGTAACTATTGGGATCATCGTTACAGATGACAGCCTGGGAGCTAGAAATTCACGGCAATGCCCTTTCAATTTTTTTTTAATGATGTGATACCCTTATTTAAAAAAAAAAATTTAGCTCTGAATTAATTTTTGATGCGGAATGGACATGTGACAAGCTTTGAGCTTTTGCGTTCATGTAATGAGCTTATGTTCAGCCATTCATTTTTTGGTCAGCAAAATGCATAAAAATTCTAAAAAGTTTAAGAGATTCAATAAAGACTATCTCGACAACATCGTCTTGCTGAATTTGCTTAGTTCTGTGTAACTGCACCTTTAAAGTAGAGAGCGCTGAAGGAGATAAACGCAGCACCTTTTTAGCTTTCGCATTAGTGTGAGCAATTTTTAAAAACAACTCAACGCAATTAAAGAGATCATTTTCGAAATCGGTTTTATTGCAAGAAAATAAGAACTACATGTACTTGACGTAATAACGAAATGTCGCAGCCTTGTTCTACTATTGCCCTTATCCTATTATCCGCGAAAATAAATTTAATCTGTTTGACTCCGCGCAATTAGCAACCCTGCGTTTCGAACGTTCGTGATATCAACTCAACTTCGAAGCGGGTGAGGACTATATATTCGTCCAAAATAAAAGCGCTGCCGTCGCTTTGTTATAAGTGAGGATAAATATGGATCAATCAATCAACTAATGAATTAGAAAAGGATAACTTTGCAAATATTTTGGCAGATTAAAGAAGTGATATTCAATGAACAACCATCGCGTTTCTTATTCTGCAACAAATTGTCAATTTACAAAATTTTTTGTTGAATAAGCAAAGCGATTTTCCACATTCTACAAGAAATTTTGCAAAGTCATTCTTTTTTAACTTCACGCCATTGGTACGGGATCAAACGGAATAAATCTGTTTTTGTGAATAAGGGGAATAAAGGAACAGGGCTTGGGGCACCTCTTTATTACTTCCAAGTAGTTTCATTTCTTTACTAAAACCGATTTCCAGCAGTATCTTACCGGCTCGAAGCCAGAAATCTGCAAAGGGAGTGGGGTTGTTTCGGAGGTCTTGGGCTCAAAAAAAAATAGCCTTCACCTAATATTGGATCGATTTTTCTCTCTAATTTCAATTGAAGACCAAAAAAAATAAGGTTTTCATCTAAAATTGGTACGATTTATTTCTCGAAATTCGGTTGTTTACGGAATACAAACACACAAAGGTCATCGCCTGAAATAGCAACTTCCAACGGGAGGGGGCCATCTTTCATTCCAGAGCAGAAAACAGACTCAAAAGTGCTAAAAATGTGGTATTTTCCATATTCTTCTTGCCAATGGAGGCGGCTATGTCCCCCCTGGCTACGCCACTGATATCTCTTTATAATACCCCTTTCTTGAACATTTAATACAACTTGCCTGAAATTGAATTTCACAAAACTTCGATCTTCATCTCTTATAAGAGCTGAACTCAGTTCGTAAATTTGGTAAAAATGTCAGAACTTTAAACGATTTTTATTGCCATTTGATTTTTTTGATCACCGAGAGGAAACCCAGCGGCCGACAAAAAAGAAAAAAACTGAAAAAGCTTGACGTCCATCGTTATCGGCTCCTGGGAACTCACAACGACTTCCACTGCAGTTAGGTGGCAATTTGAACCACCAACCCTGCAGCCGCAAGCAGCTCTAGTCATTCATGCACAGATCTGCAATGTTGAAAAGTTTTCCCATAAATATTTCCAAAATCCTGCCAGCAATTTGAAGGTCGACCAGTACGTAGAAAAACGGGTTTTTACCAGCAACTTTTTACCCAAACAATAGTTGGTAAAATTTACTATACGGCTTGGCAGCAATTTGAAGGGACATCAGTATTTCAAAATCAGGGTTTTACCAGTAACTTTTTAACCTAAAAATGTTTACTTTAATTTACAATATCACTTGCCATTAACTTAAAGGTACACGTGTATTTCAAAATACTAGAATTTATTAATAGTTTTCACATACCGGGAACAATTAAGCAGTTTTATTCACAGTATCTTCAAATTTCTATTTTTTACCAGCTTGGAGAAATATGAAAATACAATTTGAGCTACAATCTTCACTTTGAACTCGATCAGTTCATCTCAGTGATAACTTTCTATTGGTACAAGCTTTCCCGGAGTCTAGCAGGTTGTAGTTGACTTCCTAAGCGAAGTTGGTGTTGCTTCTTTCTATTGGGTTCAATTTTGTATGGCAAACGGAAGAAGCAACTGTAATATCGCTCAGAAAGTCGGCTACAGTCTATTGGACTCCACGAAAGCTTGTGCCAAAAGAAAGTTATAACTGTGATGAACTGATAGAGTCTAAAGTGAAGAAGACAGATCAAGCAAACACAGATATAGTAATGTACAACTTACGCAATATTTTTCTGTGAATGTTAGGGGTTAAATAAATAGCGAAACACAAACACCGCAAAATTAAAAATAATCAAAGAATTTGATTATTTTTTGCAGTTTTAGATTTGAAACTTCAGCTTTTGCTCTTTTTTGGTCATGTTTTCTTGCTCTGGATGGTGTTTTTATTAGATTTTGGGCAAAATTAATCCACAAATTTTTGTGAAATTAATAATAAGCTACAGACAGTATACAGAGTCTTATAGGCACAATCAAACCTTTGATTAACAGTCTAAGACATACTGTTTCGGAATCGACATTGGTCTTTTATTCCTTGTCAGTATAGCTAGGACTACAGGTATGAACAGCTACTAGGAGAGCAGAGGGTATTGATAGCGTTTCATTTCTAAAGATTGTTAGTCTAATTTAGCTCTAGTCTGAATTTGGGCACTAGTTTTGAGCCTTTCTGCCTACTGGAGACGTAGCCATTTAAGGCGAGCTGCGAGGAGAGTAGAGAGTTAGCTTGCCTATCGTTCTTCTGAAAGATGTAAGGTAAGATTTGTACTTTGGTCGGTAAAGATTTGATTTATAGCGATAGTTTCATTCGGTAAAAAAAAAAAAATTAATAGCTTTAGTTTCATTGGATAAAGATTTTTCAGTTAAGGTTTACTTATTTTGTTAGCTAGGCTATCGTTTATCTGCGATATGTAAGGTAAGATTTGTACTTTAGTCGGTAACGACTTGATTTATAGCAATAATTTCATTCGGTAAAGATTTAATTAATAGCTCTATTTTTATTGGGTAAGGATTTTTCAGCTAAGATTTATCTATTTTGGCTAAAATTGACTGAACGATGGGTAAAGATTTGTGTATTATAAACGTAGTGGGTAAAGATTTTATTCATTGATTGATAAATTGGTAAAGGTGCTTGTTTTTTGAAGATTTTTATCACTGGTGATATTTGTCCTTTTGGCCTTGCTAGCCTTACTGATGAGCCCTGAGATTGGGCGAAATAGCTGTCTAAGGCATGCTATTCGAAATCATTTTGCATTGAACTATTAAAATTATCTCTTGTACTCTTGTGATTAGGCCTACTTTATATTTTTGGGGAAAAATGAAAAAAAAATAAGTGTGACGATCTGGTTAATTTGCGATTCTTTGCCTTTCTAAGCTCATGTTCATACCTGTAGTCCTAGCTATACTGACGAGGAAAAAAAGACCAATGTCGATTCCGAAGCAGTATGTCTTAGGATGTTAATCAAAGGTTTGATTGTGCCCATAAGACTATGTATACTGATCATAGCTTATTATTAATTTTCTCAGTACATTGTTCTTAATAATTTTGTGAAATTGTTTTTTGAAAGCACATTAGTGTATCCCAAGCCTTTCAGCATTGCGTAGTGAACTTACGGTAAAAGAACCCACTCTTTTTTGAGTCGATCTTGCCACACCATCACAAAAAGTTCATTGGTTCTGTTTGCAAGTCTTGACAAATTGGGGTAGACCGCTTGAACTCATTGGTTTCTTTTTTTTTTTTTAGCTTTGTTTATGTTATCCTTTTAAGTGCGTTTGTGTTGCCTGTTTCAGGGTTCCTACTTCTTAAGAGTGTGTATCGTTTAACTGTTTATCAGTGGTTCTCAATCACCACCAAAAGTGCCATTTGCGTTTGCTAGGGTTTCACAAGCTATTACTCACTAGTACAGAGAATATGCCAGCTTGCTGTGAAGTTTAAAGTCAAAAGGTTCTTTCAGCACTATGATTGAGATCGTAAATGTTTTTGCATGAGACTTTACAATGGAACTCTGATGTGACGTGTTGTACACAGGGCTGTTGCAAGGAGGGGTCCAGACGGGGCTTAGCAAATGTGTACCCAAAATTGACAGGTTCAAGGCCCTTTCAAATGGCCAAAATGACTACTCGATCGTGCTGTTTTAGCCGGGATCCAAAAATCTTTTTTTGGTCTTCGCTCATTTTTGGCCCCTAATCACACCCTACCGCAACCGAAGACCTGGCTTACTTGTTATGATCCTCGCCTGATGGTAGGCACTGGCTACGGCTCTACTGGTAAAAACCCATCTTGTAACTACAAGTGCTTGTTTAGAATAAACTGTTAACGATATGGGTATGAAAATATAGCATGAAAATGGCTAATTTCATGTTTTGCAAAACTGGTTTCTCTGCAGCATTTTGATTTCAAACTTTACGTTTACCTAAAAGTAATAGCATTCGACCATTGAATGAATCGATTTGAAGTCCCTCCTTGGTTCGACCGTGGGTTCCGAAAAAAATTGTAATTGTTTGCAGGGTGCTCCTGAAAGTAAAAGTCCGTTGAGAACCACTGCAGTGCACATTCAAGGTGTTAACAGTCAAAAACAAATAATTAAGAAGTTAGTGATCCGCTTTTTTTATGATAACCGTTAACATTGACTGTTCAGAAATGTTGGTTGAAATTCATAATTGCCTTGCATAAATACATTTCTGAAGCTAGCTTTTGTTTTGTTCTATTTGCAACTGCCACAATGTAGATGCTATGATTTGGTTAGTATTTAATGAGCTATTACTAGTATTGGAGTTTTTGATACCTTTAAAGATGATTTGTGTCATTTTCCTGGTTTGCTTCAGATGTATGTATTGTCATAGTATTCGTAAAATGAAAGATTTTGTCTTAGTAAGATTCAACAATGATTCATCGGATCAGGGTTGGAAAAATTACTTGTTTTTGCTTTAAGTACAATTACAATTACAGCCTAAAATTTTCAATTAGAATTACAATTACAATTATTCAAGTTCAAGTAAGTGTAATTTAATTACAATTTCAGTTACAATTACAATGAAAAGATTCTCAAAATAATGCGACCAATTCACTTACTAACAAAACCTCGAGTTTTGCTTATGTCAACACTGTGGATTTGTTTTGTGTAGTTTTATATCAGACCTATTAAAGCTCCGTTTCTCTCTATCCTTGTTTCTCCATCAATCGTTTTTTAAGTTTAATTTTCGCAGTTTTAATTTCGTTTGTAAGCAATTGTCAAGTATGTTATTGAATTCATATCGCTTCCAGCAGCATTATGGTTTTAACTAAACCATGGTATCATACCGCAACAATTTGTGCAAAAGAAAACAAGTTTTAACACGGTTAAAAATTGTGGAAAAGTTGAAATTGTGTACGTTACAACTTCAAGTTACAACTATAATTCAACACTATTTTAATTTTTACCAATAATACCACATATTTAGCATGATCATACAAAATAGAAGCATTTGTATCGCTTTGACATGCCTACAAGGGCAAACAAGCAAAAAGCACACTAAATTTTGATATCACAAAGAGCATTGAAGTTGCAATCATAGACGTAGCCTGGCCTCCCAATCGAAATGCCATCAATAAAAAAAAAAATGTGACAAAAAGTCTTGTTTCGTCATTTTCAGTTTCTTTTAGCATCTTTGCGTACAACAGTACTCGCGTACAACAGTACTCGCGTACAACAGTAATTAGCAATAACATTGACGACCAGGAGACCCGGGCCCCATCAATTCGATTTTGCCCAATCGAAATGTATTACCCGAATGAAATTTAGGAGTTTTATTCTGAAAGTTGCTACCTCAGGCCCTCATCTAACCTTTTTATGAACGTAATGCATTAACCAGGGCCGGATTTACTATACGACATAGTGCCAGGGCCCGCGCTCAGATCGTAAGACTTTTTCTTGGTCTTCGTTTATATTTGGCAGAAAAACGTTGCAAAAATCCCCAAACTACCAGGGGCCTCGCCCAATGTAAATCCGGCCCTGGAATGACATGGTTAGTAAGCGTGACCAGTAATGTGCCATTTTTCCATAACAATTCATCTCCACATCGCCAGTTTTTACGCACAAACTACTTAAAAAAAATTAGCCAGGGGAAATGCTCATTAAACAAAATATTAAATTTGAATTGAGGGGGCCTGGGCCCCGTAGCCGTACATATTCTCCTACAACTGGCTAATTGATAAAAAACAAAAATCTCCAAAGAAAATCTTCAAGTGGATTGATATTTACTGTTAAAATATTGCACGAGGCAATGCACCTTACTCCCCCTATCTGGGCCAAATAAATCACTTACAATTAAAATTCAACAACAAATTGCAGGATTATCGAAGTGTTTTGAACTTAAATTGCAAGAAAAAAGGAGGATTGAACAGTTTAATTTTTTCGCCTTTGCTTTCAAATGTTACAAATTTAGTTGTTTCAAATCACTCTGAACACTTGCAAAATGTAATCCAATTTCATTAAAATAGCTTTTCATTTCAAAAAAATGCAAAAAATCGCAAGCGGCTGGGGGCCTTGCCCCCAGACTCTCAAAGCCTGTGGTGACTTGGAGGTCGGCTCCAGATCCCCGTCTGAGATACGTTTGCGTTGCATTAGCTCACTCAACATGTCTGCCAAGTTAAACAATCGTACTTTTTAACTATTAGTTTACAGTACCTCTACCTTTAGCAAAATGTTGGTTAATTGCCAACAGCAGGCCACGGCTTTAGATCTTCCATTCTGCGATATCTTTACCCCACAAAAGTTCCTCTTTTGAAAATTTCTGATGACGTCATTGCCTGTGATTTGTGGCTTGGCTCCCCTTAATCAAAAATACTGGCTACGCCTTTGGTTACAATGGTTACGTACCACCGGTTACAGTCAAATCTGATGTTATAGGCCAATTCTATGTTAAGCTCTGACTACCTCTAACCTTTTTTAATGTTCGATTTGTCACTTCAGATGTGATTGCAACCGATAGAAAATGCGATATCGATTTGCAACCGGAGGAAAGTTGATATTGTTCAAACACATTTTGTTATCATCTATCATAGTGAATAATAGAGTAATTGTAATTGAAAATGGGCAGAAAATTTTTCGATTACAATTACAATTATCGGCTTTTGAAAATTCGCAATCACAATTACAGCAAAATAGTGTAATTAATTACAATTTTGTCAATTATAATTATAATTTTTCCAAGTCTGCTTCGGATTGTGTCCAGTGGCGTACGCAGGATTTTCGAAAGGGGGGGCATGAAATTTGAGAATAATGAAAACCAAAAGAAAAATTTCTCCACTTAGAATCAGTCGGTTTTTCTGCCCAAAATTAGGTGAAGACCAAAAAAAAAAGGTCTTCAGTCACATTTTGTCCGTTTTTGTGCTCAAACTTTCTGCCCAAGTTACAAAGGGTAGGGCCATGCCGCAATTTTACACGCTATTCTATGCTAATTATACTATCCTGGAGACCCAAAGGGGGGGGGGTGCCATGGCACCATGCCCCCCCTAAATACGCCCCTGATTGTGTCTATAAAGAATGGATGGTAGGTGACACCAAATGTCATTGGCCACCTAAAAATACACAATCTTTGGCCAAACAAAAGGCCAAATCCAAAGATAATTGGAAACTGCGTAATTGCTAGGTATGATGTGATTCAAGTGATTTCAAATCTACGAGGCTTTGCATGCAATACGGGCTGATGAGTGCCCTCTAAGGTTTTGTCAACCAAATGTTAAATCGCTAAAATGACAAATAGACGTGGTACATAGAACACCTTCTTTCTTATCTCTCATCAATCTACTATATCATTACGCAGAATTGCAAATACTGGAAAAAATGATATCTAGCCGGATACTTACAGGTCAGTAGATATGTCCCAAATTTTAATGGTTATGTTGTAATTCTGCTTTATAGCAAACAAAAATTAAATTATGTTATTGTAGTGAAATATTGCTGCATAGCATTAGATTGAATAGTCTTGAAAGAAAACTATTTCATAATAAATTTTTGGTAATTTTTCTAGGGTGCCTGGGTAAAGCATATACAAAAGGATTTTCCTACATGTCATCAACGGAAAATTCAACTGCTGAGCAAAATCCTGAAGATAATGCTATTAGTTTTGAGGACCCAGTACCTTCTCTAGAAAGGCCATGTAGAGTTTTGCAACAGCCAAGCACCAGCACTCAACAGTCACAGAATTTTCCCAAAAGGTATTTGTCAGTCAACAGTGTTGTGTTATGAAACTAGCAGTTTTGTCTAGTGTGTGGACATCTTGTTTAATGGGTAAATCTTCGTGAATTCGGAGCCGTAAAACTGAACTTAGCGCGTACTCTCTACCCAACTGCAGCCTTCCTAGCTTGAAGGGCCGTAAGTCAAAATGAGACTTGACTCTAATTTGACTGGAACTGTGTTGTAAAATTACAGTTGTAATTTTTGACCATCCACCTCTAAAATGCTTTGCTTTATTTTTATTGTCAAATAGATAATAATTGATAAAATGTTAAAGAATCCGTCTCTGACTTGAATATGTTGCGCATGCACTAATGCGGGCGTGAGCAAAAACAAAATTTAAAAAAAAGCAATGCTAAGTAGAACTCATTACCGAAAAAAAATTTTTAGGTCCTTTTCATTTGTTGACCCAAGTTCAGCACCAATATCTTTAAAGCAACGAAAACGAGTCGTGAAGGCAGATACAATTACAAATTGTACGCATTTGCTTATAGGTATTCAAAAGAGTATTTTGAATATCAAAAAAGTTCTCAGTCAACACGGACGTGCCGTTAACAATTTGGCGGCAGACTTCGTCAAAATCAAAGATATGTTCGAAGATTGCACAGGACACAACCCGAATCCAGCAAAAATGACATTTTCTCCCGCCACAACAATACAAGATGACAGCATTCACCAATGACTTTAAAGGAAGCGTTACACTATATAGCATAAATGGATTCTTGGCTGGTTTGATTGTTTCCACTGGAGGAATGTTTTTTAATGCAAAGTGTTTGAGCCCCGGGAGCTGACTTTCAGTTCCTCGAAATTGCATCTCCTAGTTTGAATTTGTTTTTCACTTCTGACTGTTTGTCTGAATGTGGTGTTGTTTCGTACGTGCTGCATTTGCTGGAAATTACGAGATATAAAACATTATTGTTTTGAAGTTAAGAGATGCAAAACTGAAAAGTATTGAATCAATTGTGATAGCACTCTGAAAAGTTTCTTTATCAAAGGCCATGCTAATATATTCTAGATATTTTGAGATACTGTTTACTAGAGAGGTCATTTCGCTACTAGCTTCTTCGTTTTGATTTGCGCAGTACCAAAAGTTTGGGCACATTGAAGAGGGCACAGAGGTACAAACACGTTCAGTCGTTCAACTCAACAAAGTAGTGTAGATTACGTGGGTTCTAAAACCGATTAACCGAAATTGATTCATTGGGGTCTTCTAAGATACTAACTAAATGCATACTTCGCGATTTCAGAAATAATTTTAAAAAATAATAATAATAATAATAATAACGACTTGAGAAAAAAAGAACTTGCTATAGTTTTATGCGACCAAATTTTGGGATTTCGAATTTCTTGGAAGAAAAATCAATCACAAAGAGCTGAGAGGAAGCGTAAGAGCTTTCCTCAAAGCATTTATGGACAAGAATTTGGCAACACAATTTTCTAGTACTGGTATGGGAGCTAGGAGAAAAACGACCAAAATGGCGTTTCGAGAAAGTTCTACGTTCAAAACTCTAAAAGGTAAGATTTTGTGATGGTAGTACTACCCGACCCTTTCCGAGAAAAGGGACGCTGAGAAACTGTAAAGATCCAACAGTCGGGCGACACCCAAGACCTGGATCAGAAGTCAAAAATTGAAAAAGAACAGCCAAAAATAGCTCTCCAGTGAGCTCCGACGCAGGATACTCGAGAAAACGACGATCGAAATCCTGCTGAGGGTGTCCAGAGGCGCTGCTAGAAATATTCTCTTCGATTGCTCCTTCACAGATACGAGGAGAGTAAGAGGCAAAAACCATAGCAGCTAAGGTGGTTGATGTCACTGCGTAGTGGCCAAGACAAGGCTAATAATTTAAATGACAATAAAAATGTTCATTCTTCAGGCGTAGTAGAGAGTGTTTGATTTAGGCACCAATGAAGGATGGAGGATAAAGGATTGCGATGGAAGTTAGGGAGGTTCCAGATTTGGCCAGGAAACTAGCAACTCAATTCCGGAAAGATCAGCATGGCCTGGGACCTATTCAAAATTGGCTGTATCCCAGTCAGAGCGGGAGGAGGCATGAGATCAGACATTTCAAAGGGGCTTTGGTAGAAGATACGAGGGGCCGAGGAGAGGACAGAAATAGATGGCAGACTGGTAGTCAATGTGGAAAAGTACTGGCTGATAGTGGTAGGTCTTTAGGCGATTGTTACTCCAATTAAGTCAGTGTTGTAGGATACGAGTTTCTGCTGTGGGGCTGAAAAAAAATTAAAGGGACTTGGTGATGTTGCATCTGCAGCTTGTAGCATATACACCAGCACCGCTAGGTTTTAAAGATGGAGATGGATCCGTCGACTCATATGCAATCGAAAAAAGCAGAAAGTTTAGTGCTAAGATGGTCAGAGTGGGAGTCATGAATGTTACAAACGATAAAGTTTTTATAACAAGGTCTTGCGATATGTTTCAGTTTGCCAAACCGTTTTTTGTTAAAGCTTAATTCTTAAATTTGAAGATCTGCTAAGACTTGCCGATCAGTTTTGTGTTTTTTGCACGGGAACGATGCGGATTATTATAGCCAACTTCAATAACGTGTAGGAGAGCTATGTCAAACTCTCCCAATCCTTTTTCTCCTTCTGACAGCTGAACACTTGGTTTACTGATTTTTAACGAAATTTATCATTATATTGAATAAAGAAAAGTACAGAAAAAACGAAGTAGTCTCAAATACGGTGTAAAGACCAATTCAGGGTCTTTCTTTCAATCTACAAGACTGTTGCCTCACAGTCAATAGTCAAATCCATAGGCAAGAATGGAGAGGAAGGGATCGCAAAATGCAATTTACCCAAGTTAAGCAGCTTTTAACACGTTTCACCAAATACTGACACTGTTCGCTTGACTCATTTTGTCACTACTGAACTCCCAGGCTCCAAGGACGTTTAAATAGTTCCACGCAGTACTAGCTCGTGGAATCGCTTTTGTCTAGCATCCACAGGCCGGAAATTAACAAACAAAGGCTGGCAGCTGCCACTCTACAGTCGTCTCGAAAAACAAATAATGCACAAAAAGAAACCTTCTAACTCAACGATTCTAAAATACGGCCTTTGTAGATGCGCTAATTAACAGCTTATTTTTAAGGCAGTGTCTGCTGCACCAGCCCGGTTTCCAACATCTAATCGCCGCTTTTGCTGTTCAATTTACTATCTCTCAAGCTGCATCGCTGCCCGAACCCTAACTCTAATAATAAGATTTTAAAGAAAAAAAAAGGATTATGTACCGAAATAGCTCTCTAGCGCTATTTTTCAAGAGCGTGTCCAGCAGGTATTGATGTCCCAACTCTCGGCATTGCAGCCAAGCGTACTAGCCACTACGCCATCAGGGCTTCAAATTCGAGGTGTCAAAGTGCTGTATTTAAATCGAATCAATGCGAAAAACGCAATTTAATAGGCTGCCGGTGCACCAGCGATTTGATGTCCAAAACCGGGACGGTGCTGTAGACACTTCCTATTTTTAATCAAGGATAATAATTACTCAGTAATTTGACTTAAACACCGATTAGACAATGACAAATAATCTTTTTGATTTAAGTCACAAGATCGCAAAAACCAATAATTAATCAGACACAAATGCACAAACAAGGATTTAAAATTGGGTCTTCAGTAACTAGATGAAAAGCAGGGCAGATTATTTTTAATGATTTTGACAATGAGAAAATACAATGGAGACGTAAACAAGAAAAAAGACCAAAACTGAACCAACAAGAGTGAGGACACTTACGCCAGAACTCTGGCTACCTTTCCGAACTGGGTTTTGCAGCGAAGTGGCGATCAGAGCGGAAAGAGAAGCCAGGGTTTTTAAGTCTCTGGAGCCATATAGGGCGAGTCTCTTAAAGGATAACAAAATAATAGTACCAATGCTTAGTTTAGATTTGAAGCGAGCTTGACATGATTTGCAATATAGATAAATCGTCTGCATTCTGTTGGGAATGCCTCTAGATTGGAGAGGACAATAGAAGTGCTGTAAGGGAGGCTATGATATGGTAGGGTGAAAATAAGGTTGGTGTGTGATTGATAAGTACGTGGTATTTATGTAGTATTTGTCTGCGATGCTGTTGTGAAATTCACTCAATTCAGCGTATGTGCAGATGGAGGATGTGAGACTAGGAGATGAAGATGGTGAGGAAGAGGCGAGTCAGAGCAGAAAGAAGAGACCGGAGAGGAAGTGCTGGTACTGGCTCGCAGGCCGCGGTGGAGTGCTTCTGGGTTAGGATGAGAAGGCCGTTCAAGCAAGGCAGATGGACGTTTCTAGTTGACCAAAGCTTTGAAGGTTATTGGGATCAGAGAAACGCAAGGGTAATGGAACCATTGGGAGCATTTGAAGCATTGCCGGGGAATTTCGTGGGCTGTGTTTTGTGAAGTCGAGTAGGTAATGAGGGTGGACATTGCCGCTAATAAGCGGCAATGCTAGGATAAAGAATAAGCAAGAAAGAGACCGGTCACAGCGAGAATAAGCGGCCCATTTGTGACTGGTCAACAGGCGGATATACCACAAAATGGTTCAGAGAAGCTTGGAGACAACCGTCTTGTCGACCAAACCCCTTAGGAAAGTTTGTCCCGCCATTTCGACCCAGCAACATTCTGTGAGGGAACCACGATGAGGTGGCAGACGTTGGTGTAGCGATTAAAGTGTTGGTTGGTTGGAGTTGCCCGGCTCTTTCCTGTGGATAAGAGCATGGTGCAACGGAAATGTTAACCACCGAACCTCAGCTAGAAGCTGGGAGATGAAATGGCCATTTACGTGTAACTCAAGAGATTAGAAATCCCATTACCACACTGGCGGTATAGCAGCTAATTGATACCCATTGGCCGCCTCTTACGACCCCCTGGGAGGGCAGTTTTACTATTCTACCCCAAATGAAGCAAGGATTAGAGCATCGAGTTTATGATCAATAGACTCAAATTGAACTCTTGGTGAGGTCATACTCAAGTCTTCAAAAACACTATTTTGCATTAGAAGTTATCCTGATTGACACTCCCAATCGGCATTTACTGGCAGTGCGTAAGAATGGATGTAGTTTTGTTCCTGTTGTCTATCGTCTTCATATGTAATGAATAATGGGTAGAACTCCGAAAATGGCCTACAGAATGAACAGTGTAAAACAAATGCTTCCTATAAGCATCACTGCTGACAAAAATTAAATAAAATTTACGATTGTATTACATTGTACTTTACACTTATGCTTTTGCTGTACTTGGCTTACACAAACCACGAGCTTGTGGCCCACCACGTTTTGGGCACTGCTGTTGTAACCGTGCTATACCAGACTGGAGATTGGTCTCGTGGGAAGAGCAAGCTGCAAAATGAGAATGTTGATTCCTCTGCAAGTGGTAGTATAGCAGATACTGTTGAAGCTGGCAGTAACAGTGAGGTTGGTTCCTATGAAGATGGTAGCAACAGCGCTGTTGAAATTGGCAATAACAGCAATCTCTTTGACTGGTCGTGAACGAGTAAAAATATTGTAATATGGTGTTGCAGATTAGAACAGCAGTTCTTAACCTTTCTCCCATTCAAGAATCAATGCTAACAAGTGCTTCATAACTGGTGGCAGAAGCTAACCATATTAAGGGTATACGTCTTTTCGGCTTGGGACTTGATTGGCTCGGCATTTTTTGGGTTAGGGCGTTAGGGATTGTGACCTTTTTTTGGTTAGGTTTAGGATTAGGCCGAAAAACTCAGCGTCGAAACTTGCGTCTGCAAAATTTGATATGTTATCGTTTGTCATCAAGCTTGTGTAATAACCGTATACCCGCGTGTTAAGTGCTCACATTTTGGTGTTTATTTTTGACTGTTTGCTTTGTCTGACATCTTAAACTTTAGAGCGCTTTTAAAAAAATGTGTAAGCAGTAAACATTCAAATTAATGCTACTGAAAAGTTGCAAATGTGATTAAGAAAGCATAATATTTTAATTTTTTTGAGAGATAATTTTCACTACTATGTATTTTTGCTAATTGCACTGCCAATTTGATTAGCGTTATGTTTTGTTTCAGCGAGTATGTTAATTACAAAATAAAAATCCTATTTAAACATCCTGAATCTACACCAAACCCTTTATAATTAATTCTATAATTTCTATTTTAAAATTTAACTGCATTTCACAAAACTAACATAACGAATTCCGAATATGGATGGAGCGTCTACAACTGAAACGGTAGACATAGGTTCGATTTCCAATAGGATCAAACCAAAGACCATAAAAATTGGTACTTCCAGCTTCCCTGCTTGACGTTCAGCATTAAAGGGACAGTGTGAAGCCTCCACCCGGTGTGGTAGACAGGTGGGCAGGTGGCAGCTTGACTCGAAAACCGAAAAGTCCGTTCGCTGTTCCCTGGCCGAGGCAACTTAGTGAATAAGCTGTAATTACAATTGCTTGAATTTTTGTGGAGCATTTTTTGCCTGAAGCCTATTTCTTTCTTGTCTTGTGATTGATTCGTTGATTTGATTAAATTTAGTTTCCTTACATAGGTATAGTTTGACAACGCTAAGATAAAGTCTGTATATTGCTGTGGATATATCTGTTTTTCCATGTTCGTATCCAAGTATAAAACCCCGTTTCTGCGGAAAAATTAAGTCAAAATCAAATATAAATCAAGGAAGATTTGGGTAGTTGTTGAAGTACTGTATATCCTCGGAGTAAATCAAGACAGCGTGAATATATCTTTCCATTCATATGGATATATCCCTCTATTATCTTTCATTTTACCTTTGTGATTATTCTCGGATTTCGGTTCGGCCGGTTGTATTTCAGAGTGTCGCACGAAGATACAACCTTGAAATATCTTTGAACATTTTCCACGGCCAAATGAAAGCTCAAGGATAATTTGTTCTTGATTGCCAAAAAATTTTCCGACTGGGAACTGATTTCGTCGTCCATCTCTTTGATAAATTTTTGAGATAAAATATGACGTAACGGGTTCTTTTCATGAATACAAACATACTTGCTAGTCTAAATGTACTCTGCCAAGGAACAAGGTTTCAAACCTCGATCTCAACTTGGACTGCGGAGTTGATCCTCATTGTGTTTCCAATTGGATTTGCCATTACTCGTTGAACCAAGGTGAAGCCAAAACACGTCGCTAAGTTTAAGATGGAAGCCATCGTACAGCTGATATTCTGCAACAATACTATTATAACTGGTAAAGTTTTTAAAGTAAAATCTAGAAATCAAAAAAGAGTTAATGCCACTCACGCAAACACTTTTTTTATTGCAATTCTGTGATACAACGCCAAACATGGATGAAATTGTTCAACATGAAACGTTGTTGCAATTGATGCTATCCAAAGTGATGCAGCAATAAAATGCGTGATTTTACTAGTGACATTAAAAAATTGTATTCAAATTTTCATTTAAACTTTTTATGCTTGTTCAAAATTTTAAAACATGGTGTCTTTAGAATTCTACAATTTTTTGTTGGAATTTATATTAGCACATTGTATTTTATGAAATGGTTAAGCCGCCAAAATGTCTTCAACTCAAAAACATCAACACAAACTTAATTGAAATTTTGTTCTTTATAAAATCTAGCTCAATGTTAAACCGTGCCACACAAGTTGCAAACTGTCGTAATTGTTCAAAAATTTCTTTCAAATCATCGAGATTTTTTCCGTTTACAATCCGGCCAATATCGTGTTAGGTAGAAAAAACTTGGGCTTAAGTCTAACGTTGAGTGGAAGTTTTATGCGCTGATAAAACGTTAAATACAAATGAGATCAACTTCAAAATTTCAAACGTGAAGTCAAGTTTCTAAAACCGGCCATGGTGGCTGCGAAAATTACTTTTTTTAATCTATGTTATACAGTTTAATTTGAGTTAAACTCACCGTGGTTACATAACTTATCATAACTTAAAAAACCAAAACACAATATTCTGACAGAAACTTAAAATAAACAGAATTCAAATTTTTTTGACGCAAGCAAAATTTTGCAGCAAATACCCATTCCTTGCTGGTGGTTATTTTCACGCAATTTTATTCAAACCAACATAGATTAATCTTATTAGATCGACTAATTTTGATTAACTGATGACAATATGCAATTCTGAGTTCGTTTTAAATGCCCACTAATTGGTATTTTGCATAGGTGGGCACAAGTCCGTTAATCCGTTAATAGCAAAGCTAACTTTTTCATTAACTCGCTAATCCGTCAACAAGTTTTTTCATATTAATGGACTAAATCAACTTCCGTTAAGTTCTGTTAACGGATTAAATTAACTTCCGTTAAGTTCTGTTAACTTCCGTTAACGTTTTTATCGTTAATATCTTGCACCATTCATTCATCGTACCGGTACAAACCAGTTTGCACTGGTAACGCTTGTTGCGTATTAGCACGAGTTTTATAGAAGAAAGCGAAGAAAGGAGCTCTTTTTTGTGGCAAATAATAAGCTGCAGTCTCATAGGTCAATTGATTATTATCGCTGTTCACAATTTCCAAAGATTTTCCGGTCGCAGCTTCGTTTGTGCATTTGAACTTATTTTTATCTTGAAATTAGATTAGACTGTAAAATATAACTTCCAAAACACAAAAAGACCACCATAGCAATAAATATTTTCTTACAATCTGCTCAACAACGGCAATTCGTGTTCTAGAAGCGAGTGAATAAAAAAAATGTAAATTAAACGCAAAGTGCTAACGAATTATCGGACTTTATTAACTTCCGTTAATTAAAGCTGAAAACAACGGATTAACGTTAACAACGGAGGTGTGAAGTTTGTTAACGCACCAGTGGTTAACGAAGCTAACGTTTTGCATTAACTTGCCCGCCTATGATATTTTGTGATTGTTTTGCTCCCAAATTTACTTATTTTTATGTAAATACCGGCCTTGTTAACATTTATTATGCGTGAACGTAACTCATGCTGGAGCGTTTATTTTTACGTCGCTTATAGTATCTTATTTTTAGAAAATTATCTTGAAGTGCTCAACTCAAAACTATTTCTGTGATCAATTTCCTTTAGTCCCTCTAACAAGGCCATTGGAATTTTTCTCGACTGATTGCACTTGCCCCATATTTTTCATTGCCGAATAAAACTGTTTTAGGTTTTATACCAGATTTGAAAATTTTTTCAATCCGCTGACAGCTATTTATTTGTGTAGTGTCCAGCGGGTACCTCAATTGCTGCACAATGAACAAACAGCGCAATCCGAGAAGCTTATTGCAAAATATGAAGTTTCTTTTGGAAAAATCGCTTGAACTTTTGATTGATGCTTGATAGCCATGTTAACGAAATCAGTCATTTCCATGCCATACAAATTAAATCTAAAAAAAAAATTTGACCTTCTACATTGGATTCTATATGAATTTTATTTGAATAAGACAAAACAGGCTGCAGGGGTTTCTATTTTTTGGTTTTAGATTTTAATTTGTATGGTCTATGGGTGATTGATTCTATTTGTGCAGCTGTGAGAAATCATCGAGCAGTTTCTAAAAGTCTCCACCTTTACAAAGCACTGGATCGCCATGTCATGGTTAAGATAATTTTTGATATTTGGAAACCTTCACCATTGATTTTTTGGAACGTTGCCATTTTTACTGCTGTATACAAAAATCATAAATAAAACACTTGATTTTAAATAAATGCTGTCTTTAAGAATGAATAACGTATAGCTACTTTGTTTTTACATGAAATGGCTTCATTCCGGCCAGATCTGCTCCGACCTCAACACGCCTAGATAACTATGAAATGTCCTGTTTTTCAGACCATTTCAGTATTGCTGGCGTCGACTTCGATCTGGAGTGTTTGTTATTATTACAGCGTAATTACATTATCTTTGATTAGTGAATAAAACATTCAAAAGAGTGAAATTCTAAGAGGAAATACGAATCTGCTTTATATGCTTCGAAGAACCATGGGAAAGCAGCATATATCCTGTACGTAAAATCTTAGTTGGAAACTGCATCATCTGAGCGTACTTGATCTAAAATCACAGCAAAGATCCAAGAGCTTATTCGAAATAGTTTTATTGTTGATGAACTACTAATGCCGTTAGGACGAAACATATTTGCTGCGAGTTTAGATCAAGAACGTCAGGTTGGTGAAGTTTCTTATATTTTAAAGAAAAGAATGGTGGAAAGAAACTTGTTTTGGAAAAGCTTAAAAGCATTTCAATCTAACAATCGATAAAAACCCGCATTAGAATAAAATGATAAATTGTAGGAAATCCACATTCAATGCTCGTCAACCCAACTTTGAATATTAAACGCCGTATGAGAGGTCTCCTAATATTTTCATTATAACGCACTGAAATTTCGCTCGAGTTGTCTCATTTTGATTCGTATGAACCAGACACTCTCCGTCTATTAACCAACTGTCGCAGTTCCTGCTCCAGCCAATGACGTTGTGGAAGCTTGCAGCAAAATACCCACAAGCAAAAAATAAGTGGAATCGATGTCTTTTTAACTCAACAGACCAGTGCTAATGTGCTGGTTGTTCAAACAAGTAGGTTAACCGCAATCGTTGTCAGTCCTAATGACCCGCCACACAACCCCACAAGCGCGAGATTACCTTTTTTTTCTGTCATCAAGTCTTTCATCAGACTGGGCCACCCCAACAGGTTGTTGCTTTTGACCTCAATGGGGAATAACCGCCAATTGTCTTTCTCTAAAACGCAATGACGAATGCAAGTTCGGAAATTGAACCGGCAAACGGTAACCTTTTGATCATTCCCTCGACGCTCTATCGCTGAGCTATTGTCGCCGCAATGTTTGACTAAGTGATTGATACGTCATGTAATTAGTAGATTAGTGCAAAATCGATTTTAAACTTTTATCTAAACTGATAATATTCGGAGAATCGTTGCTGCATAAATGTCGCCCAAATGAAATATGCAAACAAAGTACGATGAGACATTGTACATAGGCATAGCCAGGATTTTTGATCGGGGGGGGCTCCAAACCACAAATCACATGCAATGACGTCATCAGAAACTTTGAAAGAGGAAGTTTTGTGGGGGTAAAGATATTGTAGAATGGAAAATCAGAAGCCGTGGCCTGGTATTGGCTCGTAACTAGGAACTCATTCAAGGGAGAGGGCTCAAATCAATACTTAATGTACAATACCTAAATTGGGAGACGTGTTTGAGTAAAGAAGTGTACTGTAATTCAAACGTATCATAGACGAGGGTCTGGGGGGTTTGCCTCCAGCCCCTGGGCAGCTTTTCGTAATTTTTTGGAAAAAAATCTATAAAAACAAAGAGTGTATTTAATTTTTTTTTGTAATGCTTTGTCAGGGTGAAACAGTGATAAAGGCGAATTAAAATATTTTATCTTCTCCGGAAAAGTGTTGAAACTTATGTGATTCCCATCACGTTTTCTGAACGTTTTTAAAAATGGAAGTTATCGTGAAACGGAACTAACACAGGAAATCGGTTCGTTATTTAAATTAAAGTTTCACGTCGACACCTATTGGCTGTAGATTTTAGCAATCTGGAATTTTTTGGCTACGATTATTATTTTTACATTATTTTACAGCAGTAAAGTTTATTACGAAAATGCAAATAAATCTGTTTCTATTTTTTCGCAATAATTTTTTGTAGCGTATTACAGTGCAACAATTACTATAGTCCACAAACCTTCCCTGGTTTTCAAAATCATTTATTTGCATTTAATAAAACACTGCATCACGACAAAAGACGCTAACTAGATCATGTATTTATTGACTACTTTGCTGTGGCCATGTTGAGCTCTCTAATTTGAGCTCGCTTTCGCAAAAATTTATCAAAGAAGTTATGTTTGACTGTCTTTGACGTCTGACATTTGTAGTGAACTAGACGAAGAAGGTTTTCCTGGCGCAAAAATCAAATAGCTTTTTCGTTAGAGTAAAGAAAAAAATGTGCTTCAAAACCTTAGAAAACCCAATATTTTAGGCGATTCGCATTTTATCAAATAAGTTTTGTCTCGCAACCCTGTATTTCTTTCAACTCTACAAATTTTAACCTCTATAGCTTAAATCTCCTATGGCTTTAGGAAGAGCCATGTGGAGAACCCCATCTAGTCATGGGAAGAACCTCATCTTCGCGTTTCCGTATAGATAGTTTTAGACGCATCCTTCAAGTCTATTAGAAATCAGACTTGGACACAATAAAAAGCAAAAGTTTGGCCCATGAAAACAAAAAAAAAAACATAATTAGAATCCAATCTAAGTTTAAACTCTTTAATTCGGTCGGCAATTGACTTTTTCAAAAATTTATCTGAAACCAAAGTCGGTCATTGAAGAAAAAGAGACTATTTCATTGAAAATTTCCGTCTAATTATTTTATTAATTCTGACCCAAATCCAACTCAAACTCAATTTTTCTGAGAAAGCATTTTTAGCAAGATTTTTGAGCAGTTTGGATTTATTGAGACTTTGCGCGAGCGCGTACTACCTTTGTTTTTGTTCGCAAATTTTCGCAGATGAGGATTGATTTGCTCATATAGCAAACGATTAAATCTAAAAGGTTAAAATTTGGACTCAACATAAGAATTAATGAAAGCGACATGTGTGCCAATTTTGGGGTTCCTCGGTCACGTGATCGTGAATTCAGACTTTATAAAAAACATAGAAAAACGGCAATTTTTGGCTTGAAAATTTATTGATTGGCCGATAACTCAAAAGCCACTTGACTTGCAGAGCTAAACTTTGAACACAATGTGGGTGCTAATGAATGCCTAATACATACCGAGTTTGGGGGCGCCCGGTTACGTGACCAAAATCTTACAGGCCCAAAATGTGAAAAAGTTGACAAATTTGAAACGATATATCTCGGTATAAGTACATATATTGATGGAAAATGGTTTGTGATTTTTGAGCACACTATCAACTGCCTTATTTTTGGTTATGTTCGTTTACCCCAACTTGAAAACTATTTTTCTTGTTTTTTATTCTTACTTTTTTTTTTTTTTCTTCTCATGCCATTTACTTTTAAACCGCTAAACGCACTGTATTTAAAGTTTGAGAGATTTGTGGCGGTCCTCCTTCCAGCCTGTCACGGGAGGGCCACAATTTCCTTCCAGTTTGATAGATTACTCGAGTGATTGCTTGTTCTCCAGTTTATTGTATGCTATCAAAATGAATTCACAAAAATTACCATAATTGTCGATTAATGCAGATGAATTTTTTTGTTGCTTATCCTGCCACGTTGGCAGCCAAAAGAGAAAGACTGATTATTTTTCATTGCGTAATAGAAAAAAAAAAAGAGTTGCCAAAAAAAAATATAATTACAAAAGACGGAGTTACCCGTATTCCCACAGATTGAAGATCTAAGGGAGGACTTTTATGCGATTGAAATCGGGAGTGCCAAGTAGGAGGGATCCCCCTAAATCGGGTCCTCCAAAATTTTGAACTTTTAAGCCGTTAGAGCTAGATGGATAAAATTTTTGGAATGGGTAGATATAAAAAATATACTAAACCTTACAAAAGTTGAGGGTGCAACAATGGGGGTTTCTCCCCCACACGGTTCCTCCAAACTTCAAACGTATTAACCTTTTTAGCCAGACACATGAAAGTTTTCAAGTAAGCATATATAAAGAAAAGATAAAATTTGACAAAATTTGGGGATACCAAAACGGGGGTTTCCTCAAACGGGACCGCCAAAATTCAAACTTTTTAACCACACACGCTAGACAGATGAAATTTTTAGGGTTGGCAAATATGAAGGAAAAATAAAATTTGACAAAATTTGGGGCTACCAAAATGAAGGGATACCCCAAAAACAAGGACTCCGAAATGCAAATCTTAATCACTTACGCTAGACCGATAAAATTTTCAGAATAGGTAAATATGAAGAAAAGATAAAATTTGACAAAACTCTGGAGTGCCACAATGGGGGTCCCCTCAAACGAGGATGCCAAAATTCAAACTTTTTAATTGTTTAAGCTAGACACATCAAACTTTCAGAATTGGCAAATATGAAGAAAAGATAAAATTTGATAAAATTTGGGGCACCAAAATGGGGGTTCTTCAATTGGGTTCTTCAAAAATCAAACTTTTCAACCATTTAAGCTCACTCATGAAACTTTCAGAATAGGTAACTATAAAAAAAGACAAAATCAAAATAGGTCAATAAAATATGACTATTTTCATTAGCCACAATTGGGGAGACCTCTTTAAACCGGTCCTTCAAAATTTTTTAATCCTCAAGTTAAACAAACAAAATTTTCAGGATAAGTAGAAATATAAGATGAAAAAATTTGAGGATCTCTATACTACAGGCCGGATAGGGTCCTCCAGTTATGTTGACACCTAACCCCATTAACTACAAAAGCTAAACAAATTGAATCCATTGGGTAGGTTAATATAAATCAAAGATTAAAGATAACAAAATTTGGTTAGCGACATTGAGGAGAGACCATGTCAAATAAGCCGCTTAAAATTTTTAAATCTTTATTACGAAATACTCCAGCTAGACATATCAACTATTAAGAGTACCGTAAGGCTAATATAAGGAAAGATAAAACATGCCAAACTTGGCAATGCCAGTTTGGACAATTAGCCCTTAAATGGACCTTCAAGCGATAAGATGAATTCTCACAATGAATTCGTATCATAGAAAAGTCAAACTAATTGGATTACTCCAACCTTTAAGACGTTGAAGTACTTGAACTTAATGGCTTTGTTGGATTTAACCTGAATGGCTGTGTTTTTTTTTTACAAAACTGTCACTGTTGACGTTGAAAAATTCTTCTACTTGTTCTGCAAAGTTTTTGAAAAATTTTTTTAAGAAAGCTTTTGTGCTGAATAATGAATGTAATATAATATACTGTACAATTTCCAATATGTTGGCTGTTGGGTGGCACTGCTAAATAACGTTCTCAGAATAGGAATAGTTGTAAAATTCGTGCATATTTCTAGCCGTGGCTAGTGTTAAGCTTGGCTGACGTAATAAAGTTGCTGGAATTTTAAAGATTGCACTATGTTATTTCATAATAAAGTGAAAAACTATTAGAAACTCCTAATAACTTTTTGATTGACGTTACTTCATTATTTTGATAACTTTTTAATACCTTTAAACTTTGAGGGCGAATAACCTCCAAGCCGCAAAAATGAACCAAAAAGAGCGTACTAAGCAAAAGAAGCAGATAATTTTTCGCAACTAGTTGTTAAACATTACACCTAGGGTTCTGGAAAGCATAGAGTTTAGTAAATTGTTACAAGTTTTCAATGTGAAGTCATCGTAAAGTTCAACTCTGCATTTTTCAATATTACTTGGAAATTTATAAGAACTTGATTTTTTGTTTCTAGATTTTGTTTGTGCACGTATTTCTTTCCTTGCTAATTGCTAAGTCAGGCATTGTTTTGATTTAGGTCTTAATTTGAAAAAAATCAGTAAAACTATTCATGCATGTGCTCATATAAAAGTCTTCTTAAAAATATATTACTGTGGGCTAGTTGAGGATCTTGATTTGATATTTAGAAAAGTGTGTCAAATTTCTGGTCAAGATGATACAAGCTACAAATTCAAAGATCATATTGGCTGTTTCAGATCAAAAAGTATTTTTCCTTGTTTTAATCGGCGCAAAAGGTTGCTGTCGAAATATCAATTTTTACGAGGGTTTTGTTTGTAACCGCAATTTTAACAATTGCGCTGCCCTGCTAAGTGAAAATGCAATAAACTCTTTTAAAGTTGAAACGAGGACTAAGCCGAGTTGTAAAATTTTGACTGACATTTTATTGATACCTTTTCTAGACATTTAAATTTTGAAAGTCGTTAACCGCAAACTTGATCAAGGTAGTAGAACATTATGAAATTCGAAAGCGATGTATTTTAGATTTGAATATCAACAACCATAAACATACTTATTGCAATTGTGAAGTTCTTTAGCTCGGTACAAGTAAATACTTTTGCGAAGTCCTCGGATATCGCTTGCGATGTCATACTCTAGGTTTACCGGGCAAGAGTAAACAAGGGTCTCTTATCAAGTCAATTGTAAAACTTGTCCAAAGCAACTCAGGAGTGGCCCTTGGCGATTCCAAGAAGTACAACCAAAATGTGTTCTTGCGTGTTGACTGTACTTTTTATTCTAACAACTCGTTTGTCTTTGGACCATTTTGATGGAACTAACTTTTGTTCAAATTTCTAACTTACTTCAATCAACAAGTCTTAGAATTGAAACCAAAAAAAGATTTTTTGGTAGTCCAACTCGGCTTTGCCACAAATACAAAACTAACGTATAACCTGCAATTGCTTTCGAATAAAACTCCCCTGATGATCCCGATCATGCGTAAAACGGTCTGTAGGATTTTAAATTTTTGTTTTGTGACATGTGCTGTTTTATTACCGCCATTTTGTATGGATTTCGTTTTGTTTTGAACATATTTTGAATTCTGCCAGCTCCGATTTAAAAAAATACTTCAATTCGAATAGCTGTAGATTAGAAGAAGGTACAAAATTTAATTCGCTTCGGAAAAAATAAATAGAATAAATTAGTGGATAAGCAGCAACAAAATCCTTAGCAAATGCTTCACCAATCCGCATAACCAATATTCTTTGATTATCAAACTAAGCAAATAAAAATAACATTAACAGAACTCTGCGTTCAATTGTTTGTTTGATATAAACGATTTTACTAACCTTTTTGAAATTTAGCTGCAAGACGGTTAGACATAGACATGAGCTATATTTTCTGTCTTTGCCAAATCAGTGACCCGCCAACCACAGTGTTTCATACTCCTAGGGGTTGAAACTAACTTTTTTAACAACTTCCCCTTCGGGCAAGTGATATCAAATGTCTACTTGCTCGAGAAAATTTCAACTATTAACCCGAAAAAAATTGGCGCAATAAGTTTTGTGGCTGTTTACCTTTGGAAAAAAATTTGTAAAATGTACTTCTTGGCAAAAACACTGAATTTGCATGATACGAGTATTTTTTTTTCGAGAATCAAGTTTTTGAGCGCGATTGTTATGGCAAGGTGACGTATTTAAAAATAACTTATTCCAAATGCATTACGCAAAAATTGATTTTTTTATTCTAATGCAATTTCAATCGCGAATATTTTGGAAACTACACGATAGCTAGAAGGCCGAAATTTTTTGCCAAAGTTACAGGGGCTAAAAGATCTTCAAAATAATCACACAAAAAAATTCAAAATTCTGAACGTTGTCTTCATGCAGCGCAGGGTATAGTTCTACTTGTGATATTTGAAACAGCTCTTAACGCGGCAAGCGTGGGATAATTTTGTTCAGAAAAAAAACGTAGCACTTTGTGCCAAAAAGTTGCAAAGCGGGTCTGAGTGTTGAAAAATTTGCGTGCGATGAAGAAGTGTTAATTCAATTAATGGTATACGTACGATTAAACAAAAGTATTAATTGTGATGATTGCAAAGTGCTCAAATAAACCAAGCAACAGCTTTATTTTATTTTATTTCAACAAAAGCGGACTTAAATTGCATCTTTAAATAATCTTGTTTGATGTCGTTTAATACCTGTATTTTGTTAACTTTGCCCGTCGGGCAAGTCAAGCCAAAAAATAACTCCGGCAAGCGTTAATTACGAACCCTGTGCTCATATAGCGGGACACGCTGCTTTTCTTTACGGACACCCACGGTAGCACCTTCAAGGGTTCTATTTGCAAATCGTTTGTCACACCAGGGATGAGCAACAACCACGCTGGGAGAACTGCCAGACTACTCAATCAAAACAGAAAAAATAACACGAAAGGATTTCTTTGAAGTATCAATTTCTACAACCTTATAGTGTGTCGCCACTAGAGGGAGTGCCAGTTACGGACCACCACTGAAAATCCTCCAGCGTTGCCATATATTTAAATTACAAAATGTTTGTTGAAAGTGCTTTACTGTATTAGAAACTTTAATTCTCAGCCAGTAAAGATATTGCCTCTGTGTTTTCAAATTATAACTCCTCTATGAAAATCTCGTAAAAATTTTGCAAAACTGTTTTGTTGCATCTTCCAACGAATGTGCTGAAACCCACAAAATCGTTGGTAGTCTGAGAAAGTTGTCAGCAGCGTGGCCGGAGGAAAACATGATTTTTTAGTAACACCCCAGATTGAATAAACTGGGTTCAATTAGCACCCAGATTAGAAGTGGAATTGCACATTCAGATCAGACGACTTTTGACAAAATACTTAATGAGCTTCGAAGCAGCAGCTTGACATGAAAAAGTTAAAATTACCTGCGATACACAGCACGACCAAAAACCTGAAGTAGCACAAACAGATTACGTCAGCGAGGGGCCGTTTCAAACGTGTCTTGCAGCGATATGCAGCACAGCTCAACATAATAAAGAAATTCTTCGTATTTGAAAAAATTTCAAATCAAAAGTCCTATTTCGTAAGAAGCAATAAAATCACATTTCAAAAATATAAAACCATATTACTATCAATTTATATATTGTAAAATATTAAAATTCGAAGTATCAAATACATAAAAATTAAAATAAACAAAATTAAAGAAAATCTTGCATAGTAGAAAATTTTGCTTCAGATTCGCAAAATTACAAATCACTGTTTTTATTTTAAACTGGGCAGTTTGTTTCATAAAATTTAGGAATCGAAGAAAAAGTGAGGACGTATGAAAAAATACAAGAAAATAAAATTTGGCAAGTCCATTTTTTATTTTAATTCTCAGAGATTTGCATTTTTGAACATGTAGAAAAGTATGCTCGTAAAATAAAAATCACAGTTGAAGACCGATTATCGCAACGTAATGAAACACAAGTTGGCACAATGGGGCAATGCTGTATTAAAAATAATTTGGCACATTCAAGTCAAAATTTTTCCACAAAACTTGGAGCAATACTGACACGCAAAAGTAGGCGGGGCTTTCCAATACCCCTACATTTCTCTAGTTCATCACGATGCAAATTGGCAAACGTGTTGTACATCAGGTCACGTTGTGCTTCATTTTGTTAAGGCAAAAAATTGTCCTCCCTCCCCCTTTCTAAATCTACGCAGCTAACCATGACTTGACGCAGTGACTTAGCCACGCCGCAGGCTTATTGTCTTACAGATTTGCATACTGAAACAAACTAAGGTTTTTTATTAATGTTATCGTGTTGTTGCTCCAGGCTTTGGGGGTTTTAAGGAATGCTCGGACTTCTCTTGACACGTCACGAGCTTCATAGCCCGAATTACACCACGGCTTTTGATGGTGAAGTTTAGCAGTAAATTTTACCGTTAAATTTAATAAAAATATCGGCAGCCTGCTGTCAATCGTCGGTGAAACTGATTTTGTCGCCGGTCACTTTGATGAGTTTTTGACATAAAATGTTACGTAGCACGTTCTTGTCTGAACCTAATGGTCGCACTCATTCAAGCCAGTCGCCTTCCTCCACAACAAAAGGATTCGTTTTTCTCACTAGGAGGACTCTGTGGTTTTTTTCTCCTGGAAGTACCAGGATTGGTTGTGTTATTGCATCGCGAGAAACGAGTCTCTCCCTATCCCCCATGCTCCACGTCACTCCACTAACGCCCAGATACAAACTTAGTCGTCTAAGTCCACGATCCTGAGGAAAAAAGGTATCCTGGGTTTCGAACCTTGAGCTTAATTTGGACTTTGGGGCTAAGCCTCATTGCGTTCCCAATTGGATTTGCCATCACTAGTCGAAACAAGACGAAACCAAAACACGTCGCTAGGTTTAAGATGGAAATCTTTATTCAGCTGATATTTCGCTACAAAACTATCATAATTGGTGAAGTTTTAAAGTGAAATCTTTAATCCAACTAAAGCAACCACTTTTTGAAGTGCTATTTAGGTGATAACTACGCCAAACGTTGATGAAATTATACATAATTGTACAACGTTGTTACTATTGATGCAATCCAAAGAGACGCAACAATAAAATGCGTGATTTTACTTTTGACATTAAAAATTCTATTCAAATTGTTGTTAAAACTTTTTACGCTTGTTTAAAATTTTAAAACACGGTGTCTTCAAAATTCCACAATTTTTTGTTGGAATTCAGATTAGCGCCTTGTATTTTATGAAATGGGTGAACTGCAAAAATGTCTTCTGCTCAAAAATATCAGGCAAACTTAATTAAAATTTTGTTCTTTATAAATTTAAAATCTAGCTTTCAATTCGAAGAAGTAGCGGCTTAATGTTTAGAGATTTTGAAATCTTAGAGCTACGCATCTTGCTAAACAGTGTAACTCCTTCGAATCTTTGTAAAAACCTCATTTTCGGAGGCTTGTACTTGTGATCGCAAACTTTCGGTCTTTACTCAAGGATTTCTGACCATATGTGAGAATAGGGACAAGAAACTGTTTTGAAAATTGAGAGCTTTGCCTTTTTCGACTATTCTCCTTTCATGACAACTGAATAGTGTAAAGCTTACATTACTGCACTAGCCTTGCCAATTCGGGTATCTAGTTTTTCGTCTTGCTTTCCATCACTCGTGAATGTAACCCCACGATACTTAAACTTTTCTGCCAGTTTCAATGTCGCTCCATTCACTTGTAACACGCACTGATTAGGGTTTCTGGAAAGATGAAGTACCTCAGTTTTGGCCGCGCTTATTTTCATTCCGGCGGTGTTGCATGCATCTGCAAAGTTGTGTAATGCGCGCTGGAGGCCAGATTCTATCGAAGAAAGCGGAAACATATCATCAGCGAACAGCAGACGACTGCTTTTGCAATTTCCAATCGTGGCACACTCATCAGCTGGGCTGCAATTGTCGATCCGGTTCATGTAAACAATGAAAAGGAGAGGTGACAAAACACGTCCTTGCCGGAGTCCAACGCCGGCATGGAACGACTTTGATTGCTTGCCTTTTACCCGAACCCAAACCTCCGGTTGGCAGTCGAATAACTTAATGGTGCGTAACAACTGACCATCAACGCCATACATTGATCTTTTTCAAAAGTTTATCTAAAACCATCTTTTTCAAAAGTGTATCTTTAGTATTTCCCACGTTGAAACTTGATTGGTTCAAACAAGGCTTTGGATGCTCGTTCCAATAAAAATCGATTTTAAGTTTCCGAAAAAGTTGCAGAAAAATAAATTGGTTTAACTGAATGACAGTTTTTCATAAAAGGTAGAAGCAAAACATAAGTTTCGAGGAAAAATACGAATCAAACGCAATATGTAAAAGATACAGCAACTTGTTGTTTCCACTTTTATTTTTTCTTGGAAAAAATCTCGAGCAAGATTTTTGGGCAGTTTCGATTAGGGTTTCCAATTTCACGGTTTTAAAAGAAATCCGAAAAATCGGAAAATGTTTTACCTCATCCCGGGATCCCGGGAAAAAAACGGAATTATCCCATATGCATTGCTATACAACAATACAATAAACAACAAACGTACAAACAACAAATGCATCAAGTTTGAAAACTAATAGAATTACAAATAAACTTACTCTTTCCTATAGCATGGATAAAAAAAAAAATCTACAGCTGCAAGGTGAGAGACAATACTTTGCAAACTTTCCTTTTTACCTTCCAGAAACGGTAATAGATATCTGCTTAATTTTAGCTTTCCTAAAATAACTAGGTTTATCTTCTTCCTTGCTTCCTTAGCTAAGTTTGTGCTTGCTTTTCAAATGCCAAAAAAACCAGTAGTCAAACAATCTTTACACGATACAGTTTTTGAGCAATGAGTGCAAGTAACACTATCATTACCATTACCCTAGGTAAAATGTTTTCAAACTTTAGACTGATTTATGAGTTCCATAACTAAATGACGCTGACACAAATCTTCAGCTACCTGCTCTTATTTGGGCAATGTGTGTAATAAACTGGCTCAAACTAGTTATCCCAGCAATCAACGCCTAACTGTTCAACAATTGTTACAAAGTTAAAGAGCTTTGTGTCGCCCCAGTGCGAATACACAAGATGAATTTTAATGCTATACAGAAATAATTGCGACTTGTTTTTGACTTAAGTTTTATGAGGTTACAAGTTGACAAAACCGCGAATTTTTAATTAAAAAACCTGGAAATGGGAAATCAAAAAAGTCACTAAATCCAGGGATTTCCCGAAACCGGGATCCCGGTTCGCAAAACCCTAGCCAAAACGCAAGAACATATTTTGGCTGTGCTTCTTAGAATTGCTAAGCGCCACACCTGAGTTGCTTTAGACATGTTTTGCTGTTTGGCTTGGTTAGAAATCATTGTTCACTAATGCCCTGTAAAATGAATCGACTTACAGCCAAAATATGTTCTTGCATGTTGGCTGTACTTTTTTTTCTTGCAATTCGGTTGTTTTTTGACTATTTTGATGGAACTAACTTTGAACTGTTGCTCAAATTTCTACATTACTTCAATCAAGAAGTCTTCGAATTGAAACGAAAAAGAAATCTTTTGGTATTCCAACTTCGCGTTGCAGCAAAATATAAAACTAACGTACAACCGTCATTGCGTTCAATTGGGACACCCCTGATTATCCCGATCATTGTCGAAGCCGTGCGTAGGGTTTAAAATTTTGCTTTGTGACGTGTGCTGTTTTATAACCGCCATTTTGTATCGATGAACATATTTTGAATTACGCCAGCTCCGATTAGAAGATACTTCAATTCATTTAGCTATAGATTAGAACAAGGTAACAAAAATTAATTCGCTTCGGAGAAAATAAATAAAATAGATTTGTGGATAAACAGCAACAAAGTAACAAAATTGCTGTTACGTCGAGTTTGTATTATTCGATGTATTGCTACTTTGTGATTTAATTTGCTGAAGTTATTTATTAATTACCTTATCATGGGATGCTCTCACTTCATAGAACAATGCAGAGTTGTGAGTCGGGCGGGGTTTTTCGGCCCGGTTTCGAGCCTAAAGTCGACAAACATCTCGGGCTTAATTCGGGCCTGAGACGTACTTTTGGGCTTAGGTGCACAAAAATATAATCAAAATAACTTGGCAACATTGCTAAATTGTTTAGGCATAACTTAACTTTCGGGTTTTTTCGTGCATGATTTAGGCTTTAAAGTGGTTTTCGGGTTCGGGCTTATATTTTTTGGCTCGGGCCGGGTTCGGGCCTGAACTAGTCGGCCCGTTTACAAGTCTGTAACAATGCCATTAATTGTGAGATTTGTAAGATTCTCTTCAGTTATCATTACGTAATTTTTGTATCTAAACTTTACTCAGTTTTGAACCTAAAACCTTTGTTTTGGTCTGATGCATAGTCTATTCGAGAATTCTCGGCCCGATTCGACTTAATCGAGAGGCTTCCTGAACCACGTCAAAAAAATTTCAGCCTTTTACGCTTTGGCCACTACTCGTTTAAACGTTTCAAATAGCAATTTTCACATAAAAGTTTCTGACAATAATTTATTCTTTTATTCAACTGGACTTGGATTTATACTTTGGATTGATATTGACTTTGGATTTATATTCATATGGGTATGTTCAAATTTATTTATTGCAGCTATATATGTTTAATGTGCATAGTTTCCCGAAATTTTGATTAAGAATAAGTTTGTTTATTTTATTGTTTAGACGCTGTGCTCGTTTTTCTGCTATACCTTTTTTAAACGTGTACTGCTGGCATCAAGTTATTCGTTATGTTTAGTTGCTTGTTGTTTACGTTTACCCTCTGCCATTTAGCACATTATGTTCATTGTCAGAGGTGGAATTCTCGAGGACACAATTTGAAGTCCTTGGCTTTGGCCTCGAAGCCTGCAAGTCCTCGAAGATGCCATGTCCTCGGCTCGACGACAGCTCTGATTTTGACTTTTTTGACGAAAATGGGCCAAGGTCATGACCAATTTTGTTTCGTCGGGAAGAACGCCAGAGAGCTTGCGAAAAAATTTTGAAGACATTTTTTTCCTGGAAAACGTTTGAAATTTTCGGGAAATTTACAAAATTTTAAAGCGAAGACCATTTTTTTGTTTTGCTTTGGAGAACGCTTGAAATTTCCGGAAAATTTACGAATTTTTGGAGGGAAAACCTTTTTTTTTTGAAGATCACTTCCGCGTTGTGTCCAGTGGCGGATCCAGAAAATTTTGGTGAGGGGGGATGATAAAAATTTTAAGCACAAAACCTCAAAAATTCGGATGTGTTGTAACCAGGCGCGTAGCCAGAAATTCGCAATGCAGCGGCAGTTTTAGGGGTCTGGGGGCGGAACCCCCAGCGCTCAAAATTTTTGCATTTTTTTGCAAAAATAATTTAATTTTAGAGCTAGTTTGACAAAATAATGCTTTTAAAATGCGGCATAGAAATTGGCAGAGCAAACATGATTCAACTGGTTACACAAATGGCTTCGGTATGTGAGAGGTGGTTAATGGTAAAGTTTTAGTTCTCTTATTTGGATGCTGGTAAATCATAAGCATAAAATTTTATAGTTCAATAAAACTCACATGGAGTATTTTGTTTCATCTATATTTTATAGACAAAAATAATTGTAGAGGGGCTGATGGAAAGAGAATTAGAACAAGTGATTGGTAATTAACCAACACTGAATAGCCTCTCCACCCCATTTCTGAGTTTAGGCCTATAATATATTTGTTGATGAAACCCGTGTTCAAGTTTTTTACACTAGCGATCAAATTTTATTGCTTATTTTTGGTCATTTTTTAAAGTTTTTTTTTGATTTGTGAGTTTTATTTTTGACAAATTGCCCCCCTTAAGCATATGTTTTAAAAAATGCTTTAAATCACTTTTTGGTCTATTTCAGTGCGAAAAACAGTCTCAGAAGTGCTAAAAACGTAATATTTTTTATTTTGCATTTTGGATGACAAACCAATGGAGGGGCTATAGACCCCCGCCCCCCTGGCTACACTATTGCTTAGGATTAATGTTCTTGACCTCGCTTAATCCTCACTTTTTATAAGCCTGATATGTCACTTAAGAAATGATTTGCATTGCGTAGGCTTTATCGCTGAAAAGTGCAAGTTTTAAATTTTGCTAATTTGGCGCTTTCAAATCAATCGGACCCGTAAAAGACTAATTTCTGTTTTGTAAAAACTTCGCTATAAAAATTACATTTTTCTGTCCCTCCCCTCACAGGGCATTAGAAATTATATCACAGTCACACGGCCTGTCGAAAATTCACTGATTGCTTTTTTTCAAATAAGTTTAATATTCATTTGCACGTTATGCTTACGCTGATGGGGGATGTATCCCCCCACCCGCCCCCAAAACTCCGCCACTGGTTGTGCTCCTATGCCTTTATCGCTGAAAAGTGCAAGTTGTGAGTTTTGCTGATTTGGCGCCTTCAAATCAATCGGGCCTGTAAAAGACTAATTCTGTTTTGTAAAAACTTCGCTGCACAAATAGCTACTATTTTCTTGCACCTCCCTCCCCTTGGCTTTTGAAATTGTATCGCAGTCACACGCAGGGGCGTATTTAGGGGGGCCTTTTTTTTGCTCTTCACCTGTATTTGAGCGAAAAATCGGACTAAATTTGAGTGAAGACCTTTCTTTTTTTTTTTGCTCTTCACCTGATTTTGGGCGAAATATCGGACTAAATTTGAGAGGAACAATTCCTGATTCAGATCTTTGTTCTTTCCAAATTTTCTGAAATTTTTGCCCCCCCCCCCCCTTTTCAAAATCCTGCGTACGCTACTGGACACACGGGCCAACGACTGTTCACTGATTGCTTTTTTTAAATAAGCCAAGTATTATTCATATGCACGTTATGTTTAGGCTGGTGGGGGGGATGCATCCCCCCCCTAAATCCGCCACTGGATGTGTCTATGGTCCTTCGCCTCGAGCATTCCTCTCCTTGGCCTCAAGAGAGTCTGTTTTTGGCCTTGGCCTCGAATTTTTTTGTG
The DNA here is from genome assembly GCA_963965965.1 of Trididemnum nubilum. Classification (NCBI taxonomy): domain Eukaryota; kingdom Metazoa; phylum Chordata; class Ascidiacea; order Aplousobranchia; family Didemnidae; genus Trididemnum; species Trididemnum nubilum. Next base: position 1,246,326 of record OZ014472.1, read on the forward strand.
TCCTTGGCATTGGTCTCGAGCCTTACGTCCTTGACTCCACCTCCGTTCATTGTTTTTGTTTTTTTTTGTCTTTAAAAGCCGCCATTAAGCATTGCAACGGCTTTTCTACGAATATATTGTTATCTGCTCAAGTTGGTGTTATGGTGCGAACTGTTCGCGTATCGAGAGCCAGCATATTTTAAGTACAGATACAAAGTTACCTGTGCTTCACTTGAGTATCTTACAATAGGAAATACTTCTCCAGGCCGCATTACCAATATTCTTCGATTATTGAAAAATAAGAAAATGAAGATAACAACATTTAATCGTTTTGCGTGCTTCTGGCCTGAAGGCTACCACCGTGGAAGCTTAGGGAAGAGCCACCAGAACGGCTACTACTTAAAACGAGCAATGCGAAAAAGTTGTCTTCCACAGGATTCAAACCTGCAGCCTTTGGATTACCAGTCCATTGCTCTGACCGGTAATCCAAAAGCAAAGAGAGCAAATCCAGAGAGCAGTGGACCGGTAATTCAAAGACTGCAGGTTCGAATCCTGTGGGAAGACAACTTTTTGGCATTTCGTGTTTGAAGTAGTCGCCGTTCTGGTGGCTCTTCCCTAAGCTTCCACGGTGGTAGCCTTTAGGCCAGAAGCACGCAAAACAATTAAATATTAAAACTCTGGCCCACAAACGTCAAAAACATCATAATTAACTTATTATTAAAAAATAATAACAACAGAACATTTTGTTTAATAGTTTGTTCACTACGACATTGTTATCTTTTGGAAATTCAGCTGCAAGATGGATAGATAGAGCCATGAGCTATATTTTCTGTCTTTGCCAAATCAGTGGTTCGCCAGCCACAGTGTTTCATACTCGTAAATGGGACACGCTGTTTTTCTTTAGGGACACCACCGGTAGCACCTTCAAAGTTTCTATTTGCAAATGTTTTGTCACACCGGGGATGGGCAAACACGCTGGGTGAACTGCCAGACCACTCAATCAAAACAGAAAAAAAACACAAAAAGAGTTCTTCGAAGTATGAATTCCTACAACCTTATATTGTGTCACCACTAGAGGGAGTGCCAGCAACAGACCGCCACCGAAAATCCTCCAGCGTTGCCAAATATTTAAAATACAAAATGTTTGTTAAAAAAGCTTTGCTGTATTAGAAACGTTAATTCTCAACCACTGAAGATATTGCCTCTGTGTTTTGTAACTCATCAATGAAAATCTCGCAAAAATTTTGTAAAACTGTTTTGTTGCATCTTCGAACAAACGTGCTAAAACCCACAAAATTGTTCGTAGTCTGAGCAAGTTGTCAGCAGCGTAGCCAGAGGAAAAACATGTTCTTTTAGTGACCACCCTGGTCGAATAAACTGGGGTCAATTCGCAACATGATTAGATGTTGATTTGCGTATTCAGATCAGGCGGTTTTGTGACAAAATACTTAATGGATTTCAAAGTAGCTAATTGACAGGCAAAAATTAAAATTATCTGCGAAACATCGAACGATGAAAAATCTGAAGTATCGCAAATTGATGTCAGCTAGCGGCCGTTTCAAACGCGCATTGCATCGATAAGCATCACAGCTAAGCATAATAAAGAAATTCTTATTATTTGAAAAAATTTCACAACCAAAAGTGCAATTTCGTACGAAGCAATACAATTACCTTCACAAAAATATAAAACCATATAACTATCATTTCAATAATTACGTAATATTAAAATTCGAAGTATCAAATACATAAAAAATTAAAATAAACAAAATTAAAGAAAATCTTGCATAGTAGAAAATTTTGCTTCAAATTCGCAAAATAACAAATCAATGTGAATCTTATTTTAAACAGTACAGCTTTTTTTCATAAAATTTAGGAATCGATAAAAAAGTGAGGACGTATGAAAAAAAACGAGAAAATAAAATTTGGCAAGTCCATTTTTTGTTTTAATTCTCAGAGATTTGCATTTTTGGACGTTTAGAAAATTATACTTACAAAATAAAAGTCACAGTACCAGTCCAAATAACGCAACGCAACAAAACACAAGTTGGCACAATGGGGCAGTGCGGTATCAAAAATAATTTGGCACATTTTAAATCGAATTACAGCTTCATAGTCGTTATTACATTACGGTTTTTTTTATCAATTTTAGCAGTAAATTTCACCCTTAAAGTTAATAGAAATATCGGCAGCCTGCTCTGGATCGTCAGTGAAACTGATTTCGTCGCCGGTCACTCTGATGAATTCTTGAGATGAAATATGACGTAACATGTTCTTGTTTTGATGGTCATGGCGAACACATTCAAACCAGTCGCCCTCCTCCAGAACAACAGGATTCGTTTTTCTCACTAAGTGGACTTCGTCGTTTGTTTTTCCCAGGAAGTACCAGGGTTGGTTGGGTTGCCGCACCGCGAATACGCGTCTCTCCCTATCCTCCGCCGCCCTAACCATGCTCCACGTCACTGTGCTAGCGCCCAGATTCAACCCGATGCGTGGCAAGGGGAATCTACTCCACTGAGGAAACAAGTGCCTTGCTGGGTCTCGAACTTCGATCTGAACGTGCACTGCAGGGCTGAGCCTCATTGTGTTTCCAATTGGATTTGCCATCACTTGCTGAAGCAAAGTGAAGCCGAAACATGTCGCTAAGTTTAAGATGGAAACCATTGTTCAGCTGATATTCCGCTACAATACTATTATAACTGGTAAAGTTTTAAAGTGAAATCTAGAAATCAAAAAAGAGTTAATGCAACTCAAGCAACCACTTTTGGGATTGCGATTTAGGTGATAACGACGCCAAATGTTGATGAAATTGTACATAATTGTTCAACGTTGTTACTATGGATGCAATCCAAAGGGACGCTCCAATAAAATGCGTGATTTTACTTTTGACATTAAAAAATTGTATTTAAATTTTCATTTAAACTTTTTATGCTTGTTCAAAATTTTAAAAAACGATGTCTTGAAAATTCTATACTTTTTTTCTGAAATGCAGATTAGCGCCTTGTATTTTATGAAATTGGTAAGCTACAAAAATGTCTTCAGCTCAAAAATATTAACACAAATTTGAATGAAATTTTGTTCTTTGTAAAATTTCAAATGTAGTTCAATTTTCAACCACGCCAAGCAAGTTGCAAACTGTCGTAATTATTCGAAAACTTTTCAAAATCTTCGAGATATATTTTGGTTACAATCCGGCGAATGACGTATTACAGAGAAAAACTTGAACTTAAGTCGAACGTTGAGTGGAAGTTTTATGCGCTGATGAAACGTTAAATACAAATTGAGATCACTTCAAAATTTCAAACGTGAAGTCAAGTTTCTAAACCCGACGATGATGGCTGCAAAATTTCTTTTATAATCTATGTTATACAGTTTAATTTGAGTTAAACTCACCGTGGTTACATAACTTATCATAACTTAAAAAAAAAACACAATATTTCAACAGAAATTTAAAATAAACAGAATTCAATTCTTTTGACTCCAGCAAAATTTTGCAGCAAATACCTGTACTTTGCTTGTGATTATTTTCACGCAATTTTATTCAAACTATTCAGATTAGTCTTATTAGAACGACTAATTTTGATTAACTGATGACAATATGTAATTCTGGGCTCTTTTTAAATACCCACTAATTGGTATTTCGTGATTGTTTTGTTCCAAAAATAACATTATTTTGTAAATACCGGCCTTATTAATATATTACTATGCCTGAATCTAAATCATCAAGCATTTATTTTTAAGTCGCTTTTAGTGTTTTATTTTTAGAAAATTATATTGAAGTACTCAACGCAAAACTATTTCTGCAAACAATATCCTTTAAACCCGCTAACAAGACGAAAGGAATTTTTTCGCGACTGATTGCAGTTGCCCCATATTTTTCATTGCCGAATAAAACTGTTTTAGGTTTTATACCAAATTGGAAAATTTTAAAACACGCTGACAGCTCTTTATTCGTGTATTGTCCAGCGGGTACCTTAATTGTTGCTCAAAGAACGAACAGAGCATTCCGAAAAGTTTATTGCGAAATCTAAAGTTTCGTTCAGAAAAATCGATTGAATATTTAATTGATGCTTGATAGCCATGTTAACGAATTCAATCATTTACACGCCATTCGAATTAACTCTAAAAAGAAACTAAAACAGGCTGCAAAGGTTCAGTGGCGGATTTAGAAAATTTTGGTGGGGGGATTATAAATATAAGCTGAAATTGTGTTTAATCTCAAAATTTTGAATGTTTATGATTAATGTTCTTGACCTCGCGCAAACTTGTTGGGCATATTTTTGATCCGTCTCATCCAAAAAACGTTATAGATAATACATTTTTCATTTAGTCAATGCAATTCAAATTAATAAAATAAAATGCTCTTTCGTCTTCCCAGCTTTAAAAATCGCGTTTTTTAGACTTTAGCCAGCATAATTTTTTGCATCATACACAGAATGAGTAAAAACTATCTGCATTGAACTTTGATATTCGTATTGCCAAAAGTCTATTCTGCTCAAGTGTTTATTCAACATACAGTAACTAACAATGTAACAAAACTACATTCCAGAACACATTTTATTTGTTGTTCTGTCAAATCGACACATTTTTTGTGCGAAACCGCACTACTGTATTGCGCAGGTGCGTAGCCAGAGATTTGCAATGGGGGGCTGTTTTAGGGGTCTGGGGGTGGAGCCCCCAACGCTTGAAAATTTTTGGTTTTTTTGCAAAAATAGCTTAACTTTAGGGTTATTTTAATAAAATTAATGCTTTTGAAACATGGCATAGAAATTGGCAGTGCAAACATTATTAAACTGGTTGCATAAACGGGATATGTGGGAGGTGGCTAATGGTAGAATTTTAGTTCTCTTGTTTACATGCTGGTAGATCATAAAACCCTACAGTTCAATCAAACTCACACGGAGTAATCTATTTCGTCTATATTTTATAGAGAAAAATAATTGCGGGGCTAAAGAACAAATATTCGAGAGAAGTGATTGGCAATTTGCTAATACTGAATAACCCCCTCCCCGTATTCCTGAGTATACAATATATTTGTTGATGAAACCTTTGTTTAGTATTTTCACATAAGCAATCAAATTTGATTGCTCGTTTTTGGCCCTTTTTCATAGTTTTCATTAATTTGTAAGTTTTATTTTTGACAAATTAGCCCCCCCCCCCCTTGAATATGTTTCAAAAGATCCTTTAAATCACTCTGTAGTCCATTCCAGTGCAAAAAACATTCGCAAAAGGGCTAAAAACGTGGTATTTTCCTTAATCTGGATTTTGATCGATAGGCCAATTGGAGGTGGCTGTAGCCCCCCCCCCCCCCCCCCCCTGGCAACGCTACCGGTATTGCCTAAGGTTTGAGCGAAAACGCACTATAATTGAACTCCAGTTAGGTGCTTATGCCTTCATCGATGAAAAAAGCAAGTTGTGAATTTCGTTGATTTGGCGCTTTTAAATCAATCGGACCTTTTAAAAGACTAATTTCTGTTTTGCTCGAGTTGAATCGTTTCGTATGAACCAGGCGCTCTGCGTCTGGTAACCAACCCCACCAACGCAGAGCATCTATTTGTTTCCGTAATCAAGTCTTTCATCAGGCTGGGCCTCCACAACAGATAGTTGCTTTGGCCTCAATGGGAAATAACCGCCAAGTGTCTTTCTCAAAAACGCAACGACGATTTGCCAGCTCGGTAATCGAACTGGGAGATGGCAACCTTTCGGTCACTAACCCCGCGCTACCAAAACTGAGCTGTTGTTACCGCAGTGTTTAATTGAGTGTTTGTTACGTCATGGTATTTGTTGATTTGTAAAGAATCTATTTTAAAACTTTCACCAAAACTAATAATATTCGGAGAATCGTTGCTGCATAAATGTCGCCCAAATAAAAATAAGCAAACAAAGTACGATGAGAAATTGTAGCATCTCCATTAAATGCTCGCTCGGTTGTAAGCAGGCAACTTTCACCTTTGGGTAAATGCCAAACATTCTTAATTACTGGATAGCTGCGTAACGAAACGCATTGTTAAATTTGAGTTTTTGAAAAAGTTTATTATAGTGACGGCGTGGGAACGGAAAATTTTGGGTAAAAATTAAAAGTTTGATGATGTTTTGTATCTGGCGCCGACTTCCGGGTTCAGGAGTTCAAGGTTAACTAAATTATTCAAAATCATCGTTCATCATCATTACTTTATCCCATCATCTAAGAGCGAAAACGATTGCCAGAATAGAACTAAGCATAGCAATTTATTAGACGCATTTCACATCAACTTAAAGCATTATTATCAGTAGAATAAATTACGCAATTTACAGCACGAAGTTTTGAACAGAGTTAGTCAAAATGATCTGACACATTTGTAGGTTTAACAAAATGCAAATAAAGTAAAGAAACAAAAAAGTGTTTATAATTTTGAAAATTATATATGATGCAATTCTGCTTCATTATGTTTTAAAAATCAAATCAGTGAAATGGGATCCATTATTGTGCACACACTGTCGAAAGCGTTCACGAAAGTTGTCACATTTTCTGGAGTTCTGGCGCTGCGAAGTCGGCCGGTTGATTTTCGTTTCTTCATCAACCCAACCGCATCAACACACCAAACCTTTTTTGGGTCTGTTTGCGAGTCTTTCGTCTGGGTGGGCTACCAGAAAAGGCAATTTGCTTGGCCTCGACAGGAAAAACGCGTAAAGTTTTTTTCCCAACGCAACGCTAACGTGTATACACTTCGAAAATAGAACCGGAAGCCCACGACTTTTCGGTCACCAATTATGTGCTCAACATACGGAGCTATTGTATAAACCGCTTGTATCCTTAGTGTATCCTTAAAAGTACGGTACCAGAATGCCATTCGTGTTGTATCCTTGATAAATAACGTCATTGTACATTTACAACGTGAGCTTAGTTGGGATCCTTCGTGGGAAAACATTGAAAATATTTCAGTGGTGATAGGAGACTAAAATAGAAGCGTTCGGCAGCGTGCCAAGAGAGTAAAGGCATGGTTTTTGCGACGACACTGATCGCATGATCTGGGCTCAACCCTTACCATGGTTAGGTAGTTGCGTCTTTGGATAAGACGCTTTACGATGATTATCTTTGCTTGGTGGCTTCGAGTAAGCAGCAAATTTAGTGCACAAGAATTCGAAGAAATCCACAGGAACTTTGGATCACTGGAAACTTTAAGCAGGTGCGGATTCCTCCAAGCACGAACTAGTTATCGCAATAAAAAGTTGCTAATCGTCCAAAAGTTAGCGTCTGATGCTGTCCGGTGACTGGAGGATAAATATGCGCAACAACAACAACAACAGCAATAAAGTCCCAAAACATTGGGGGATGATGGTTGAACAAGAAGGTCAGGCGATAATTTCCAAGAGTCATCTCAAAAAATTATTGTGTTTTGAAATTAGTTCTTTGCAGTTTGTGATGCTATAACCCAGCTTATCAGTTAGAGGTAAAATGAGTTCGACCTACCATGGTACAGGTTAACAAAGGGAGGGGTTCTTATTACCGAATATATTTTGCATGACATGGCAAAACTAGAAGGCATCACGTCGCAAACTCGATTGACCTGCGGTTTGAGAAAACATGGCAATGGATGGGCTTAAACGAAACGTTTAAAAATTGTAGTGAGTGTTGCGCCCGCTTTGATGTTTTTGCTGAAACAGCATTTATTTGGCGTGAGTTTGAAACCGATTGATGATAAACCGATGATAATTCCAGGAAACAGAAAGGTAGCTTACCATCTACGATGAATGAGCAATTTTAAAAACATGCAGAGTTTAAGTAGGGAGTGACTACTTCACCGAAAAAATTTAACTTAAAGAAAATAGGGAGATTAACCAGAATAGGGAATATTCATCGGCATTTTTTATTTGCGCTTTTTAGGGTCAAAATTAGGGTTACAATTATTTGGGTTAGTTTTAGAATAAGGATTGAATTGGGTCATAGAGTCAGGTGAGGCAAACTAGCAGGCAAACATTGCCGGTAAATACAATCTCTTCCAGTGTACTTCAGTTTTATTTTTGGCGAACAAAAATATAAAATAATGATTAAAGAAAATGCTGATTTACAATTCGCCGCAGGTTTGATGAGAAGTCCAAATGATGACTTACGATCACCTTTAAGGGAAGACGGGTCTTAATGTCTCGTGTAAAGCTTTTAACATTAAATGAGGTTGAGTTCGTTTAAAGCCACATATGAAATATATATTTTTAAAAGTTTTCTAAACGAAATAAAATATTTTTTAGAAGAATCGGAAATTGTGTGACATTAAAATACACGCACCGCCTATATAAGCATAAATTATAAAATCATGTTTAGAACAAGCCGCACCTTATACAGTACATGTTTGGGAAATAACTTGATAATATTTTTAGCGTTGTGGTATTTCATAGCGTCATGTTTTTTCGGAACTGGGGAATAGAAGGTGGATTATGGAATACTTCGTGCTATAATAGATTGCAAAAACTGGAGGTAGAAATCTAGCTCTCTTCGTTATCCCAATAATATGCGATCTAACACCACCATTAGGTATAACCCCAGTATATTATTGACACTGAAAAAGTTTCATTTCTGCCACCTTTTTTCCTCAGTTGCTCGATTATCTTTGGGAAGAACTTAGAGCTCGGTTGGAGCAAAATGGGCGGATAATCATAAATTTGAGAGTTTGGTAAATTTCCAATTGATAAAAAATTGCACAATTTCTTTAAACTTTTAAAAACCGGTCCATGAGTAGTAGCTGCCGCGTCAAAATCCTTTTGTTGCAGTTTATCTGCTTTGTTAATAAATTTTCGACCGGTACAGTATATGAATTGCTTTATGAAGTGCACAGCACAAGAGTTGTGGAGTCGTAGTGTAGGAGTAGAAGGTTTTTCAATGGAGTAGCAGTCAATTTTCGTAATTATACATAAAGCCTTGGCGGAGCGGGTAGTCAGAGCGGAGTAAAAAAAACTTATATTACTGCAACTCCGATTTGAAAACCAACAGGAAACCATTATTGTACAAAACACAAAATATGGAATCCAAAAATCCTTTTTGCAGAGATTTAATGTGCCTGATGATTGTGACGAACATGAAACCAATGGTCGCACAAAATAGCTCATGTTGAACAGTTTCACCTAGAAATTAGCACTGCTTTGGCATCGAGCGCAATTTGTGGGTGCTGCGAAAATCACTTACTTTTGAATTTAAAAATCCCATTATTTTTGCATGCGTAGAATGGTCTGAGGTATTAAACATTATTCTTATGTTTAGTGTTATTTTTATTTTCATTAATTTTTTGCTTTTTAATTTGCGAGATTTAGGTGCAAGTAAACGTTGGTTAAATCAATTAAGTTCTGGGAGCCAAAAAATGCCCACGGTAGAGGTCGGAAATTAGAGTCAAACAGAAAATCTCCAGAAACCGTAGCAGAAATGGAATTGAACTGATCTAATATATAGGAGCCGAAGTCGTTTTTCTTTTGCTTCGACTTTGCAATTTTGGGGAATTTGAAAATCAACCCCATTTAACACAAAATCAACCCCATTTAACACAAAGATTTATTTTGTTGGCAGCACAAAGCAGCACGGACACGGTACATCCGGTCTCGCGACCACACAAACGTTTCTCTTAGGGCATTGCAGAGCTTGAAATTTCGTTGCAATGTCGTTTGGTAAACAAAGCTATTATAATACGTCACTATAAACAGCTGTAAATTTGTTTGATTTTTAAAAATTATCTATTGCAGCAGTCCCTACGCAACCGATAAAACGAAGTTGCTACGAAATCAATGCTGAAAGATGCACTACCAGACGTACGTAAAATTTACCCTGTGGTAATGAATTTGCTCATCGTTTATCGATGAGAAATCGCTTACTCGAGAAACGTGCCACATATACGTGTGGAAACACTTTTCAGACCCTGTAAACATTATAATGCTCATTGCAGCTGAGGGAAGCCCCGCGTTTACTACTTTTTGTAAAAAATTTGCATACGCGGCAGTATTTTACTTTAGCTGTTAACAAACAATTAGCTGTTGAATGTATGACGTCATGAGACGTTATATCGTTACGTCGCATCCAATGGTGACGTCAAGAATGGCAGCATTTTATTGGCGTAGTTTTCGCGAGGTTTAATTATTCAAAAATATTCAATCGCTGCCAAAGAAACTGAATTTGTGCAGAAATCGATTTGGAGTAAAAGTAAGCCTCCACTCTTACGAAAAAAATTCGAACAAATTACTGTAAATAAAAACCGGCCATTTTTAGGACAGATTTTGATAAATTTGTAATTCTCTGGCATACAACCGCATGATATTGTTCATCAAACTTTAAACAGTTTTAAAATGTTTAAGGAGGGAGACGACCCCGCCTCCTGGTTCGGCTCTGAGCCATGAGCCCGATTAGCGACGCCCCCAGCCGATGTTGATTCTAGAAATTTTTAAAAAATGAACGGCCATTTTTAACGCTTTCGCACAAAAATTTTGAACAATTTTTAGCATTTAACAATTTTTTCCGAATCTTTTTTCTACCCGACCTTGCTAGCCATCACAATGCTGCTGGAAATTTGGGTTAAAAACAAAATTTCTAGAAGCTCGATTTTAATTGGCAACCCTGTTCTAAGAAGGTTGTGAACCGATCTTCATTTTAGACTGAAACGTTGCGCTTATGGAAAACCGACAGCTTTTTAAGGTCTTACATTTTTCTTGATTTTTATAATAAATTTTAATCAGGCAATGAATGAAAAATTTGAGCTAAACGACAGTATTACAAGATCGTATCCATCAAATCTACCATCTTCAAAAACAAACATGCAACTTTGACACGTTTTTCTTTTACGGATAGGGAGAGATTTGCCATGCTTTTGCTACGACAATAGTACGGTATATTTGAAGTTTAGTCAAAATTCTATTTATATTCTGTTCTCCCTTTGATATTCTTATTAGTATTGACAATCCCAATTTTGGAAAAAAGTTTGGGTTCAATTCTCCAGATGGTCAAGTCAGGCATAGTGGGGTGGGGTAATGAGCCAAACCAAGTAAAGATGAGTAGCTCTGAAGCTCGTTGCACTGTACACCGTCCCACTTCGATTATAATAAGCCTTGTGTAACGAGACATTGTTGTTGTATTGCATATTTGTGCAGAGTTGTAAGTCGGGCCGGGCTTTTCGGTTCGGGTTTGAGCTTAAAAAGGCATTCAGGTCGGCAATTTTTGGCTCGATTTTTTCTCAAAAATTTTTCCAAATCTAAAGACCAACTTCACCAAATTTGAGCTTTATGCGACCTTCCGTTTCTGAGATATAACAGATTAGATTTCCCCTTAGAAGGCTTTTTCCCCTTAGAAATTTTGCCAGGGTAGCCAACTAGAAACAAAATTTCAAAAATTAACTCCATGCTCTTGATTCTCCTCAAATATTTTGCGACAGAGTTATTGTAAAACAAAGTACAGGTTTAAACCTGTAAAATTAGCTGCTTTTGAATGAATATAAGACAGCTTTCCTCAAGTTAATCTTCCGTCTTAATACTGATAGTGATAAAATGGCAACACTAAAGTAAGAGCGTAAAACGGCTGATTTTAAACTACAATATCTTGAAAACGGGAAGGCGTAGAAGTCTCAAATTTTGTGAGAATGTATTTTAGACATATCCCAACATTTTGGTCAACCGTGAGAAAGTTAACTTGAATGCCCTGTAAGATCGAGAAGATGTCGAGCTTAATTTGGGCTTGATATAGTGCTTGCCTTGTGTTTTCGCCGTTTGGATGCTATATCAACGTAATTCAAATGACTTGATCGCACTGAATGACGATTTTGTTTAAGCATCAATGCGATAATTACTAAACAATCATTATTACTATTACGTCGCAATTTATCATTTGTGGTTTTATTTTAAAACGTAAATCTTGTTTAAAGCCATCAAGCAGAGATAATCATCAAAAAGCGCCTTATCCAAGGACGCTACAACGTTACCAGGGTGCGGGTTGAACCGAGATCATGCGATCAGGGTCGTCGTAAAAACGAAGCCTTTACCATCTCGGGCACGCTGCCGACAAATGTGGGGCAGAAGAACAAACAGCACCCCGCAACCTCCTACCTGATCAAATATACAGGCTGCAACAGAAAAGTTACGAAACCTGGATGACAACAATATTCACTGGCCAACATACATTTAACCTTCGATTTGATGCTTCACGAACTCAAACGAAGACGACGATAATAATATTTAAATTTTAGATTTGAAGTTTTTTTTTCAACTGCTTCAAGGTTGTTTAGATATAGACCACAGGCAGACCTGAATCGGAAGGGAAAGCAAAGCACACTTTAGTTTTTGCGTTTTGCTGCTTCACGCAGGAAAATTTGTCCTAAGAAACGAAAAGCATTACATCCTTTTTTGAAAACCAAGAACGCAATCAAATTTTGGTAAAGGAGAGCTTCAATCAAATGTTAAAATTTTTTTGCACGAACAATCTTTCAATTAGTAAGCGTTGTGAATAAACTGGTGCGAATATTTGTTATTTTTCAGAAAAATATCGCGATTTGGATAAAATTTTACACGCTTTTAGAGCCATTTGAAAGAACTAAAGTGCTAAAATTTGAAAGCCAGGTAAAGAATTAAACAAACCAGCTTCTTCAGGCCTTTCTTTACTCACACACCAACCCAAAAACACTTTCAAACGCTTGCATTGTTGAGTTAAATTGTCTAAGTGACTTAATTCTCCAAATGCTCTCTCCCATCTCAATACGAACCTGGGATCGCGTGTAATGCAAAGCATTGTAAGACTTACGACATCATGAGGTATGTTTGTTTGTTTTAAAGTGCTTACGACGTTGTAAGCCTGGCGATATAATGCAGAATAACCCTCTTGGCAGCATTTCGTGTAGAAAGTTTTTTTTCTTTTTGTACACTACGAGAGTGGCTCATTTTTCACTAAAAGGTAGACTATTTCAAAAATAATTCTCTCATGTTGGAGCGTAAGCAATCAAAACCTAAGAATAGTCAGATGTCAAACTGTTGTCAAATAAAAGTGCCACTTGGCAACGTGAAAGTGATGCATTTCTGTCATTTTATATTTGCTTGAATACTCCGCAAAATAAATATCCTTTTTTTGCAAATTAAGTTAATTAAAATTACTTGGAAAATTGGAAAAAGTGCAACTGTCATTTTTTTCGTGAGACAATTTATGAATCAAATTCTTTATCTATTCTGAAAATAGTAACAGCAGCAGAGGCGCTTTCAAAAACTGCTATTTTTTTAGACACGTTCGCATTAAAAGTAGCTTATTATACAACCGATTCCAGCAAACGAGCAATCAATCAGCTTATTCTTACTGTAGCATCATTAGACATCGCAAGAATAAACAAAAAAATGCCAACGCATTCAAAGATGTTAACGCAAGGAATGACCATCAAATCACGCAAAGGTTATCAATGCAAGCAACCGCAACCACAAAACGTCTGCGTGGCAAACTTGACGCGGATGATTGATTATTCTCCGCGTTTTATCACCCTCTTAGGTACGTATCTGCAGGTAGCCGCAGCAGTGACATAAAATGAGTGTTATCACAGGGGCTTTCTTTATGGGAATGTATAAATTATACTACAGTAAAAGTAACTGTAAGGATCATCGTTACAGCTAGGAATCTGGGGGCTAGAAATCAAGGCAATGCCCTTTAATTTTTTTTTTATGATGTGATACTTCTAATTAAAAAAAATTTTTTTTGAACACTCAAATAATTTTTGATGCGAAATGAATATACAGTCAACTCCCGTAAATCGGACACAATTTGTTCCATTGAATCATGGCCGTAGGAGCTCAAAATGATTTGGGGGGGCAGCAAACTTTTGCCCGAAAAATGACTTGATGCATTGCGTTTCTCTGTCAATATTGAGACGGTTTTTTCTGCCCAAATTGAGGTGTTCTCCAAAAAAAAGAAAAAAAAAAAAAAAAAAAGGTCTTTCCCGAAATTTGAACGGTTTTTCTGTCCAAATGAAGGTGTTCTCCAAAAAAAAAAAAAAAAAAAGGTCTTTTCCGAAATTTGAACGGTTTTTCTGTCCAAATGTAGGTGTTCTCCAAAAAAAAAAAAAAAAAAAAAAAAAAGGTCTTCACCGAAACTGAGACGGTATTTTGGCAATGGTGTGCCCAAATATCCAGACTATTTGCCCAAATAAACAGACCATTTGCCCGAATTTTCGACGATTTTCGACGTTTTAAACCAAATGGGGGGGCGACCGCCCCCCTGCCCCCCCGCCTCCTACGGCTATGCATTGAATATTGTCCGATTAGCGAGGTTGTCAGGTTAACAAGTTAACCTAGTTTGCGGTAGGTAATTTCGGTGTCAATCACACAACACCAATCAGCACTTGCGTGGCCCTGGTTTGTGCAGGCAACTCGGTGCAGACAAGAACGCGTTATCTTTTTTTTATTTTTAATTTATTTACCACGATACAGTCATGCATTCGGTAGCAAAAAAAGAAAAGTAACAGAAAGAGCAAGACCAAGGCCTTTGCTGTTATTGCACACAACAACACATTGCTATGAATACCATGGTGAGGTGGCAGCGAAACGACCATGCGGTCCACTAGTCTACTGTCACCTCAGCGAGTTTAATTTAACGCAATCTTCAGACTAAAAATAAGTACCGGTAACAAATTGAAAATACACAAAAAACAAAACACGCTCGCTCATACACAAATAATGCCCACCATAAAAAATCAGTAGGATGCAGTATTTTCTTAGACGAGAATTATTGTCAATTTTCTTCAACTCAAGCAAGTGCTTAGTGACTTACTCATATTTCAAAATTAGATATTGTGTATATTTTGTGACAAACAATGAAAAAGTTAAATCTTTAACTAATTCTATCATTTCGTTCCCGTACCTCGCAATTGTCACCGTAATTAAGCATAACAGTCCGTAATCTGAATTGTCTTTTAGTGCGCTGCAGATTTCTGGCGTTTGATGGAAAACACAGCGCGAACATTTTGCAGTTTTGAGAAAATCAGCATTTTGTTTTCCATTATGTTATAAAAGTTACGCAAGAATTGTAGTTATTTCATATTATTTAGTAATCGTCTAATTGTTATTTGATAATGAGCTAATGGTTACGTTTGATTAACGGGAAATTTTTTAATGCATTTCGCACTTTTTTAAATGCATTTTGCACTTTTGTTCGTAGAATTTCGCTGTCATAGTCGGATAGCGAAATTTTCCGATTATGTAGAGGTAAAACACAACACATTACAATGCAGGAATTCCGTTCTTTGACAATTTGTGTACGATGGCGAGGGTGCCCGATTAAAGAGGGCCCGATTAACGGGACTGTATTACAAACTTTGAGCTTTTACGTTTGTGTTATGAGTAGTGATGTGAATGTTTCTAGCCTTTGTTTTTTTGTTTTTTTTTTGTAAACGTGTTTTTTTTTTCAAAAAAGCGTGGCCTCAAAAAACTGTTATTTTTTTGTTAGAAAATCTTGTTGTAAGTGGAAACACGACTTACGCTTTGCTATTTGATGACTTCTCACTGTAATCCAATGGTTATTAATTTTTGAATCCCTAGTTTTATTGAAGCATTTTTAAGGGTTCGGCAGTGGGTTATGCATTATGCTTCCACGCAGTTTAGGCACATATAAGCAGTAGCGCAGAGTTGTAAACGGGCCAACTAGTTTAACCCCGAAGCCGAAAATATAAGCCCAAACCCTGCCCGAACCCAAAAACCAATTTGAAGCCCAACTCATTCCCGAAAAAACTCGGAAGTTACGTTAAGTTTGAAAAATTTAGCAAAGTTGCCAAGTTATTTCGATTATATTTTTGTGCAGGACAAAAAGTACGTCTCAGGCCCGAATTAAGCCCGAGATTTTTGTCAACTTTAGGCCCGAACCCGACTCGAAAAGCCCGTCCCGACTTACAACGTTGCAGTAGCGCAACACAAGGGGGGAGGGGCTTCAGGTCCCTCTTAGCCAAGCCACTTAACAACTTTAACCCAAAATACAAGCGTTTAAACCAGTTTTGAACTTGACATGTCAGTTAAATAGATAGATTGCTTATTTCAGCATGAGAAATTAAAGTGCACGATATCAGCTGCAACATATTCCAGTATATGCTGTATAAAGTGCACTCCAAAGTCCCACACTTTGGGTGTAGCGAAAGAGCAGTTGGGGGTGGACTGGCCAATACAAGTCTTTCAAATGACTTCCAAATTTTAGCAATTTAGGTTTTTCAAATAGTTCCAAACACGTGTAAAATGTGATCTAAATGGCGTTAAAAGGCTATTTTTTCCGAAAATTTACAAAAATCGCCTGGCGGCAAACCCCGTTTGTGATACATTTGAGTTGCATCAATTTGTTCAGCACGCCGGATAGATTACAGGTTATGGACGAAAAAATTTTAAGTTTTGGACAAGTCATTGAGAAAGGTCTGTGAGTTTGTAACGTTTACCGCTTGTGTTTCGATTTGCCAAACAGTTTTTCGCTTATTGCTGAATTCTTAAAATGAAGATCTGCTTGCTTACCAGAACCGTTATGTGTTTTCTGCACGGCAGCGATGCGTAATTTTTTAACCGAGTCAGTAACATGTAGGGGAGCTGCGTCAAACTCTTCCAATCCCTCTCTCCTTGGATTAGCTGCACACCTGATTTAATGTTTTTTTTTTGATGAAGCTTATTATTACAATCAAAGAACAAAAATTCAAGAAACGAAGTTGTCTCGAAATCGATTTGAAGACCAATTCAGGGCCTTTCTTCAACGTTATATGACTGTTCCTTCGCAGTCAATACTCAAATCCATAGGAAAGGGGATTGCAAAAATGCAGTTTACCCAAGTTCAGCAGCTTTAACACGTTTCAAAAAAACTGACTCTGTTCCCTGGAGTCGTTGCAGTTAGTTTTGAGCTCCCAGGCTCCAAGCACGAATAAATAGTCACAAAGCAGTGATAGCACGTGGTAGATCGCCTTTGTCTTGCACAGAGATGGAAACCGTTCGGGTTGACCGGCCGGTCGGGTTGCAGGTCGGGTCGAGATTCTTCGACCGGCCGGTCAAGCCGGTTAAAACACCGGTCAAATTCTCCTCTCTTGCAACTAAAAGACATCTAAGCAACAACCGAAATACACTTATTTATTTTATTATAAATAAATTTTTTTATAACAAAAAACAGTATTAACAAACCATACCTTTTGAAAACACTTGTTGACTGGTTTCAAGCTGTGACTACTACGCTGTGATCAGTAAGACGTGCACATCCAGAGGCGTATTTATGTGAGGAGGCTTTGTGCCATGCCCCCTCCCCCCCTTTTGGGCCACGGCACAAAGCAAAAAAGTGCAAAATATACCTTAAAATCACGTAATCAGATTTTAATAAAGCATGCGAGTGGAAGAGGCTTGCGCTACCTGGCATTTCAGCATCATTTTAATCAGCTTAAGAGTAGAAGTGGCGAAGATTTTAGATTTTTAGTACATGACAAAATCTTGCCGCTTTGATAAGCTTTTTTCAACTTAAATCTATAACTCTCTCCACTGGGCAAGAAAGACATAGCTTTTGTTTTTTATATCTAACTAGCCATGATTTGCTCTAAAGTAACAGCATTTCTACAAACTGTTAAGGCAGATTATATTTCGAATATTTTCTAGTCAATGTCATAACAGTTTAGTGTTTGCTGCTCGGCAAATTGCAAATAATCTGTCACCAATTGCTAAAAAATTTTAACTTCTTTATTTTTGGCTTTACGCATAATACCATTAGAAAGAACGTCTAATAATTTAGCTTGTGCCATCCAGTTCTTTTTATGTTTATTTTGTGCACGTTTTGCGCTTCTCAAAACAGGCTTTCAAACCTCAATCAATTTATTTAACCTAAAATGGTCTTAAAATTGAGTCATTTTTTAAAAAACGCAAGAAAATTTTTCCGTTGTTTTTCTGAAACCCCCGTTTAAAGTTACAAATTTTAACACCTCACCCATGGCCCCCCTTTGGAAAATTTTTCATTAGATACATTGAACAGTGAACAAAAACCTTCTGTAAAAAAACCGGCCGACTAAGCCGGTCAAAAACCGGTCGAGCGGCCGGTCAACCGGCGTAAATTTTGAAATTTACCGATCGGGTCGGGTCGAGAAAATCCTGACCGGTTCCATCTCTGGTTTAGCATCCAAAGGATGGAAATTAAAAAACAAAGGCTAGCAGCTGGAGATTTAAAGTCGTCTCGAAAAACAAACATTGCAAAAGACCTTCTACCGCATGGCAGCGACTCTTAGTAGAAGCATTAATCAACAGCTTATTGTTAACAAAAAAATAATTACCCAGTAATTTGACTTAAACGCTGATTAGACAATGACAAATAATCTTTTCGATTTAACTTACAAGATAGCAAAAAATCTGTAATTTATCAGACACAATTGCACAAACAAGATTGAAATTGGGTCTTTAGTCACAAGTTGAAATGCCGGGCAGATTACTTTTTTTTTTTTAATGATTTTAACAACTTGATCCATTTTCTGTCACCATTGTAACTTTCGTTCATTTATGGTGGTTGTGACGTAAAAATTATGAAATTTTTTGCATTGATCATAAATGCTGTGGTAGTGTATGTATTACCGGTAGCTTCATATTTCTGATGATATTAATCTTTAGGACCAACAAAACGTCAGCTACACCTGAAATTAGCTATAGTTAAGGTCTGTTACTTCACCGGAAGAAAGTAGATTCTTACTAACTTCTAATCTTCCCTAACCAAATTCTTGCTGAAAACTTGAAAGCAACAGCAACTCCGAAGGAAATTGGGATGCGTATTATGCACAGCGCCTCCGTCGCTTTTTCTTGAAGCAAGATAGATGCGTCGAAAGCAAGATAAATACCAAGGCAGAAATGCCGTAGGACCAAGAATTGGGCTCAGCTGGGCAAATGGCACGCCACAGAGTGCGCAAATGTCACTAAATGTTAAGACTAAGGGCCATTTTTATTTTGACCTAAACCGTTTTGGCTTTATTGAGCTTCAAATTTTTATCAAAAAAAAAAAAAAGGTTTGTTATTCGCAAATTATGAAGGTTTGTAGCAGGTAACCTTCTTCACTTTTCATTAACAGCACTTAGAAAGAATTATCAATCGGTCAGTTTTGTGATTAAAGTGACTAATCGCTGCAGGACAAAAATCTAGGAATCTGCTCACATTTTCATGTCAATTACACTTTTTTAAATTTTGGATTAAAATTTGCTGTTCTTAAATTCTGACGAACTTTCGGCCTCATTTGTTCTTAAATTTTTGTTGGAAAATACATTGACACAATTTCAATCTTGCTGGGAAAAAAGTTGCGTTGTGTAAAAGTTTTGTCGATTGCATAAGCTATGAAAGCAAAACAGCTACAGTCCTAAGATTTCAAAAATCTGGTCAATTCGTTGTGATGTACCAATGAATATACGGTACTGTGTCATAAAAATTGACTTTTTGATTTTGGACATATAGTTTTCTTAGTTATGTTATTTATGCCGAGGCTGGCATTCTTAATTTGTTTTTAATTTTAAAAAATGACTTTCGCGTAATTTTAGAGTGATTTCTATAAAGAAGTTAACTCAGGCAATTGCATTGCGGCATATTGCAACTATTTGCAGAACTTTGAATAGCAAAACTTCGTTTAAACATGTATAAAATTAGAACAAAAATTGAAAAGGGACACAATTTAAAAGGTACATTACGAAAGCAATCGAACAAACATGAAAATTCACAAAAGGCCATGCTAAAAGCAGAGAACAAAAAATTACCAGTTGCATGCCTAAGACAGCTGTTTCGCCTAATTTTAAAACTCATTACTTAGGCTTAGCAGGGCCAAAATGACAAATATTATAGAGGTGAAACTTCCGAAAAAAAAAAAAAACTTCAAGAAAATGATTAATTATTTGCAATACAACTTGGTCCCATAACAATCTTTACCCAATAAATCATGCTAAATTAATTAATTCTTTCTTAGATCGTTAGCGAACGAAACTCTGGGTCTCAAAGTGCTAAACTCATATAAAATCTTTACCAAATGAAACTAGGTTACAGGCTATTAATCTAACTAAGACTCGTACCGAATAAAGCTATGCTACTGGCTAATAATCTAACTGAAATCCTTACCGAATAAAGCTAGGTTACAGGCTATTAATCTAATTGAAATTCTTGAATTTCAATTAGATGGATTCAATTGTAAGGACTTCAGTTAGATTAATAGCCAGTAGCATAGCTTTATTCGGTAAGAATCGTAGTTAGATTAATAGCCTGTAACCTAGTTTCATTTGGTAAAGATTTTATATGAGTTTAGCACTTTGAGACCCAGAGTTTCGTTCGCTAACGATCTAAGAAAGAATTAATTAATTTAGCATGATTTATTGGGTAAAGATTGTTATGGGACCAAGTTGTATTGCAAATAATTAATCATTTTCTTGAAGTTTTTTTTTTTTCGGAAGTTTTATCTCTGTAATATTTGTCATTTTGGCCCTGCTAAGCCTAAGTGATGAGTTTTAAAATTAGGCGAAATAGCTGTCTTAGGCATGCAACTGGTAATTTTTTGTTCTCTGCTTTTAGCATGGCCTTTTGTGAATTTTGATGTTTGTTTGATTGCTTTCGTAATGTACCTTTTAAATGGCGATCACTTTCAATTTTTGTTTTAATACGTGCTTACTGCACCCCACTCAGCTTGGATAGATTTCCTAATGCTACAACTTTGTTGCCCCTTTCTTTTGAATGTATAAAATTGCTCATAATGTTTCATTGGCTTTCAAAGATCCAGAAAAATGAAGAAACCTTTTGTTTGCTTTTGAAAAAAAATTTGTATCACGTACAATTTTGACCCAACCCAAAATTTTTACCCTATTTTGACCAATAAAATCTATCTAATCTGGCTCCAGAGCAGCCGAAACCAATGTTGATATACGTTTGATGATATAATGAAGCCCTGAAAAAAATTTGACTTAATTGACTTTTGCGGGCTCTGGTAGTGACATGTGCGACATAGTGTAAGACGGGCCGGGCTTTTCAGGTCATCAGGCTAATGATTGACGAAATGTTGAACGTTAGTTACATATACTTGCCTAGCATTTTCAGCTTTTCAAATACCGTGCTGTAAAATCGCCCGGTAGTCAAAGCAACTTTATTACACTGACTGGCGACTTCGTTTAAGCATCAACGCAATTACATTGCGCAATTGTTATTATTACGTCACAATTATTCAGCATTGAGTAGTTTTATTTTAACCTTATACGAGCAATAACCACATAATTTTTTAGATCTTACTTAATTTTCGGGCTTAGTTTTGGCTGTAAGTCATGTTTCGGTTCGGGCTTATATTTTCGGGTTCGGGCTTGTACTTGTCGGCCCGTTTACAGCTCTGATATACGATACTCTGTCATGTTAGTCGTGCGATTTGATGCTAATTGCTTTGCTTTATTTAAAAAAAAATTTTATTGTGTCAAGTACGAAGGAAAACAAAAACAAAAAAATCGTTTTTTTACATCTCTAGTTATGAGCTAATGTTCAGCCATTTATTTTGCGGTCAGTAAAATGCATAAAAATTGTAAAAAGTTCAGGAGATTCAGCTAGGACTATCTCGACAACACCATCGTGCTGAGTTTGCTTAGTTCTGTGTTGCTGCACCTTTAGAGTAGAGAGCGCTGAAGGAGATACACACAGCCCTTTTTTAAGCTTTCGCGTTAGAGTGGGCAACTTTTAAGAACAACACCACACAATTAAAGCGATATTTCTCGA
This sequence comes from Trididemnum nubilum, assembly GCA_963965965.1. NCBI lineage: Eukaryota > Metazoa > Chordata > Ascidiacea > Aplousobranchia > Didemnidae > Trididemnum > Trididemnum nubilum. The sequence goes on from OZ014472.1 coordinate 1,267,977, forward strand.
AATCAGTTTTATTGCAAGAAAATAAGAACAGCTTGAGGTAATAAAGAGATGTCGCAAATTTTGTTCCACTATTGCGCTTACCCCGTTATCCGCAAAAACAGATTTAATCTGTTTGACTCCGTACTATTAGCAACCCTGCGTTTCGAACTTTCGTGAAATGTACTCAACTTCAAAGCGGGAGAGGACGATTCGTCCAAAAAACAAGCGTCTCCGTCGCTTCGTCATGAATGGGGGATAAATATGGATCAATCAATCAATCAGAAAAGGATGACTTTGCAAAACTTTTTGCAGAATAAGGAACGCGATACTCGATATTCAGCCATCGCGTTTCTTATGTCGCAAGAAATGCTCAAGTTACAAAATTTCTTGCTAAATAAGCAAAGCGATATTCGATATTCTGTAACACGTTTTGCAAAGTCAACCTTTTTTGACGTCACAAAAGTTCGAAATGCAAGATTGCCAAAGGTACGGAGTCAAACGGAATAAATCTATTTTTGCAAATAAGGGAAGTAGTGGAGCAAGGTTTGGGACACCTATTTATTACCTATTCACAGAACGCTTTTTTTTTGTCACAGAACGCTTTTTTGTATCACAGAACGCTTTTTTTGTCACAGAACGCTTTTTCTAACATGCAGTGCTGACTGCAGACACCAGTTGTTCCCTGCAGCAAAATTGGCAAGCAGTTGAGAATATTTGAAAAACAGTCTATTTAACTGGAGCAAATTGGCAAAGTCAAAATGTCAGACAAGCTATCTGTGCACACTAAGCTAGATGAAATATTGAAATTTATTCAAGTTATGAACGCCCGAATCAGCAACTTAGAAGAATCGGTTCAAGATGTTAATAAACGTCCAGAAACGTTAGACAAAAAGCTCACTAAGCGATGTGCTGATTTAGAGATAAAAATCCATCAAAAACTTGACCTTACATTATTCCATCGATTGGAAGAAAAAGTTCAAGATCTATTGAAAGAACATAATTTGACTAAACTACAATCGAAACGAGAACAAATTAGCAAAGAAACATACAGCAAACAGTTAAACCTGCTTGTACATGGCTTGGTTGAAGATAAATCTGTAGCTTGAGAAAAAAAAGAAGTAACAGAAGCTATTTTAAAAAGAGGTAGGCAGTAACTAGTTACTATAGTAACTTCTTACTGTAACTAGTTACTTTTTAGTAACTGTAACTTAATTACTTGTTTTAAAAAGTAACGAAAGTGGGAACTAGTTACTATTTGGAGACATTAAGAAGTTACTTTAGTTACAATTACTTTTAGTTTTGTTCCGGTTAAAAAACATTCTTTAATCGTTATAGATTTTGGTTAAATGAAACACTTCTCTGTAATCCCTGTTGGCGCTACAGATTTTTTATTTTGCACCAACGTGGCAACCCTAACCATGCTGTGAGAAGATACGAGAACATTTTTAAATTAAAAACCTCTTTTCAACGATCCAGTAAGTTACAGTATATCAAATAATAATGAGGATAGAAGAGTTTCTATCATCAGCACCAGCGAAAAAGATAAATGATAATTCCTTTGCTGATGCAGCGCTAAAAAAACTGTTCGTCCAGTGCAATACATCTTTGCCCTCGAGCGCTGCAGTTAAAAGGCTTTTCAGCATAGGCAAAGACATTTTGAAACTCAAACGTTCTGGTCTCAGCGATGAACATTTTGAGATGCTGCTTGCTTTCTTGAAAGACAATTAAATAAAGTGCATCAATGCGTTACGTTGTGTATTTTTGTTATAACAACAGCAACAATAACCACAAGCAGCTTGAGCTTTGGCACCACATGAAAATTAGAAAATGAATGGAGAAAGAAGTCTGTTAAAACCGGTGCCAAAGAACAAAATCAACAGTTTTGATACTTAATTCATACCGGTAACAAGATAGGAGCTTGCTGAGAAGTAATCTTAGTAAACGACCGACGCATGTTGAACAATGAGATTTTCAAAAACAAAACTTTCGCTTTCCCGTTTAGAAATTGATTAGAAACATTTTCTGGGAAAAGAGGGTTTGGAATTTCAAACATTGTCAATATATATTTAATTGACTATATAGTGACTGATCATATTAAAAAAACATCCAATCCAAGCCTCAGCCGTTGGAACTATGACAAAATATTTGTCTCTTTAACAACTGCTGATATCATAAAACTAACGCCGTAGCTTGAGCCTTTCAAAAAATTGATTTTGGGGTAACCTACAAATTACGTCACACTATTTGTCTCATAAATATCTGCTGATATCAAGAAAACGGGCACCCAAGATTAAGCCGTTCAAAAAATTAAATTTGGGGGTCCATGTAGGAGATCTCCGGGGGGTGTGGGTAGCCCCAAATTATGTCAAAATATTTGTCTGTAAAATATCTTCTGTTATCAAAGAACACTGGCACCCAAAGCTAAGCCGTCCAAAAAATTGATTTTGGGGGGTCCAATTTGGGGGGTTGCCCGGAGGGAGTGAGAACCCCTGAACTATGTCGAAATATTTGTCTGCTAAGTGTCTGTTAATATCAAAAAAACTGGTACGCTAGCTTGAGCCGTTTCAAAAACTGATTTGGGGAGAGTCTATTAGGGGGTTTTTGGGGGGTGGTACTGCCAAACTATGTCACAATATTTGTTTCTTAAATATCTCCTGATATTAAAAAAATCTAGCGCCCCAGCTTAATGCGTTAAAAAAATTAGTTTTTGGGGGGTTCATTTTGGGGGGGTTTTCAGGGAGTTGTACCCCCAAATTATGTCAAATTATATGTCTCTTGAATATCTACAGATATTAAACAACACTGGCACTCGAAATTAAGCCATTCAAAAAATTGATTTTTGGGGGGTCCATTTTGGGAGTCCCCGAGGGGGAGGTGGCACCACCGAACTATGTCAAAAAATTTGTCTGTTAAATCTCTGTTGATATCATAAAACACTGGCACTTTAAGTTGAGCCGTTCAAAAAATTGATTCTTGGGGGGTCCCTTTGGGGGATCCCCGGGGGGTGGCACCCCTAAACTATGTCAAAATATTTGTCTGTTAAATATCTACTAATATCAAAAAAAGTAGCATTCTAGTTTGAGCCATTCACAAAATTGATTTTTTGGGGTCCCATTTTGGGGAGGATCCCGGTGGAGTTGCCCCAAAAAATTTCGGGAGAAAAAATTGCGGTTGCAGCTCAACAACTTTGCACAAAAATTAAATTTCAAAGTTTTGTGGTTTAGGAGAAGAAGAGCGTACAAAAATTAGGAAGAAAAAAAACGAAAAAAAAAAGGTAAAAAAAGAAAAAAAAAGAACCTCATCGCGGCCAAAAGTGGGTTGGTTGGGATGAAAGGGTATCTTAAGACATACAACCCTATGAAATATTTTTTGCCGTACTTCAGCCGGTTTTGGCTGAGACCGCTTTTTACGCCAAACTTGCTGGGCGGTTTTTGGGTTGTAAATCCGAAGTCACGTGATCTAGAGCCTCAAAATTTGGTGCAAACATATAACTCATTAATCTCAAACTGTTGTCGAATTTCATGAAGCTAGACCCAACCGTTCTCGAGTTACAAGCAAAAGTTTGAAATCTTGCACTCGTTAGTTGGAAAAAGGCCGAGTAAAAACAAAAGAACACGCGACGCGAGCGTCGGTCGTTCCAATAAACCGCCCAATCATATTTAAAGTTGCTAGTGTATTTGACAAGCACACCATAATGGCTAGCCTAAAAATGTAAAAGACCGTAATCAGCGACAACTGGAAAGCTGTCCTACCGCAGCAAAAGTTACGTAAGCAAACATTAGCCGAAAGAGATGTATGAGAAAAAAGTTTCGAATGCCGCACTTTAAAGGTGCGAAAAAGATGAAATTAAAAACTACATGGGTGGTGCAAAATGGAGAATAATGCCTATTTGCAGACGATAAAAAAGTAAATATATAATGCAGTCGCATAAACAAAAGTAACAAATATCTGCCTCAGCTAACTACAGGAATAAGCTGAAAAGCTCATGGACTTAAACAACAAAACTTATGTCTTATTCTCCTTCTTAAATGATCTCTCTATTACTTTAAACTCTTGTAAATTAAAAATTAGAAATGGCGAAACCGATTTGAATCTATTTTCTGTCGTGGCTGAGCTGATTTGTGTATTTTCAAGGGTTGATAGTGTGTGCATTTTATTTGCTTTTTTGCCCTTTTGCTATGTAAAGCCTGTCTTTTATTATTGTTTGAGGCCATGTTTTGGATGATATGTTGTTCGATTCACGGCATGGATTGGCTCTACTGATGATTTGCTGCCATCTTTGAGTCGAGTGGATTCAACTGAGATTAACCAAACAACTAATTTGCAAAGCAAAGATAATACGGACTTGGTGGATTCTAAATTATTGAATTCAAATCAAGTTGACCCTGATAGTCTTTTTCAAAATTTGACTGAAAATGTTAGTGAATGCTTGTATTATGACTTCAGCAAAACTGAAGTTGTAAGTCGGCCCGGGCTTTTCATGCCGGGTTCGGGCCTAAAGTTGACAAAAACTTTGGGCTTAATTCGGGCCTGAAACGTGCTTTTTGTCTTAGATACACAAAAATAGAATCAAAATAACTTTGCAACATTGCTAAATTTTTCAGGCATAAGTTAATTTTTGGGTTTTTTCGAGCATGATTTGGACTTCAAATTAGTTTTCGGGTTCGAGCTTATATTTTCGGGTTCGGGTCGGGTTCGAGCATGAACTAGTCGGCCCGTTTACAATTCTGAGCGAATCGTCCCCAACAGCTACCCGAAATAATCAAATTTTTATCATTCACATGCACATTCGTTCTCTCCACAAACACCACGATGATTTCGTAAATTTCTAGCCCTTTGACAATCTCCATCGGATATGATTTTGATTGCATAACAGAAACTACACTTCAAGCTGGACCTCTTTAAGTATTGGTTTGCCTGGATATACCTTCATACATGAAAACTCCCCTATACAATTGTCGGTGGTGTTGCTATGCTGTAACGAAGTCAATTAAGTTTGAAAGACCTGATAAATATAATTTTGAAATTTCGGGATTGGAAAACATCTGGATTGACGTTAAGCTAGAAAATAATAAAAACTTGATAATTGGAACATTATATAGACATCCAAATCACAGCCTTTCTTCCTTTATAGAAAAATTAGCAAAATCTTGCATGTGTTAAATGTAAAAAATTCTACGTGTTTTGTCCTCGGGATATTAACATAAATATTAACAAATCAAAAAGTTCTACCCATGTTGTGGACTACATCAATATTTTGAAAAGTTACTTTTTTCTCAGTTAATTGACAAACCACAGCGAGAGCTACCAATCTTTCTCAAAGCATCATTGACCACGTAATTGCTAATGATCATAAATCGCATATTGCACCGGGAGTAATTGAGTACGGAGATTTAAGCGACCACAATCCGGTATTCGTTTCGGTAAAAAAAAATTAAGAATAATAATGCAACACCGACAGAGCAATTTGTTTTTTGAAATCTTAGAAATTTCCAGGATGATCAATATTGCAATGATTTAGAATCTAGTTCAAATCAACTTTTTGCTTGATTTCGTTATATTGATGCATCAAATGTGAATGACATTTTTTCAAAATTGCCTAGGCGTCAAATTAAATTTGCCACAACAACCTTTGATTACCAAAGAGATCTATCTATACGTCAATTCGTCACAAGCAACCTATATACAAATCATTTTTCGTGTCTGGTAATCCGGCTTTTGCGGCTTATTTGTTTTCAAGATATATGCTAATCTTTTAACAAAAATTACATGCGCCGCGAACGCATAGGGAAAAGATTGAAAAAGGATTGCATAACACACGTACTACCTGGCACATGCGCGTATAGGAGCTCAAAATGTTTTGGGGGGCACCAAAGTTTTGCCCAAAAAATGACTTAAAAGTTGCTTGACAAATCATTCGTTTTTTCTGTCGAAATTGAGGTGACCTCAAAAATAAAACGGTTTTCACTCAAATTGAGCCGGTTTTTCTGTCCAATTTGTGGTGATCTTCAAAAAAAAAAAAAAGGTCTTCTCTCAAAAAAAACGGTTGAACTATGCTGCGCTCGGAATATTTTACTAGGCAAACTTGCCCAAACGACATGAAATTGCCCAAAATTTTGACGGAATATTGCCCAAAAAATATGAAATAGCCCGGAATTTTGACGCGAAATTGCCTAAAATATATGAAATTGCCCAAAATTTTGCCCGGAATTTGGACACCTTACACCAACCGGGGAGGCAATGCCCCCCCCCCCCCCCGGTCCCCCCACCTCCTACGCCTATGATCTGGCAAGTACTGTGGGAGTTCATTTCAACAATCAAAAATTTGCCAACTTTTATTAAAGATGAATCAAACGTCTCACTAAATGCTGCAAAAAAGCACATCGCTGAGGCTTTTAACGAACACTTTTCAAATATTGGAGATAACTTGCTGCAAAAGATTCAAATAAAAAATCCTTTAAAAGTTTTTTGAAAGGTCGAAATCCATAATCAGTGGCATTATTTTTGCCAAGGTTTGTTGAAATTTACAACGCAATCCATTCGCGAAACAATAAAAAATCTTCTGGAGTAGGTACTATACCATCGTATTTTTTGAAAGTAGTCTCTTTGGTGATCACCCCACATCAGATTGATCTATTCAATGTATGTTTTAAAAACGGATTATTTGTGGAAGTTCTGAAGGTATCTTAGGTAATTCCTATTTATAAATCTGGAAACAAAACTAAAATTAGCAATCCTAGACCAATCTCTTTACTGCCATCATTATCAAAAGTGAAGGAAAAGCTACTCGTTGTAAGATTATAAAGTTTCCTAAATGGTATTCTGTATGATCGACAATATAGGTCTGGAAAAAACGCATTCCAGTTGTATCAGATATAGTAACAAATTTCTATGAAAGCATTTCTAAAAGCAACCTTTCTAGTCTTGTAGCAGTAGATTTAACTAAGGCCTTTGACACAGTAAATCAAAAATTCTTCTCGAAAAACTTGATCATTATGGAATTCAGGGTATATATAATGATTTCATCAGAAGAGATTTATCAAACAGACAACAAAAAGTGTATATTGCTCAAGAAAGTTCCACTATGCGCTAATATAAATCTGAAGTACCCACCACAGGGCTCTGTTTTACGTCCTCTGCTTTTTATAATGTATATAAATGACTTGTCCTTTAAATTACAACGTTAAACCGTACAACTATTTGCTGACGATACTTGTTTGCTACTATGAAACATTTTCAAAAAAACTCTACAACATGAAGCAAAAACTAAACTTAAAAATCTCCATCATTAAATGGATGCAAGTAATTGGACATTCAAGTCATCTAAATCCAAATAATGTTATGCTGATCAATTCTAAATTAAGAGACAAAGGGAAATTCCGTAATACAAAAACAGAAAATCTGAAATTTGCTTTACTTCTGCAGTTAAATATTTGGGAACTCACATTGCTGAAGAACTAAATTTTAAGTATTACATCGATTGTGGCAAAAATTTAATGTGACGTCGGTATTCTACACAAGATTAAATTTTTTTCCCACCTCTGCTCTTTTATGTGTATACTAGTCTTGTGCATCCACATTTAAGCTAAGGCATCATCATATGGGGATCAGCATACAAATCACACTTAGAAAAATTAACATCGATCTATAAATAAAGCAATTCGGGCTGTTGGTTATGCAGAGTGGAATGAAAGTTTCTCTCCTCTGAATTATAAATTTAAAGTGTTAAAACTTCATGGTATGTATAAATATGAACTTGCAGAGTTCATGCATTGTGTACAAAACAAAACTCAACCTGCACCATTAATAAAATTTTTTGACAATGTAAAAAAGAATTAAAATCTCAATAGTAGGCCCAGAACACAGGAAAAATTAAAAGTCCCTCTTTTCAAATCGTCAAGAATTCAAAAATCTGTGAAATATCAGGGTTTAACTTTGTGGAATTCACTATCACAAAAATTAAAAAAATTGTGTCTTCGAAAATTCTCTACTGAATATAAATCCAATCTCATCCAAAACTATAAATCATAATTTTTAAAAATTCGACGTTAGCCTGCACTATTTCGAATATATTTGTATTATCATTATAAGGACTAAGAATAAATCTCTTTATTTTATGCAAGGTTGGCCGCTCGAATCGAAGACCTATGTCACTTCGCGGACTTCTTTCCGCATTATTCTGAATTTATGTAAGTTATGTGTTGTTTTCCGTTTATTTTGTGTGTACTTTGAGCGGAAAAAATAGAATTTACCTTTACCTTGCTTCAAGTAGTTCTCATTTCTTTAATGAAACCCATTTCCAGCTGCATCTCTTGTTAACACTCTTTCTTTCAACAATTAATAAAATTTGTCTGAAATTGATTTTTACAAAACTTCGATCTTCATATTTTATAAGAGCTGAACTTAGCAAGTAAATTTGGTGAAAATGTTGGAACTCAAAACGATTTTGATCGCTGTTTGATTTTTTTATCATTGAAAGGAAGCCTATCGGCCGATTAAAAAGGACTAAAACAGTTTGACGTCATCGTGGCCGACTCCTGCGAAGCCAGGAAGACTTCCGCTAGCAGTTATAGGTGGCAATTTCAACCACCAACCCTGCAGCCGCAGGAAGCTCGAGTCATTCATGCACAGAGCTGGACAGCGCTGTTTCGAGCTTTTAGCTCTTTTCAGCAGCCCTCAGCATATATAAGCCAGAGGTATTCCCAGCCACCTTTTGGCCTAACTGGACAAACCCTAATGGCTTCACAGTAGAGTGGAGTGAAAAGTGCGGAAATTTTTTTTTGGAACACAATAGCGATAAAAAGTTGCTGTGCAGCAATCCTTTTAAAATTGTACAAAATTAATCAAAAATTTCAAACTCTTTAAGTGCCCTAAGAGCTGTACAAAATTGATTTTTTGCTGGTTTTTTCAAATTTTTGCATTGACGGAAATTGTAATAAACGCACTTGCTTCGAGTAGTTTTTGCAAACAATTACCTTAGAAAGCCTTTTCAGCGATTTTCATTTGCAAAAATAAACTTTCGTTTGTAAATTAAACACATTCAGGTGCCAAAAAAAACATCTGAAATTGCAATTTTGTTCTATATTTTGCATCGATTTTAGTTAAAATTTAACAATACAACAAAATACTTTTTGCAATAAAAGTGTTCACAAACTAAGCTTTAAAATGGGGTTTTAAAAAAACTTTACGTTTAAACTATAACTAAACACTGAGCTCCAGTCTTCTACACTGGACGTAAAATTGTGAGCGTAAAACGATATTTTAAGTTTATTTTAAACAATAAGTCGTTACGCCAGGCGCACGGCCTTCCCATCGTGCAAGCTGCCAATTGGTTAAAATGAACAAAAGATACGCTCGGTTAAAATAAAAAAAAATATTAAGGTCTTTCTGAGTCACCGACTACGTGAAGAAAAAAATATCGCAAAGGTAGTTCATTTGTGAGCAGTTGACACACCAGCCATTGCAGAGGTCGCTGCAGACTAGTTTCTAACATTCGGATTACTCCTTTTTCAACTTCAGTATTTACTGCTGTTCCATCGCATCCTATTCCTGAAATATGATGCAGTTCTATCGATTTCAATTTCAGTTCGTGCAATTTTTTTCCTGTGCTTTCACTAGAACCATTTTTGGAAGCAACGTAAGTTAAACTAATTAGAGCCTAGCTCAAACAGAAGTGAAATGTGTTTTTGTACGGTAATTGTTGAAGCGATTTGCCATGGGTTTGATCTTTTTTTGCCTTACGGTGAAATATTTCCTATCATCATAATAACATAGTCCCGGCGGAAAATGTTGGGATACAGTCACTGTAACTTGTTAGTTCTTCACTTTTTTAAGTGAACGACACAAAAAACGTGAAATTTTTTACGCATTTTGTGAAGTTCTCTTTTTAATTTGCTTCCGCCAATAACTTTGCTCTTGTTGTCTAGACTCATCATTTGCACATGTTGTAGCACTGCAGTCGCAATGGAAGCTGCAGCTTGGTCGGAAACGCCATGCCTTTTACATGCTGCCGCTAATGTTGACGCTGTAGCATTGATATTTTGCTTTTTTTCCTTTCTAGTTTTGGTTCTTTTTTGCCGTTCTTCTTCATTATTAGTATCCATTTCTGATTCTGTGGAGCTGCTACAGTATCTCTATCAGTTTTGAGAGATTCAGCTGAGCTTTATGGTTAAGTATGAAGTAAGCCCTCGTTTCAAAAATTTACAGTATTTCTATTCAATCGCTTTTGCAGAACCGCTGTTTCGGCTGCATCAACGTTTCCCTAGATCGCTTTTTGAATACCGTTACCCTTTCTTTGATGGAACTTTTCTTGTTTTAGGGCGCAATCAAACATACTCTTGCACCTGCATATATCAAATAAACTTCCGGTTTCCAGCTTAAAAAGCAAGAATTTGGCTGCTTTGCTGTCCCTATCCTTACGAATTTGATATGGTTTCAGAAGGTTTTTGTATTTTTGACGAAAATTTTTCAACATTGCTCAAACTCGATCATGCGACACCATTGGCAGAAATGTTTTTTTTTCATAAGTGGGCAAGTTAATGGAAAACGTTAGCTTCGTTAACCACAAGTCCGTTAACAAACTTCATACCTCCGTTAAAGTTAATTCGTTATTAATAACTTTAATTAATGGTAGTTAATGAAGTCCGTGAATTCGTTTACATTTTGAGTGTAATTTACATTTCTTTTGATTTACTCCAAGAGCACGTAATGATACTGTTGAGCTGATTGTAAAGAAAAATATATTCCTATGGTGATCTTTTGTGTTTTGGAAGTTACATTTTACAGTCTAATCTAATTTCAAGATAAAAATAGGTTCATATGCACTAATGAAGCTGCTATCGGAAAAGTTTGGAAGTTGCGAACAGCGACAAGTAATAGACCTATGAGGCTGCAGTTTATTATTTGCCACAAAAACAGAGCTGTAGTGTCTCGAGACATGTCTCGGTCTCGAGACACCATTTTTCAAAGTCTCGGTCTCGAAGGTCTAAAGCCTCGGTCTCGGCACCTCGAAGTCTCGGAAAATGGGCAAGTCTCGGCCATATTTCCAATCCGAGCGTAAAAACCTACAATAATTTTAAGTTTTTAACTGAAAAAAACAAACAAATCCTTTCCTGCTTAAACCAAGGATTCTTAAAGTTATACCTTAATAGCCCATGGGGATTGAATATATCGAAAAAAGATATTTTTTACAGAGTTAATCTATTGTAAAACCCTAAAAGGGGGCATTTTGATTCACAACAATATGGACTAGGGGTAGAGAGCGTCTGAGATATAAAACATTTCGCTACCACTGGTTTAGACAAATGTTATTATCAATAAATTTTGTATTTTTTATTCTTATACTAGCGGTACAACTGCAAGTTTTCTGCGTTTTGATAAGACGGCTGCTGCTTTTCTTGTACCGGTTTTACTCTTTGGCTTATTCTGTGTGCGGAAGAATACCGAAGTTATCTCCATGACTTTGCGAAAAAGGAATCAAGCAGTGAGATAGGCTGCGCCGAGTGCATTCGCATTCTACACACGAAGTAACACGAAATATTTCGCATTCTAGACAAGAAGACCTCAAAAGCGGTTTGACGTTTGAATTTTGGTATATAGTTGCTATCAAAATCCTTTTCATCACAAGCTAATCAAATCGGAATTTTCAAATCAACAAACATAAACTGAACTAGGAGAAATGATAGGAAGTAAGCTTGCGTTCTTCAAAGAATTAAGCTTTTCTAAACAAAAAATCACAATTCTCTGAAAGAACCATCGGGACAACATTTGTGCGAAAAGACCAAAGTAATGGTACACCTATAGTATCACACCATGGAGCGATAAACGTGTGGATTGTAACAATTAATGTGACAACATTTGTCTTGTGAATATTACAGCGGAACAGTTAGGACTGAAATATTATTCTAAGTTCTACATAAATATTCTTACTTCCATTTTGTAACTTGCACATTTAGTTAACAAAATTTTTTGATGATCATGATAGTATTAAAACTTAAAAATCATAAGCGATGTCAAAAAGCTTTCTAATTAAAAACAAACGTATATCTTTTAAGTAGTATAACTTTTTTAATTAGCTTGTTCCTAATATAATAGCGAAATGCCTAGAAATCTATATTGCAATGTGTTGGGAAGTTCACCGAATGTCCAAAATTTTGTGTCAAAAATATTTGCAAAATATTGCAAACGTTTGGTTTCAAAAGTCTCGTGTCTCGTCTCGGTTTCGGAACGTTCAAGTCTCGGTCTCGTCTCGAGTTTTTGCTCAAAGTCAGGGTCTCGTCTCGGTCTCGCAACGTCAATGTCTCGTCTCGGTCTCGGTTTTGAAGATTTTGGCTGAGACTCCAGCTCTGCACAAACAAGAGCTCCTTTTTCGCTTTTTCTTTTTATAAAGTCGTGCTAATACGCAACAATTGTTACTAGCGCACACTAGTTTGTATCGGTACGATGGTTGAATGGTGCAAGAAATTAACAATGAAAACCTAAACGTACTGTAAGTAAACGAAACTTAACGGAAGATAATTTAGTCCGTTAGCATAAAAAACTTTTTAACGAATTAACGAGTTAATGAAAAAGTTAGTTTCGCTATAAACAGATTAACGATTAACGAATTTGTGCCCACCTATGGTTTTACCCAAAATAATTCAATTTCTACAGTAACTTGGGACAGTATATCAAAACGAGAAGGATCATTAACGTTCAATTCTTCTTTCAATCGGTCTTTACCAAATTATATTATCTAATGCTATATTTAAAAGTCGGAGTCATGATGGCACGTAGTTCCGACGGAGAACCAAAAATAACGCAAAATACTATACTTCTAGCTACAGCTATTGACGCCATACTCTTGATTTGAGATAGTGGTTTTATATCGCTGTATAATATGTAAGTTGTTTTTTCAAATCAAGCTAAGCAGTATTTACTAAAAGGACTTAAACCGTAACTGAAACAAACTATTCTTGATCACTTTGATGGAGCGCCGTTTGTGTACCCTAATTTGTGCAATATATATACAAAAAACCACGCTCAAAAATGAATAGTAAAAAAAAAACTGCGCACAAAATAAACCGTTGCAAAAACGCGAAGCAAACACTTTTGTATATTTGTTAGTGGAACGTGACGGAGCGCTATCGGCTGCTCTTAGATGCACTCCATGTTTCCAACTACAAGCATTCTTCGCAGCCGAAAGCGCTCAAAGAGCAGCCGAGAGCGCTCCGTCACGCTCCGCTAATAAATATGCAAAAGTGTCTGCTTCGCATTTTTGCAACGGTTCAGTAGCGTAGCCAGGGGGGGGCTCGAGCTCCCCCCCATTGGCCTGAAAAATATGCGAAATCGCACGTTTTTCGTACTTCTGAGGCCGATTTTGGCTTCAAAAATGAAAACAGCCCCCCCAAAGGGATTTGGGAGCCGAAGTTGTGAAGGAGTTGCTGTGATTCGGCCGGAAGAACCGTTTGAATTTGTGATTCCGGCCGGTAAATTTGTCTCTATTTCGGTGAAGACCTTTTTCGTTTTTTTTGGAGATCACCTGTTTTTGGACGGAAAAATCGTTTGAATTTCTGATTTCGGCCAAAAAATCCGTCTAAATTTCGGTGAAGACTTTTTTTTGGAGATCTCGTCGGGCAGCAAAGCAAGGTTAAGGTCGCTTCAAGAGCAATGAAAATTTGGGTCAAGGTCGCTTACAGTTGTCTCAACCTTCCAAAAAAGCCCCCCTTTACGAAATCCTGGCTACGCGACTGCAACGGTTTATTTTGTGCGCAGTTTTTTTTTGACTATTTATTTTTGGAATGGTTTATTTTATGTGCAGTTTTGTTTTTTTTACTAAGCTTTTAGCATATCTATTTTGCACGTGTTTTTTTTTGTATATGAATTTTGTACATTTAATTAAAATGGATTCACACATAGCCTATCCTGGCAGCCCACCCGAACCTTCACAGCACACACGAGGGCAATTTCTGCACTTGCCATCGTAGCCTCTTCTCAGATTACTCTGATCAAAGTCTGACAGCAAGGTCACCAGAAAGAGGATTCTTATGCTGATGAAACACTAGCCTAATGACCAGAGGTGGACAAAGTAGTCGAAAAATCTACTTAAGTAGAAGTATTTTTACTTACTCAAAAATGCCTTTTAAGTAAAAGTAGAAGTATGGCGAAGCATTTCCACTTAAGTAAAAGTAGGAAAGTAGTCAAAATTGACTCTACTTAAGTAATGAAAGTAGAAAGTAATTTCGAATTTCACGTCTTTGTTTATTCTTCGAAGGTTAGCTGTTGTGACGCTTACGATCAGTGTTCAACCAAATCCATACTTACGGTAGCATATCAAAAAATCAAAGTTTTATTATTCTCTTGAAATTACACCGAAGCGTGTTACGAATACGATTTAATAAGGACTCTGGGCTCATCTCCGCGCCTGGACAACACTGCTTGAGAAGAAATGTCGCAGCGATGGCGAGTCGTTGGCAACACTGTTCGTCAACCGGCTAGGGAATTGAACCCCAGACGGGCCGCAGCAAACGCAACACCGTTAACCGCTAATCTTTTTCGTATGAACCAGGAGTAATGCGCATGTCTAGTTTGTCTACAGTACCATGCTAATCAGGGTTCGGTATGTTTTGTTTTTTTAGTGAGACTGAGTCAACACCTGGTATTTGATGCAACGCAAAAACACACTACCCTAGATGACCTGTAAATGAATCGGCATAACTATTCAATAAGTTTCGTAGTACTGTACAGTAAAACAAACTCGATACGTACTTATTGTACACGTTGTGAGGTGGAATAATGTTTACTTCGTTATTGCACACGTTGTGAGGTGGAATAATGGCTAGGTGTTTACTTCTACTTTACATAAAAGTCATTACTACTCAAGTAGCGTTACTTCGAGAGGATTTTACTTGAAGTAAAAGTAGAAGTATCAGAAATGAAAAATACTTAAGTAAGTCGCTCGTTACCGAAAATACTACTTAAGTAGTCTACTAAAGTAGAACTACTTCGTTACTGACCACCTCTACTAATGACTAATGAAATAGCTGATGAAACACTAGCCTAATGGGATAGTAGATAGGTGAGGAAGTGCTACCTCGGAGTAGTGAAAAAAGTTTAAGTTTTAAATCTGCTATGTAACTTCTAATTAAAATGGCTATTTAATTAAATATGCAAAAAAACATTGCCCAAATTAGGGTACACAAACGGCGCTCCATATGGTTTTCCAAATGCCAAATCTCTCAAAGATACTGCTACAGTTTGTTTTTAAGCGCATTTTTCAAACAAATTTGACAATCAATCTTCAGCATTCTAACAAACCCTAGATAGCAAAATGCTATTTAAACAACTTTTGGATACCAATTAAAGCATATCAAAAGCACAACAAATTGTTTATAACTTTTTCAAGCATTTTTCTTGACTAGAAACTTATTGAACATTATGATTAGTGATTAGTGATTACTTGTATCTGAAACCTAGTCACTTTTCAACCAGGCGAGGGCACCAAAAAATCTTTTCCGTTCTTTATTAAACTTTGCGCAGCTACTATTCATGATTGCATTTGTAGTTATGGTTTCCGTGGTTACGCAAAGAGGGATCCCTTTTATTAAAGATTGCTCATGGCTGTACCTAATACAAGAGCCCATTGGTTTTTCAATTGTTCGTTTGTGAAGTACCACAAGTGAAAAATCAATTATTTCATTTAAGACCTTTTCCACTGAACAGCCGTTGAGGGATTGTCCAGTTCAGCCAAAATGTGGTTTGAGAATTTTTGAGGGTTGGATATGCAGATGAGAGCTAAAAGCTCGAAATAGCGCTGTCCTGCTCTGGCCATGTTACATTGGTAAAGAATGCCTGAACTCCATGACAAAGTACGTAACTTTTTGTTTCATCATCGAATCTCACAAAACTGTAGACTATACTTTCACATTCATCTACTAAGTAAGCGAATTTATGATTGCTTCCAATTCTTTGTAAAAAGTACACTAATAAGATTACCTGACCAACGCTAATTCATGAAACACTAAGTGGAGGCAAATAGTGTTTAGCTAATTCAGAAAATAAATGTAAATTCATCGAACTCTACATGATTGTGGAGGCCAACATCAAAGTTATTGCAAAATGGAAAGGCTGTAGTATATTATACAGGATCGATGATCGTGGTTACAGGTTGATAAACATTCAGCAGGGCTACAGTTGCACCTGTAGCTTGATAGCAGTGGATAAAATATAAAATAATGTAGTATAAAACTTAACACTATAAAACCTCATAGAGATAAAGGAACTCAAATTCATCCGAAACAATAGACGGTGTTAACGATGTCTAATTGTCTATAAATATCAACAAAACTTAGTTTAGATTGAAGTACTAATTCTCCGAAAAGTATTTTATTTTGTTTGCACTATTTATTGATTGTCATTTCATAGCATTACGTAATAGTGTATGTGGCAATTTTTAAAAGTTTTGCCCGATCGCAATTTGGATAAATGTACCTGCCAGATTCCACCCAAGAATTTTCTTTTTCCTTGTTTTTTCTTCTATGTTTTAAACATTTTACACGTGGACTAAACTTTTTAAATTTGAATTAAGAATTGCGTTGAAATGGCGGTTTTTAATTGCAAACCGTTTTGTGACGAATGGCAAACTTTCAATTCCACTTCTGTCACGAGTCGAAACCATCAGGCCTGTTTTTTGTTTTGTTGCACGGGGCGTTGTAAAGTCTTAGAATGAGGATGAATATTCGGAGTAAGATGTTGGAGAGCTATGCCAAGCTTCCTCAATCCCTCTCTTTTTCGACCTGATCACACTTCAATTTGAATTAGTGTTTTTGATAAATGTTGGTTGGAACAAACAAATGTAAAATGCAGGATGCGCTTTAATCTAATCGAAATCAATTTGACGACCTTTGCTTCAAGGCTACCCGAGCAGAGTTGTAAATAGGCCCACTGGTTTGCGTCTGAACCCAGTACGAACCCGAAAACTAATTTGAAGCCCATATCATGCCCAAAAAAAACAAAACTTAAATTACTTCTGAAAAATTTGGCAATGTTGCCAAGTTATTTTGAATATATTTTTGTGCACATAAAGACAAAAAGCACGTCTCAGGCCCGAATTAAGCCCAAAATTTTTGTCAACTTTAGGCCCAAACCCGATCCGAAAAGCCCGGGCCGACTTACAATTCTGTACCCTAGCGGCTGCCCCTGCACCTCCGGAACAGTCAGGAGGAGGCCCCTCAACAGCACCGCATAGTCTGTAACGAAAATCGATCGCAAAATGCTATTTCCCCATTTAACGTAATTGTTGATGGGGAGATCCAGGGAATCAAATCCAGACCGAAAAATAATTAACGATGGTCTTTTGAAATGGAAATCGATTTTGTAATGACTGATTTTAGAAATGCATGCCATGTTTCATCTTTACTCCCAGTTAAAGCAATTTATACAATCTCAACTCACGACTGGTTCTAAACCCAACTCAACATTTGTTGCTTCCAATCCTAACTCAGCGCTTTAATAATGCAATACATATAATCGTATTCATGCACAGTTGCACACAACTAGCAATTGTGCAAAGAAAGGACCGAGAGACTCGAAACACGCCTACATAAGGATGAAGAGCACGTTGTAGACATCCTTCTTCTAAACATCCAAAACGTCGGCAATTAAAGGACAAAAAGGGGACTACTGCTTTGAGGGAGCAAGGCTCACAATACAGATCAGAGTTGTAAACCGGCCGACTAGTTTAGGCCCGAACCCGGCTCGAACCCGAAAACTAATTCGAAGCCCAAATCATGCCAAAAAAAACGAAAGTTAAATTAGGTCTGAAAAATTTAGCAATGTTGCCAAGTTATTTGATTGTATTTTTGTGCACCTAAAACAAAAAGCACGTCTCAGGCCCGATTTAAGTCCGATATTTTCGTCAACTTTAGGCCCGAACCCGACCCGAAAAGCCCGGTCCGACTTGTAACTCTGATACAGATAATGCATTGGATGCAGGCCGGCGCCACGAGGGGGCATTTCGGGGCCGTGCTCCCCCAAATCACTCTTTGTGCCCCCCCAAGCGAGAAGAGTGCCCCCCAAGCGAGGGTTGTGCCCCGAAAGAAAGTAACAGACCCGGTGCTACTCGAGTGTATTTTGGGGCCTGTGCCCTCCCAAAATACTGCTTGTGCCCCCCAAGCATGAGTAAAATTTCGTTCCAGGACGAAAAACACGTTGAACGCGAAGACTGAGCGTAAGATTTTGCAACGAAACCCTTTTTTTTTGTCTTCACCCCTGAATTTGTGGGCAAGAAGCGAGATCTGCACCATAAGACAACGCCGTGCCCCCCCGAGCAAGATTTGTGCCCCAAAAGAAGGTAAGCGGCCAGGATAAAGACCTTTGTTTTATTTAATTTATTTTTTTGGTCTTTACTCCCGAAAATGAGGGTAAAATTTACCTGTGCCCTCCCCAAATATTTTTTTCTTCCTCTCCAGTCACACTCCTCTGGCGCCAGGCCTGATTAGATGTTCTAGGACAAAGAGGCAGAGGTTTACAAACGGCGATCAGAGTCACATACAGCTAATTTTTATAAAAGAAAAATCCTACTGAAATTTGAGTTTAGCGCTGCATAGGCGATGTCAAAGAAAAGTTTTAACATAAGTTGCAGAACTACGAAAATCACTAAATTAAATCAAACAAAAATGCACAAATAATGACGAAAATAGAAAGGTCGGTATTGAGCCTCGTGAGCAAAATGTTTTTATATTTTAACAAAGCCTATCACTTCTTTCGAAACCAGCGAGTTATTCAACTGTGGTCTGTGGCGTTGTCCTCAGCTTGGCACGTGGCTTGGTAGAATTAAATGCAGTGGAAACCCATTTGGCTTCTTTAGCCAAAACTCACCGCAGTGCTGCGACTCAGTCCGATTAAAGCGGTGCTCAAGTTGTTTGAAATTGGAGCATCGCAATTCTACATGACGCAACATTGCAATCGACATCGACGCTCCGATATATTGTGAACTTAGATGCAAATGGAATTTTTTTAATGACGTATAATTACATTATCCGCAACCATTTGTGTAAATATTTTTGCCTCCAGGTAAAGCAAACCGAGTATCAACACCGGTACTACTTTTTCATATCCTAACGATGGTCGCGTTAGCAAAGCTTCATCGTAAATGATATTTGAGTTAGTGATAAGTCGTCTGATTCTATTGCATTGCAATAATTACATTTTATTCACCAAGTTAATTGGCCAGAAGGCAGTGGAAGGACCTTTCGGTCTTCGAGTCACGCTGCCACTTGCCCATCTGTCTACCACACACGGTGTTAGCTTCGCACTGTCCCTTTTATTGCTAAACGTGAAGCAGGGAAGCTGTGGATGCTAATTTTTATAGTCTTTTGTTCAACCCGACCGGCAATCGAACTTGAGTCTACCGTTTCAGTAGCAGACGCTTTTATCCACGCGACCACTACTCATTATTGCTTTCAAATTTGCAAATTCGGCTTGTGAACGCCCCCATCATAATAATATGTTGTTTTTTTCGTTTTTTTTTTTTTGATAGTTGGCTCCGCTGCCATTTTATTTCTCCCATTAACTTAATTCGTGCAGCAATCATCATCGCAAGATCATGACTTTGTAACGCCGTGATGGATCTAGAACTTTTTAGGCCCGAGACAAGCTATCAGATGGGGCCCCTGTGAAGTCATAAAACCCGCTACGAGTCGACTTCTTTTACTCACGTTGGTCAAAAATGCAACTGCCAGGATTGCAAAAGTCAGGGTTTAAAGATAGCGCCTCCCAGGGATATCGATAGTATAATAATTCCTCCCTGGTTACTGAAGTTCAGAGGCAGGCGCAAATAACTTTTTACTAAAAGTGCTACGATATTTTAACTCAGTGGCTTCCAGTCTTTTTTCCGTGGCCCCAATTTTCCTAAGAACAAAATTTACCTATACTTGCGACCGCGCAAAAAAATGATACAGCAATATTCCAAAATAAGGTCTATTTAACCAACTCATAGAGAACATTGCACCTGCATATTGTCTGTAAGTTTTTGAAATCTTGGTGTGACGTCACATAGGCATAACCGCATGTCATTTTCATTATCCAATCGATTTCTTTTCTTTGTTTTTAGTGCACTCAGTGCACTGAAGCCTGCTTCGCAGAGATATGTTGTTGCATAAGGAATCAGTTGTTTTATGACAAACTTTGATAAGGTCAGATAAACTGTGCATATTGAAACTCAAAAATAAATATTTGCTGATACGGTTGGATGTTTTTTCTTGAATGATTTCATAGAAAGACGGTTTGATGCTTCAGCAGTCATGTCCATGAGTTCCTCTGCAACATGTTGGGGTAGCTCAGGAAAATTAGTAATTGCAAAGGGTTCCACCGTCCAGTCTTGTTTGTTGGGGGGCATTATTGCGACATTATAATACTGTTATTGTCCCCAGGGACCACCTATACCGCTGACAAGAAAATGCTGCTCGGTGATTGCTAATCGAACACTACAAAATTCCGCTACTATTACCACAAATCCTATTTCTCTCTTATTCACAAAGACCTCCGGTCTCCGAATTAAACTACAAAATATTTATTCTCGTGGAAACACTCAACTGTTCTCCCCGCCCTCTAGGCTTAAACCGTATTCAGAAACTACAGAACAGCAAAACCTTTTTTCTCCGTTGCAGCGAAAAGAAAACTCCAGAATAAACTTAAAACGAACGAGAATAAAAACACAGCATCATGATGTCACGAAAAGAAGTATTGCCCAAGTACAATGCGATAACAACGTTACGTAACCACCACAGCCAAAAAATCTACAGAATTTGAACAAATTATGCGGTAAAAACCCGAGGTAAGCAATTTAATATTGTGACACTTTTCTTCGTCCTTTTCTTATCAAAGCAATTTGTTTGGAAGCATAATCAATTTGTAATGGCTGTTACAAAACTCTAGAAAGGTTTCTTCAAAACAAATATCACTAAATTTTTTTTATTCGTTGAAAAGTAAGCTACCCAAAAAAAATTTTACGCGACCCATAGTTGGGAACCACTGTTTTCAACCATTGTAAGCGCAGCGCGAAATGCGCACTTTAAATTTTCGCAACTTCCGCAATAAATTTACTAAGCCAGTATTGATTTTCATAAATTCCGTATTTTTGTGATTTTAGAAAAAGAGTAAGTATTTTGCTAAAGAAGGCAGTTGTTTGACAGCATTACGATTGAAATGAAACAAAATCATGCTTATAATACAAAATTGCGCTATTAACCAAAAAAAAATATTTGAAAGCGCAGACCAATTAATCCGCAAACATTAAAAGCACATGAAACATAATTTCTGCAGTTGTTGAGTTTCCGGAAATCGCGCTTATACTGCAAAACGTGCTTTAACTACAGTACCTATACTGTATGTCAATAGCTTCTATATGGGCGGCGATAGCTCAGTGGTAGAGTGTCTGGTCAGTGATCGAAAGGTTGCTGACCCCGGTTCGATTCCCGAACTGGCAATGCGCCCTTGTGTCTTTGGAAAAGACACTTTAAGTTTATTTCCGTTTTTGGTCAAGCAGTCTACACTCGTTGTGGTGCCCTAGCCTGACCAAAAAGGCTTGCAAACTAAACGCAAAACCGTGCTCTGCGTTGTCGTGATTAGACAAACGTAGAGTGCCTGGTTCATAAGAACGAACGACGAACGAATGGCGAGTATGAATGTACCGGTAAGTACTGTGGCTGTACGTCATTACCAAAACAGCCCTGGTGCACACGAATGTGCTACTTCTCAGGAAAGTTTTTAAAATTTAAATAAATACTGCTCGAAATTGTTTATATTGGAGAAATGAGAACTACTTGAGGTAATGAAGGGGCGCCCCAAACTTTGTTTCATTAGTTTCCTCATCCGCAAAAATAGATTCAACCAGTTTTACTTCGTACCATTTGCAATCCTGGGTTTCGAACTTTAGTGACATCAAAAAAGATGACTTAGGCCGGAATCACACGATCAAGTTTTTCGCACAATTTTCTTGCATTGATGTTTTTGAGCTCTCACATCTGGACGCAATTTTGTTGCTCAGCTTTTTGCCAGACGAAAGCGCCTGGGTTTTTCAGCAAGCAAATTGTCGAAGCTATCATACGTTTTTTTTTTTAAGCAGTATTTAAAAATTTTTTTGAAATTTGCCGCGCCGGTTGTAATATTATGTGCTTTATCGATTCATTGTTATTTTTCGTTTGCCAAAATGATACAAGCACGTTCACAAAAGCGAAAAGCTGCAGCTATAGTAATAAACAGCTACTTGTGTTCCGTCGTAAATTGCGTGAATATTTTTTTTTCGACCTGCAATTAAATGAAAAAGATAAACGAAAAATGTTTAAAAATTTTTGCTTGTGTGGAACTCTTTAGCGTATAGCGTCGCTTTTTTTATGCTCTGCTATTTATCATCAATAAATTTGCAAAACATTGCATGATTGATCATGCAATATTGAACCAGATATCTTCTTTCCGGTACTTGCAGTTTAAGATGGGTCAGTAATTGGATGTCAGGGTAACTTGTAACTTTATTATTTTCAAATAAGAATAAGGGTGTTTTTGTTTGGTTTCTAACAAAATCAGCATAAAATAGCTGAAAATTATGTACTGAAATTTACTTTAACTGCTTAAAAATGCAACAGGCTCTTTTTCCAGTGGATATATCAAATTTTAACCAAAAAAATACTAAAATCATCATAAATTTGGCACTAGCGAAAGCTGGGCTGGAAACTTTTTTGTGATCAGAAGGAAATTTTCAACATCTTAATTAAAACCAGATCACACATTGAATACTTATTGCAACTATTTGCAGAAGTTTGAGAAGTAAAACTTCATTCAAACATGCATAAAATTTCTCATAACGTTTCATTGGTTCTCAGATATCCAGAAAAATAAACAAAACAACCTTGAGTTCGCTTTTGAAAAAGAGCTTTTGATCACATACAATTTTAACTTAATTTTGACCTATAAAATTTACCTAAGCTGGCTCCAGAGCACCCCAAACTAATGTTGGTATCCGTTTGATAATATAATGAAGCCCGGAAATAATTTTTGCTTTATTGACTTTTGCGAGCCTCAGGTATATGTACGTCATTGTCGATTAGATCAAAAGCGGCAAAATTTCTTACATTTTGCTTGAAATTATTGCGACGCATTCATTTTTTGCGTTTACTTCGGCGTTATTTTTTTGTGTTCTTCCGTTCAATATTTTATAGAATTAGATCGTCTACTAATGTTTCCTGTCTGCTCGCACTATACCATGCACGTGCAACAAATTATATAAATTATTGTATTACTACTTGGCACGCTGGAAGTGCTGTATTGCTTAACCAAATTCAAAAACAGAGCTATAAAATCATTCGAAGTATTTTTCATCGCGACAAATTTTCTAAAGTACATGATGTTTATAGAAATTATGGTATACTTCAAGTTTATGATTTGTTTAAATTTCATGTAGCTTGTTTCGTGTATAACCATGTCAATAATCAGTTGCCTCCTTGTTTTGAAAATATTTTTCTTAAAACTTGCGACAATAGATCTTGTCAAACTAGACAATCCAATAACTTATATCTGCCCCTATACAAAAGATCTGTTTGCCAACAAACTATCTCTTTTTTTGGAGTCAAAATTTGGAATGATCTGCCCCAAACAATCAGAAGCATAAAAAGCTTTAAAAAATTCAAAATCACATTAAAAAAATTTTTACTTAGAACAAACTTGAATCATTACATAGTAATTTAGCGTAGTAACTGATTATTGACAACTATGAGTTCTTGGTTCGTTTTCTTTTGTTTCGCTGTTTTAATTTAGGTTAATTTTTCTTTTTTTCCTTCAGGGTTCTTGAACCACTGCAATGTTTTTGCATCTGGCCAAAAGCCATCGTTCGGCTTCACAAGAGTCCTGGGTGCGATACTTTATAATTTTTTACTACATGGTGTTATGTTTTTTCAGTATTCTGTTTATTGCGCCAAAACACAATACAATACAAAATTTTCAAAGTCCAAGCTAAAAGCTTAGTTTTCTTCGTTAAAAATGGCGGCTTTGAGAAAACTTGCAGGCAAAATAGAGCTCGGTTCTATTTCCCCGCAAGAACTCAGCAAGACCTTCTAGACTCTGGTTTTCATTCTCACTCGGCTGTGAAATAAGATTGCCGACAAGCGCCTGCAATAACGAGTCATAAACTTGCACGACCTTTCACACGATTGATGCGAGAACATTGTGCAAAAAATTTGATTGTGTGATTCCGGCCTTAGCAAAGTTTGTGGAAGAACAAGAAACGCGATAATCAAACATCGTTGCTTATTCTGTACGAAATCGTCAATTTACAAAATTGCGTGCAGAATAAGCTACGCGTTGTTCGATATTCTGGAAGAAATATTGCGCAGTCATTCTTTTCTGACATCACGAAGCTTGAAACGCGGGGTTGCCAATGGTGCAGAGTCAAGCGGATTAAATCTATTTTCTCAGATAAGGGAAATAGTGAAACAAGGTTAGTGGCACCTCTTCATTATCTCAAATAGTTCTCATTTCTTCAATAGAACGAACCTCGCGCAACATCTCTTTTTGCAGAGCGTTGCAATTCCGTTGTTTTTATGTTTTTGTTAGGTGGAGCTGGAACAACTTCAAAGTGGTCTGTGTGGCTACAATAATCATTTACATCTGCTGCGTAACTTGAATGTTTTTAAAACCTTTAATTAGTCATTGGCAAATTACATCAGGTTTCTTATGCAATCTGATCGACATTTAGAGCGTAATATTTGCGTTTGGAATCGTAATAGTTGCGGGGCGTAAGTTCTACAGGTTATAATTATCAAAAAATCTTCTATTTATCGCATAAATTTTTGGAGTACTTTGATCAGCCAATACCGTAGCATTTCATGGCTTCAGCAGACACCAGTCTAGTCAGTGCATTGACGCAACACTACGCGCTTTTTGTCGTTTTCACTATGTGGAAAATTCTGGTTCGGGAACGTCAGTTGCAAGCCGGGCCAAGATACCCATTGACAAATTAAAAATTTAACCCAAATACGCATGCTTGTAAACCTTTCAGGGATTTATGGGTACTGATAGGCTAAATACCGGCAATTTGATTCTGTCAAAAGGCTTCCAAATCTTAACAGTTTGTTCTTTGAAATGGTTCTACAAACGTGCGCAATGTCATTCACGTAACGTTAAAATAGCTATTTTCTCCCGCAATCACAAAAATTTTCACGCCTCTAGACTCCGTAACCTACACCGGCAGCTCCCGTCTGTGAAACGAAGGCAAATTTTAGTTTTAGGTTCAAGCCCTTTCTCTGTCTTAGCAAAATTTTGGTTGGTTACTCGACCGACGGACGTAACCAAAAAGGCTCAAGATAGACTGGCAAAGAACGCACATAGCCGAGACAATTTTAGCTCCAATTCAACTTTTTTTTGGCTGAATTATTTCATTTTTAACTGAGATTAAAACCGTTTATTTATTTATTTTTGCACTTTTTTGCAGGTTTTACTTGCTGAATTTGTTTTGTGTTATTTATCTATTTTATTTATATTTACTATGGATATTCATTTGTTTCAGTTTTGTTTATTTTGTTTATTTGAGCACATTTGAGTTTTTCAAGCAAAAACAACTAAAATGAACAATTTAAATATTACCACGAATAAAGAGCAGCAAACCGAAAGATATTCTTTCATGTACCACGAAATGTACGAAAGAATCACTAAAATTATTATTAGCCACAAAACTAAAAACTTAAAATTTGAAACCGTTGTGAACTGAAATTATTTCGCGCACAAATAATTGCCACGAAACGACATACCAACATATAAAGTACGTTAATTGCCCATATACACAGTAAAAATATTGCGTAATCAACATTACAGAGACTGATCGTGTTCTTTGTCAACGCAGCGACTTCTACCAAACCGCTAATAATACTTTTAAAAAACTACCGACCCCAAAATAAAAACGGAACGACACGTACGCAAAACAAAACCTGGAATTGATTGCTAACGTAAACACAGCTACTCACCAAAGTAATTTAAGTTTAACTCTTTCTAGTCAGTTAGCAGATGGGAAATTTGGGACACTAGCAAATATTCAATTGATAAAACTACGATTTTGCAATAAGTGTAATTAAGCAAACTATAAATAAGACCTCTCAAGTAGAATTTCGAAGCAACGTAGCTAGTCATTGAAACGGTATTAAACATATAAGGACTCGCCGGTCGAAACCACGTGGAAAGTTGCAGCCCTTTCAACGTTTCTGAAAAACCCAATTTTTGATTTTCAGAAAGCTGACTCTTATTTTTTCGTTTTTTTCCCGTATTGAACTTTAATTAAAATCCCCACAACCTCTAATTTTGTTCATTAATTTATTTCTTCTTATAAGGTAGAATATTGCAGCACAACTTACAAACACCACTCCATTGATCATATTACTAGACCATTTTGAGCTAGGCTAACTTCATATTTATTCAAACGTTCTCGGCGTTTTGCAGAGCGCCTTCATTAGGAAACTGAAAATACAGTAAAACTGAATAGCTAATATCACTTTTAAATTAACTGAAACAAAGTTAATTTTTTTTTTTCTCAACGTTCAATATTAATTTGGACTAGCAACTGCATCTGGCTAAGCTGTCATTTTACATTCAGGCATTTCAAAATTTATTGGTAAATGATAAAAATACAATTGTGACGTTAAACGCAAAATGTTAAGCAGTACTTCCTCGATTATCCGGTCTAGTCGGGACAGCATTTCTTCAAAACCTGAACGGATAAGTAAAAAAACCGCATAATTGAATTTCTTTATTTAAACCAAAACAACGCAGCAAGAAGCAGATTCGAATGCACCAAAACTTAAACGAGGTTCAACATCAAATAATGTACCGCATTGAGGGATCTCAGTACTTTTTTATTGAAAGCAATGTAAATTTGCATGATCGTTAAAATTACAGTAGGGCTATCTATTGCCCCACATTAACTGGAAAAGTGCTTGCGATTTCAATTTTTAAATAAAGTTTATTATCTGACCCAATGGACGGATAATCGAATGCCGGATAAACGAGGTACGGATAATCGAGGAAGTACCTGTATCAGTAATTAATAGGCTATCACAGTAAAAATTAATGCACACTTAAAAAGAATTAATACTTGCTCAATAAAAGGGTGGATCCAGAGGCATGCTCTTCAATTGTCCAGCAGCTCAATGCAAGGACGTCGGCAGAAAATTTTTCGGGGGGCAATAAGAAAAGAGCCAGTATTGACTAGTAAAAATGGAAGAATTTTTGAAATATGAAAGGTTTAGGAGAGGGTGTGTGAAAATCAATGGGGTAATGTCCCCCCTGCAGACGCCTATGGCCCAATGCCCAAGATCCAGATATTAAATTTACCGCAGAGAAAACCACAACTACACTCTCATTTTTGGATGTCAAAATTAAGGTTACTGACAATAAGATTGACAGATGAGTTTGGAGAAAACCAATTAACACGGGACTATTACTAAATTTTGCTGCTTTATGCCCAAAGAACTGGGAAGAAGGTTTAGTCACGTGTTTGCTTCGCATAGCCAAACAAATGTATGCTTGACAAAATTTTTCTTTCAAAACGAAGTACGTAACGTAGACAAATACTTAGCAAAAATGGATGTCCTGCATCATTTTTCAATCAAATTCTGGACAAATTTTTGAATCAAAATAATAGCGAATTCAATCAAGATTTGAATTCGTCTAAAGTGCAAGAAAGAAAGTTTTTTCTTAGGTCCTTATTTGGGAAAACCGTCAAAAACTTTTTTTGAAAATACAGAGGTTTTAATCAAAAGCAAATTAGACATCGAAATCATATCCATATTCAAAATCCCCAAAATTTCTTGCTATTTTGCTATAAAGAGCCAGACACTTTCTCAAGCCCAACTCCACGGGAGGGCATTTTGGGGCTGTGTCCCCCTCAAATTACTGCTTGTGCCCCCCAAACGAGAAATGTGCCCCATTAAGCGAGGATTGTGTCCAAAAGAAATTACCGCCTCGGTGCCACTGGAGTGCATTTCGGGGCCTGAGCCCCCCCCCCAAATACTAATCTTCACCCCAGAATTCGCGGCCAAGAGCCGTTTTTTGCTGATTTCAAGACAAAGACATTTTTTTGGTCTTTGCCACAAAATTTGTGGATTCTTGCGCATATGTCGGAATGAAGACCTTTTTTTGGTCCTCACTCAAGAATTTGTGAATTTTTGCTCAGATTTCGCGATGAAGACCTTTTTTTTGTCCTCACCACAGATTTCGTGAATTTTGGTGCAGATTTCGCAAAGAAGCCCTTTTTTTGGTCTCCACTTTTGAATTTGAGGGAATATGGTTTTTGTGCCCTCCCAAAAATTGCTTATGCCTCCCCCTCGCCCCCCCCCCCCCCCCCCCCGGTCACACTACGCTGGCGCCGGGCCTGCATCTTCATATTTACAGTCAAATGTCGTGTACAAACTACAAATACACATGTTCTCGTGACGCGAACGTAACCTACGTAGGTTATTTAGCACGGCATTTGATCACAAGAGCGAAGGGACATATTAGTGACTGTCAATCAAAAAAAAGCGCAATCAAAAAATCACATTTTAAATTGTAGCAGTAGCCTAGATGAAAACCCTAAATTCCAATTAGACCAGTTTAGCGTAATGTGTAAGTGTATATGACTCGAAAATACACGAAGCACTCCTAGTCAAAAAACAGAATCCAACTATTAATAAACAAATGTGTGCAAATGGGCCAATTTTTTATTGAGCGTGTGTAACTTATTAATTTTTTTAAAGTGTGCATTAATGTTTACTGTGATAGCCTATTAACTAGGGTTGGATTGAATTTGAATCCACTCTCGAGTTATTGATGAATTTGAATTCGACTTTTGCAAGTCTATGAATTTGAATTTATGTTTTGCCAAGTCAATGAATTTGAATGTCTTAATTAAACATTCGATGAATTTGATTTTCTCAAATCAAAATTTGCACTGTGAAAGTAGCAATTTATAACCTGATCAAAAAGACTAAGCATCAGATCAGAACATAACTAGTTGTTCAAAACTTTTTTGTGTGCTTTCATTGCGTCTTTTTTTTTGTTTATTTACTTATTTTTTTCTGATAAAAATCATGAGTTTGTACATGTGATACTGTCTTATGCGGTGAGTTAGGCCTACCTAATTTTACAAATTCCCCGAGGGAAATTATTTTGGACAACTTCCAACACTCGAAAATCTTAGTTTTTTCTAATCCTATTCCTGTCTCAGTTAGTTTCTCAATAATCTGGTTTGTCAAATATGAAGTAAGTTTGAATTATCGAATTTTATGAATTTGGAAGTCTCAACTACAGATTTGAACTTATAATTTTACATGTGTCCACATCAAAGTAAATATACATTTGAAATTAACTTTCGCAAAGTCAAAATGAATTTGAATTTAGTGTTTTCAAAGTCAATGAATTTAAATTTAGTTTTTTGAAAGTCAATGAATTTGAATTTAGTTTTTTTTTTTTTTTTTGAGCCGCTGAATTTGAATTCAAAAATAAAAAACAAAATGAATCTCTCCAATCCTGCTATTAGTTTGAGAAGTCACTATTGTGAGTTTAACGTCAAAATTGTATCTTTATCAATTGTCAATTTTTGATTGCCCGAACGTAAAATGATAGTTTAGCCCGATGCAGTTGCTAGTCCAAATTATTATTGTACTTTGAGAAAAAAATTTTAACTATGTTTCAGTTTATATGAAAATGATTTCACAGTATTCTTAGCCTGCTCAAAATAGTCTAGCAATGTGATAAATGGAGGGGCGTTTCTGAGTTGTGTTGCAATATGATCACTGAAAAAAACCTCTCTACCGAAACCATATAACGTAAATTATTAGTGAAACATTTTTTCGGGACCAAAATATATTAATTTGCATATCAAAATTTACACATTTTAATAACAAAATTTTTGTACTAATGCACGAAGCACTATACTTAATACTTACAGTAAAATAATGCTCAACAACCGCTGATAGGCTGGGGGGGGGCTGATATTGACATTTGAAGACTCAGCATGAATCTGCGTAAGTTTATCAAACAATTTTTGCTTTTAAATTTTTGACGTCATTTTATGCTTTGTGAGCGTAAATGCTTAGTTTGCTGAATATTGTTGAATAAATAGATAGCTAGATAGAAGTTTATTTTGCACTTCAAAATAATTCGGACAAACACAAGCATTTGTGAAAAATGAAATGTAGCAGGGAGCTGCGAAGGACCTTTCGGTCATCGAGTCGAGTTGGGAAACATCGGATCGGGAAACGCCGCGACACGACTGGTGAAATTTCCAATACTTAAGTTTTTTAAATACAAGGAAAACCAGATATGTGCAAATGCTCAACAAACAGATGAAAGTGTGGTTGAATATATTTGTATAATACTAAGTTAAAAGCAGCAATCTAACAAGCATGTGTGACTTCACAATGAATTAGTAGCAAGGTCGCCGGTGTGCATCGGTTTACCAGCGCTATGTGGGAAATCCCCTCTGAAACACAAGTGAAGTGGTTGATGAGGAAAGAGTTGCAGACAGTGGTGCAAATCTTTGTTGAGCATTGGGAGGAATAATTTGCAATTTTAGCCCAATTTTGCCCTATTTTCAACATTGGGGGGATGAACCTCGACCACGATTTTGTTTAGGTTTGGAAATTTAGTGAAGACCTAAAAATGGAACACTTTTTTCCCAAATTCAGGTGAAGATCAAAAAAAAAGGTTTTCACCAAAAATGGAAAACCTTTTTTCCCCGAATTTAAATGTAGACCTGCGCTCAGATGCACACAGAGTTAAATTATTGGAGGGTAGGCAGATGAAGACCATACTCAAATTATTGGGGGGATACAGTCAAATTATTGGGGGGATATATCCCCCAATCCTCCCCGGGTTTCGGCTCCCCTGGTTGCAGGCTAGGGGATGGCCCTGATTGCAAAGCTTCAACCCGCACTCTGGAGCGTTCTTCGATAAGACGCTTTACGATGATTGTCTGTGGTTGGTCGCTTCGAACCAGAAGTAAATTTAACTTAAAAAACACAAATGTCAAAGGAAAGTAGTCAACTGATAAGCGAGTGCGGATTCGTCGAAAAAATAGGGTCGCCATCGCTTTCTCGTGAAAAGACACGCATCAAACAATCAATTCCCAGTGTACACGGTCAAACCATAGTCACGTAATATTTACTGACTATGGTCAAACAACCAGTAACATTTTTAACGAGGCGACATGGAAACATTACATCATTAAGCTGAATCTGCCTCAAGTCTTTGCAAAAAACGCTATCAGAAAGAAACAGGCTTGGAACAATTATAATTGTAATTGAGAAAATTGCAATTAATTACACGATTTTGCTGTAATTGTAATTGCAATTGAAATTGAACATTTTCACAAGTCGATAATTGTAATTGTAAAATTTTCTGCCTATTTTCAATTACAATAAACTCTATTATTCACAAAGATATGTAGATGATAACAAAATGTGTTTGAACAATATCAATTTTCCTACGGTTGCAAATCGATATCGATATTTTTTACCGATTGCAATCACATCTGACGTCACAAACCGACCATCAAAGTAGGTTAGGGATAGTTAGATTTGGGTTTAGAGATAGGGTTTATCATACTCATAACCTAAACTTAGCACCTACTCCAATCATAACTAGCGCTAACTCTATGCCAAAAAAATAGCCTAACATAAAACTGGCCCATGGCGTCAGATGTGACTGTAACCGGTGGTACGTAGCTATAGGTGTAGCCAGGATTTTTGATTGGGGGGAGGACCCAAACTAAAAATTACATGCAATGACGTTCTCAGAAATTTTTAAAAAAGGAAATTTTGTGGGTCAAAGATATCTTAGAATGGAAGGTCTAAAGCCGTGGCTTTAGATATAGGTCTATAGGTCTAAACTAGGGAAACATGTTGAGATAGCTAATGTTGCTCAAACGTATCACAGACGGGGTCTGGAGGCAAAGCCCCCAGCCGCTTGGCGATTTTTGTAATTTTTTGAAATAAAAGGCTATTTTAATGCCATTGGATCATATTTTGCACGTGTTCAGAGCCGTTTGAAAGTACAGGATTTTTAACATTTGAAAGTCATTCCAAAAAATTGATTTGTTTAATTCTCCTTTTGCTAGCAATTTAAGTCCAAAACACGTGGAAGATCTTGCAATTTGTTGTTGAATTTTAATTGTAAGTGATTTATTTGGCCCAGATAGGGGTAAGTAAAGAACATTGTCTCGTGCAATATTATGGTAGTAAATAATAATCCTAGTAGCGTAGCCAGGGGGGCTCGAGCTCCCCATTGCCTGAAAAGTATGCAAAATCGCACGTTTTTAGTGCTTTTGAGGCCGATTTCAGCCTCCCTCCCCCCCGAAGGGATTTGGTGACAAAGTTGTGAAGGAGTTGCCGTGATTTCCGATTTCGGCCGAAAAATCCGTCTCAATTTCAGATAAATCGTTTGAATCTGATTCAAGAGCAATGAAAATTCGGGTCAAGGTCGCTTGCAATTGTCTCACTCTTTCAAAAAAAGCCCCCCCCCCCCCCTTTTCCAAATCCTGACTTCGCGCCTGAATAATCCACTCGAAGATTTTCCTTCAAGATTTTTGTTTCATCTTAAAATCAACCCGTTATAGGAGTACATGTTCGGCCAGAGGGCCCAGGACCCCTCAATTCAAATTTAATATTTAGTTCAATGAGCATTTTTCCTAGCTAATTTTTTTTTTTTTAATATTATGTGCGTAAAAATTGGTGAAATGGAAATGAATTGTTACTGAAAAATTGTATATTAGATGGTTACGCTTATTAACCATGTTATTCCAGCGCCGGATTTACATTGCTCGCTGCCCCTGGTACTTTGGAGATTTTCGCAAAATCTTTCTACCAAATATAGGTGAAGACCAAATAAAAAGTCTTACCATCAGAGCGCGGGCCCTGGCACTGTGCCATATGGTACATCCGGCCCTGGTTATTGCATTACGTTCATAAAAAGTTTTATGAAGGCCTGCGGTAGCTACTTTCAGAACAAAACCCCTTAATTTCACTTGGGTTATAGTGTAATTTCAATTGGTTAGCAATATCGAATTGATGGGGCCCGGGCTTCCTAGTCGTCAATATTATTGTTAATTACTGTTTTACGCGTGTACTGTTGTGCGCGAAGATGCTAAAAGAAACTGAAATTGAAGAAACAAGACTTTTGTGTTTTATTTTTGTCATTGGTGGCATTTTGATGGGGTGGGGGACCCAGGCCCCCTGCCCCCTCCCCCACCTTGGCTACGCCTATGAGTGTAATTTCAATGCTATTTGTGATATTAAGATTTTGTGTGCTTTTTTGCTTGTTTGCCTTTGTGTGCATGTCAAAACGGCACTAATGGTTCCATTTTGGATGATCATGCGAAATAAGTGATATTATTGGTAAAAGTTAAAATAGTGTTGAATAATTGTGGTAACTTGAAGTTGTTACGAACATGATTTCAACTGTCAACCCTATTGTGTTACCTACATTACTACTTTCAATTGGGTTAAAACTTGTTTTCTTTTGCACAAATAATTCGGAATGATACTGTTGTGGCGGGTCAAGGGCGCGCACACCGATTGTGGTTAACCGCTTCGAATGCGTACGCTGTGGTGAGTATGGTTTGTAGGTTTAAGAAGCTATTGGTTCCACTTATTTCATGCTTGTGGGTATATCGCTGCTTGCTTCCACGGCGTCATTGGTTGGAGCAAGGACTGCGACACTATGGTTTAGCTAAAATCACAATGTAGCTGGAACCAATATAAATTTGATATCATACTTGACAATTGCTTACAAACAAAATTATGTATTGCAAAATTAAAGTTAAACAAAGTTTGATGGAAGAACAAGGATAGAGAGAGATGGGCCTTTGAAAGGTCTGGTATAGAAATACAAAACAAATCCACAGCGTTGACATAAGCATAACTAGAGGCTTCGTGTGTCAGTGAATTGGTCGCAATATTTTGAGAATCTTTTCATTGTAAGTAGAATTGAATTACAATTACTTGAACTTGAATAATTATAATTGTAATTGAAAAATTTAGGTTGTAATCGTAATTAAAGCAAAAACAAGTAATTTGTCCAACCCTGGTAAGAAACAGATTCAAACCCATGCTATCAACAATTTACACCACTCGAGAATGAAGGCTATGTGGCAAAAGCACGAATGATTTACTAAAAAACTTAAATAAATGCCTGTTTTAAATTTGCATAATTTTAGCACTTTTTTATTTTAGTTTATGCTGTTGAGGAGAGGGCCTTAATTTTGAAACAACCGGTATACCAATACTCTTTGTTGAATTGTGATGTGAAAGAGCGTTTTCAGAATTATACGTGGCTGTAAGCTTGGTAGATGTATCGAAATTTGCTTGTGAGTCGCTGGAATTTTAAAGACCGCTTCATGTTATTTCAAATGGAGTAAAAAAACTGTTCAAGAACTCGTAAAACGTGCTGAGATTTGACATTGTAAACTGTTATGAGAGCTTTTTGATTAACGTTACTCGATTGTTTTTGATAACTTCGAGAGATTAAAATTTTGAACTCGAATAACCATAACGCAATTTAAGTTAGTGAAACGAAGTTTGAAAGGGGCACATTTAAATTATTGATCTGACTATCAACGGCCACATTTTTTACAAATTCATTCAAAGCAATCGGATCACTATTTTAAAGCTTAATAAACTTCAGTAAAAGTTGGATAATGTCTCGAAGTCCCCAGATATCGCTTGTGATGTCACGTTCTCATTGAATGACGGTTCTTGTATGAATTTTACATGTAAGGGTTTGAACTCACTGCCATCACCTAGTGGCGAGCAAGCGTAAGCTGCTGGAACACGAGAAGACGCACTTACGTCTCCAGAAAGATGGCATTGATCTTTTGTAAGGCGTTCGTACAACTTGAAACGTAACAAAAATCGATTTCGGAAGTTGTGAGTGCTGAATCGAACCCTCAGATGGTGGAGGTGCCAAAGGCATCACGAATCTGTAACGCTACGTCATCTATTTCCACTCACGGCACGACAACCTACTTTCGCCGCCTTTATCCCGACCGGAGATGGAGTCCTCGAGGACACATTTTGAAGTCATTGGCCTCAAAGGTAAAGTCCTTGACCTCGAAGCCTTAATTCTTCGAAAATTGCTCTGTCGTCGGACGGCACTATTTTTGAATCGTTGAAATTTAATTGGAAAACGCTAGAAACCTCGCGAAGACCTTTTTTTGTTTTTTTTTTGGAGATCGCCTTTTTTTTGGAGAGTACCTACGCCTTGCATCCTTGGCCTCGAGCATTTCTGTTCTTGCCCTCGAAAGGGTCTGTCCCCGACCCCGAGAAGTTGGTCCTCGGCCTTGGATTTTTTGCGTGTCCTTGGATTTTTTGTGTGTCCTTGGCCTCGAGCCTTGTGCCCTCAACTCCACCTCTGATCCCGATACCGCTGATTATTTCTTCGCTTTGCAAACGCAGCTGGAACAAAATGAAGCTGATAAACTTCAGTCGACTATGGCTGGGGTTAATTAGTTCCAATCAACATTCCACCACGATCAGATTGTCTACCCTGGGAAATATTGTGCGCTCCAGTGCTTCATTCGGGGTGGACTAGTGAAGCGGCCCACCCAGCACCAGCAGGTTGCTCCACCAGTGAGTAACCGTTGCGATCATAATTTTGCGAAGTTATTTCATTTTTCTTTGAAGTCACAAATTTCGAAACGCGGGTTGCCAATGACACAGAGTCAAACGGATTATACCTACTTTCGCAGATAAGAGGAATGATGAAATTACTTCAAGTAGTTCTCGTTTCTTTAAAAAAACGAACCTCGAGCAATATCTCCTTTTGCAGTGCGTTGCGATTCCGTTGTTTTTATTCGGTGGAGCTGGAACAACTTCAGTGTGATTGGTGCGGCTAAAATAATAATTTACATCTACTGCGTAATTTAAATGTTTTTGAAACCTTAAATTATTTTTTGACAAATTACATCAAGATTTTTATGCAATCTGATTGACATTTAGAGCGTTATATTCGCGTTTAGAATCGTAATAGTTGCGGGGTCTAAGTTCGACAGGTTATAATTATCAAAAAAATTGTTTATTTATTTATTGCGTAAAAATTTTTGGAGTACTTTGATCAGCCAATACCGTAGCATTTCATGGCTTCAGCAGACACCAGTCTAGTCAGTGCATTAAAACCACATCGAAAGGCGCACTAATGTGAGTGCTTTGACGCAAAACTACGCGCTTTTTGTCGTTTTCACTATGTGGAAAATGCTGGTTCAGGAACGTCAGTTGCAAGCCGGGCCAAGACACCCATTGACAAATTAAAAATTTAACCCAAATATGCATGCTTGTAAACCTTTCAGAGAGTTATGAGTACTGAAGGGCTAAATACCGGCAATTTAGTTCTGTCAAGTAGCTTCCAAATCTTAACAGTTATGGTTCTTTGAAATGGTTCTACAAACGTGCAAAATGTCATTCACGCGGCGTTGAAACAGCTATTTTTTTCTCCCGCAATCATAAAAATTTTTCACGCTTCTAGACTCCGTAACCTATGCCGGCAGCTTGCGTCTGCGAGACGAAGGCAGATTTTAGTTTTGGGTTCAAGCCCTTTCTCGGTCTTTGCAAAATTTTGGCTACGCAAGCGATGGACGTAACCAAAATGGCTTAAGATAGACTGGCAAAGAACGCAAATAGCCGAGACGATTTTAGCTCCAATTCAACTTTTTTGTGCTACGTTATCTCACTTTCAACTAAAATTAAAACTATTTATTTTGTACTTTTTTGCAGTTTTTATTTGCTGCATTTGTTTTGTTTTATTTATCTATTTTTTTTCTTCATTGCACGCTTCGCCGTGAGAGTTGCAGGGGCGGCAGCTCGAGTTATCTATCTTACTTATATTTATTTGTTTCATTTTTATTTATTTTATTTGTGCGCATTTGAGTTTTTCAAGCAAACAACTACAGTGAACAAATAAAATATTAACACGAATACAGAGCAGTAACCCGAAAGATATTCTTTCATGTACCACAAAATATATACAAGAATCAATAAAATTCTCATCATCCACAAAACTACAAAGTTAGAATTCAAAACCGTTGTAACTTTTCAAACCCCTCATAAAAATTAAAAGTAGATACAACTGTTTGAAACTGAAATTATCTCACGCACAAATAATTGCCACGAAACGTCATACCAACTTATGAAATATCTTGTTAATTGCTCCTCCACACCAATAATATCGCGTAGTCAACGTAGCATAGGCTGATCGTGTTATTTGTCAACGCAGAGACTTTCACCAAACCGCTAATAATACTCGAAAAACTACCAGTCCTAAAATAAGGACGGAACGACACGTCCGCAAAACATAACCTGGGATTGTTTGCCAACGTAAACACAGCTTCGGCTACGTTAAATTTTCCGAAACTGCGGCATACACAAAAATAATGAAGTTTAATTCTTTCTATTTAATTTGCAGAAGGGAAATTTGGGACTCTAGCAAATATTCAGTTGATAAAATAGCGATCTTGCAAAAAGCGTAATTAATTAAGCAACACCATAAATAGGACATCTTAAGTAGAATTTCGAAGCAACGTAGCTGGTCATTGAAAGGTTTATAAACATATAAGGGTTTGCCGGTCGAAACCACGTGGAAAATTGTAGCCCTTTAGCGTTTTGGAAAAACCAAGTTTTTGAGTTTCAAATTGCAGACCCCTAATTTTTCCTTGCTGTACTTTGCACTTTAATTAAAATTCCCACAACAACTATTTTTGTTTATTATTTTCTCTAACAACGTAGAATATTAGTGAAACATTTTTCAGTGACTAAAAATATTAACTAGCATATAAAATTTACACATATTGATAATAAAATTTTTGTACTAATGCAAGAAACGCAATATCAATTACTTATAGTAAAATACTGCCCAACAAGCCGCTGATAGGCTGGGGCTGATATTGACATTTGCAGACTCAGCATTAATCTGAGCAAGTTTAACAAAAAATTTTTGCTTTTAAAGTATTGACGTCATTTAATGCTTTGTAAGCGTAATTGCTTCATTTGCTGAATATTGTTGGGAAACATTGGCTCGGGGAACGCCGCGACACTGGTGAAATTTCCAATACTTAAGTTTTTTAAATACAAGGAAAACCAGATATTTGCAAATGCTCAGCAAACAGATGAAAGTGTGGTTGAATATATTTATATAATACTAAGTTAATAGCAGCAATCTAACAAGCATCTGTGACGTCACAACGAGTTGGAAGCAAGGTCGCCGGTGTGCATCGGTTTACCAGCGCTGTGTGGGAAATCCCCTCTGAAACACAAGTGAAGCGGTTGATGAGGAGAGTTGCAGGCTAGGGGATGACTTTGATCGCAAAGCTTCAACCCGGACCCTGGTGCGTTCTTCGACAAGACGCTTTACGATGTAATCCCTGGTTGGTGGCTTCGAACCAAAAGCTAATTTAACTTGAAAAACACAAATGTCAAAGGGAAAGAAGTCAACTACTAAGCGAGTGCCAATTCGTCAAAACGATAGCGCCACCGCCGCTTTCTCAAAACAAGAGGCACCAAGCAATTCCCAGTCTAAACAACCAACCTTTTTAACGAGGCGACATGGAAACATTGCATCATTAAGCTGACTGTTCTTCAATTTTCGAGAAAAATGCTATCAGCAAGAAACAGATTCAAACCCATTCCAGCTACAACACAATTATATTCCTAAGTGTTGAAATTTGAAACTCGATGCTTAACTGTAGAAAAATAACCTACTAAAAATTCCAACCTGGATGCAGTGCTCTTGTTGAATGACGGTTCTTGTATCAATTCTCCATGTAAGGGTTTAAACTCACTGCCATCACCTAGTGGCGAGCAAGCGTAAGCTGCTGGAACACGAGAAGGCGCACTAACGTCTCCAGAAAGACGGCATTGATCTTTTGTAGGGAGTTCGTACAACTTGAAACGTAACAAAAATCAACGTCATTTCGATATGCGGAAGTTCTGAAAACTGAATCGAATCTTCGACGTAAAAGCGCCCAAGATTGTAAAGAGATGCTGCTCAAGATCGTTTTATTAAAGAAATGAGAACTATTGAGATAATAAAGAGGTACCCCAAACCTTGTTTTAGTATTCCTTTCACCCGCAAAAATAAATTTAGTGCGCTTGACTCCGTACCATTGGCAACTTTGCGTTTCGAAATTTTGTGACACCAAAAAAGGATGACTTCGCAAAATTTCTAGCAGATAATAAACCATCGCGTTGCTTATTCTGCAACAAATTTTGCAAAGTCGTCCTTTTTTGATGACACGAAATTTAAAACACAAGGTTGCCAATGGTACGGAGTCAAACGGATTTAATCTATTTTGACAGGTAAGAGAAATAGTGAAAAAATGTTGGGGCACCTCCTAGTTATCTCAATAGTTCTCATTTCTTCAATAGAACCGATATCGAGCAGCAGTATCTCTTAAAAGCATATCTAACAGAAAAATGAATACTTGTTTATGAAAATAGTTACTTTTCAAAAAGTAACCGAAACTGAACTGATGATGGTAGCTACTGGTGATGGTGAGTGAGTTCACACAGAAACCGATTTTTACTTCTACGACTAAGCCAAATGATTTTTATAGTTTTCGTTTATTTTTCTGTAGTGAGAACTTACAAGGGTCATCTGACCTTGCTACTGCAGAAGATGCATCTTACAAGCCAAGTCACACGATTCTCAATATTGACCACTAACTAGACTTCATCAAAACTGAATATATTTACAAGGACGATCGTGCTAGGACCAGTTCTGTGAGTCTTTGGCTGCATTGGGCTGTCGACGACCGGCAACCATATGTACGAATTGCAAATATTTACAAAAAATAAAACATGTTCAAAGGAATTCTAATCAAACCTTTAAAAGCATGCGACTTGAAGCGGCGTGTCAGTTCAACACGAACTGATTTTACACAAGCCTTCAAAATCCGAACCAATTTTGACTAAGACGATGCGTTTTTTTAAGCTTACTTTGGGCACGTCAAGCTAATGCTGTTGTACGTAATTTACTTCAGAAAAACATGCAACTTGTTTTAAAAAAGTGGGTTCCACAAAGAAGCACTTTGCAACCCCCTTTCCGCATCCGTGACGATTATAGCACTTTTTGAAGATCAGGAAAGAACTTTTATAAGAAATGTGACAAAGATTCCCATTACCTCCGCATCTCCGGCGTGCTCAAGTTCCCGGTGGCAAGCATTGTGCAGTTCCCGTTTGAGGGAGCTAATGTGCGAACGGTAAGACGCAATCTGCGACTCCAAGTTGTTTATCCGCGCGATAGCGCTAGATTGAGCACGTACGAATGAATCCACTGCGCGCTGCAAAAGAAACGGTAAAAAATGCAGCAGTTATTATCGTCGAGTCTGTGGGAAAGGCAATTTAAACGCTCGATGCCCCCCACTGGAGCTAAATAGCGGAACTCCTAACAGTGTAAACACGCCAAGATAGCGGAGTGACCACGTACCTGTTTGTACCAAAGGAGTGCCACACTTCAGTACCTAATATTTCTGGGTGCTGCAGGCAGGAGTTTAAATCTCGGTGGCAGTCATCAACTACCGACCGCTGCTTGAAGCCAGGGTCTGGCTAGCGAGACATCATGAATCTCTAACGCTACGTTATCTATTTTCACTCATAGCACGACCTACCTTCGCCGCCTTTATCCCGACACCGCTGCCGTTGATTATTTCTTCGCTTTGCAAACGTAGCTGGAACAAAACAATAAACTTCAGTCGACTATGACTGGGGTTGATTAGTTCCAATCAACATTCCACCACCATCAAATTGTTTACCCTGGGAAATACTGTACGCTCCAGTGCTTCATTCGGGCTGGAATAGTGAAGCCGTCCACTCAGTGGCCCGACTGTGTGGTTATAGGGTGCCCACTCATTATTATTTGAAACGGCTACTTTTTTCCGGGTTCTCCAGGTCAGCTGGTGTTCTGTGGTGTAGCATTGCACCGTACTCTCATCCCACAGGAAAGATCCGGGCAACCCAACAAAATATTGTAAGCGTAGCAGCCAATTCTTACCAACTACAACTAGAGTTGCTACTACTGCAACTCTTCAGCGAATAGATGCAGCTGGTTTCCACGAAGGCTATGTTAGATGCTTGCTGAGCCCACTTACGATTTTACGCCGAAGGACAGGCCGGAAAGGTAGAACTCCCACCGAGTCAACGCGAAATCTTTTGTAACAGCGGGAAGTTAGAATAAAGCAACAATGCACCCATCAAAACTGAGAAGGCACTTTACATATAAGGATAAACAGCTTTCGCACCTTTTCAGTCGCTTCTTCATCCGATTTTGAATTCAAAGCGCTTTCAACTACAGCGAAGTAATTGGCAATTGATGTCTTTTCGCTGAAATTCAATTTTGTGAAGCCGAGAAATACGGAAAGAGCATTTCAACACTCAAGTAACTTTTATTGCCTTACATAATTTGAAATCCACTCATGGATTAAGGCATGCACACTTAATTGTACACGTGCAATCATACATTCATCGACTTGCGGTTGTGTCTGCTACTAGCCCTTCACAATAAGTTTAATGGCTAACACTGGGCCTTGGTCAACCCGAAAGCAACGAAACGTTCAGGCCAGAAGTTACCTTCTGCATGGCGAACGTGGCAAAGTGGGTTATTGCAAGGCCCCCACTGCCTGGGACTGGGGTCTGGAACTTCAAACCATTGATCAACTTTGCCAATGCCCCTTTCTCTAGAACACCTGTTCTCAAAAAGATCTTGCCGGTTATAACTTTGCAAGTCA
This sequence comes from Trididemnum nubilum, assembly GCA_963965965.1. NCBI lineage: Eukaryota > Metazoa > Chordata > Ascidiacea > Aplousobranchia > Didemnidae > Trididemnum > Trididemnum nubilum. The sequence continues at coordinate 1,309,720 of OZ014472.1, forward strand.
CAACGTAAGCTTGTGCCCAGGGATTGGGAAGAATATGAGAAATTGACCGAAAAAAGCCGCTACGAAAAAAAAACGTAGGTGCATGAAGTGTCTATTCCGCTATTAAAGAGCGACACTGATCGGCAATCATTCACGCACCCCGCAGCTCGCTTCAGCGCCGACTTCGCGTCCTGCACCAGCGTTTGCAGCTTGTCCTTCTCCGCGGTCAGCCTGCCGACCTGCCGCTCGAGTTGTTGCTTGTTCTGGGCGCACCGCTTCAGCTCCATTTTCACTTCGGTCAAACTCTAAACGTGTCAGTTGTTAATTTGGAACTGTAGTCTCTATTCTGTGGATGATGGCATGGCGCAACCAATCCCTGAGCCGTTGAGCGATTTTTGTGATTTTCTACCATAATAATGGTCGTTTCAAACTCGTTTACACAAAATTCAATATATTGCAACGTAACACAGTACACGTCACAAATTAAAATTTAAAACCCCACAGCCTGTTTCACCTGTAATCGGGATCATCCAGGGTGTCTGCCAAAAGTAACACAGTTTAAAATCTAAAATTTAAAACCCAAAAATTTAAAAAATTCAAATTGTATCTCGTTCCGGTATCGGGACAATATGCGGTTCCTGGGCGGCTTACATTACACCCAACTAGTGGAGAAAACTGAACCCTCCTTAACTCGAGCAGTCTAAACCACTAGGGAGCTGCACCTCAGATTCAGCATCGGAACCGAGATAACAAAGCCTGAATGACTTCAGAAAATTTTAACTTAATACAAAATCGTGACAGCAGATAGAAAAATACACTCAGAGTTACCACCCTAATGAATAGGTCCTAACCGCCAAATGGTTTCTTCTATCTGGTATCATGGTCTTGAATTCACACTTCACTCATCAAAATTTAACGTATTTTAGTATATTTTTGGTTTTAAAATATTTGAAATTGCCTAAAAATATTGCTAGCTGAGAAATTTTCAAAAAGCCGCGTTAAATTGAACCGCTAAAAAATCGAGAAAATACGGCATATATTACACAGTACTTTTTTTTCTGGCGCCTGAAGCATATGAACTACAATGCCAAATCTATTTTCGTTGCCACATGAAGATAAATTTGTAACATTTGAAGAAAAATTATGAATGTTAACGATTTTTATTGTTTTTGCAATTAAGTACCCTTGGTCTGCGCAAATGCCATCTATCCTCCCCCCTTAATACAGCTCTGCTTGTTGATCATAATTCTGATTGGACATGGAAACTTCATGCAATGATATTGCATTGCCAAGTGCGAATATTGCAAAATACAACAGTTACATAAGAAACAGGTTTATTAGGTCAAAAAGTACAAGATTACTTACGGTGACTGCCTGTGAGAGGGTGACCTCCTTCTCCGCCTCACTGTTACATTGCTGCTCGTACTTTCCACTCAAATCCTACATTAACAGGCAATAAGCGGGTGCAACTATCGATACGTGGTCTAGAGCAATTGCTGCTGAAACAGTAACGGTTTTGAGGCTCGATTCCCGGTCGGGTCAAGCCAAAAACTGCAAAAATTGGTATATGCAACTTCCTGCATTGCGTGTAGCATCAAGAGACAGTGTAATATATTTATCGTGTGTGGTACACAGGTGACGGCTAGACTCGAAGACTGCAAGGGTTAATGAGCAGTTCCCCAGCCATATCATCTAGACAAATAAAGACGTAATAGCAACAACAGATAAACAGCTGAAAGTGGCACTGCTACTGCGGCAGCCTCGTCGATCGAAACAACGCAATCAGAGTGAAATTTGGCTACTTGCCTGTGGCACATCCAATTCATTCACCGTCCACTTACGAGAAAGCGGCTTCATTTCAACGAACCATCATCTGCTACCACTACTCTCATTCACTGGCGTCGATTTTGAGGGAGCCGGGGGCGGCGCCCCCTCGTATCTGACACTGAAGGGGGCGAAATATTTCTGGCCCACTCGGCCTTTTAGCAAGTAATGCCCACTTGGCAGCAAGCGTGTTGAAAAAATACTTTAAGACGTTTTTAAGATTGCAGTAATTAAGTGATGATCGAAAAACGTCGTGGAAAATTGCCGCTTAATGTGGGCAAAACATAACCAGCGCTAAACTTACTACTGCAGTACGGGTACTCGTAAACTGCAGCAAAGCAAAATCGTTTATTGAACTTAAGTTTCATCAAACTTTGCAAAAAAATTTTCGCCCCCTTGGAATTCGCTTAATCAACAAAACATCGACGCCTATGCTCTCATCAATGGTTTTCGACGCCACATTCTTGCTACTTAATTGTTTTAAGTCTATTTGCTGCGTGTTCGAAGCTACGAGTCAGAGCAGGGCTTTCTGCGTAGTTTTAAAATTAAATCTTTGCTGAACCCGGGAGTCGAAGTACATCACGTCCGAAAATAGCACTTAAAAGTGAAAAACTAGTCACCATTAAAAACCAATCATCAGAGCAGTGGAATTTCAGTCAAACGGTACGAGTTGGACGATTCAGAACAGACTCCAAAGCGCTGTACAAACAAGCGATTCCTACTTATAGCGTCCGACCTGCAGCGGAGTAGCACGGATAACCCACCTGTAACTTTGCATTCTGCTCCCGGAGCAACTTCTGTGCTTTCTTCTCCCTGCCCAGGGCGGAGTTGAGTTCGGAGCAGACCCCCTCGAACCTCCCCCGCGGAACGAGCTCCTTCTCCTTCTCTTTTATCGCCCGCATCTCCTTGCTGTGCTCCTCGTACTTTGCTACAAAACAGCCACTTTGATACACGGCAAGTTCAAACCTGGGCAACAGAAAGTCGCATTTTATGTTAAAAGTAGGGCCTGGCTTCAGACTTTCCCGGTTAGTGGAAAGTTAGGGGATATTTTCTTTCCAATCAAGAACAAATCAGAAAAAAATTTCATGATTCCCTAAGGCTAAATCTTTAAACAGCTCAGAGTCTTGTGCGTAGGATGAAAGCAAAAGTTCCAATCTTGACAGGTTGCGTTTTCACTATCAAACTCTGTGCTGCCTGTGCTGTCTATGCTCTACAGAATTATAGCAACGGTGAAAATATCATTAAGAGGTAGTAAATGTGCAGGATGGGAGCAGTTCAACGTAAAAACCCACGGGCCGGAACCATGTGTAGAGGTTTAGCTTGCTGCCCTTGTTTATGTTGTTTAGTGGACAACGGGTAATCACCAAGTAGTGGCCAACTGAACAACGAGTCCGCCATACCAGTGGTGCACAAGGGTTCGATTTCCGGTCGGGCCAAATCAAAGACTACAGTAAATGGTATTTACAGCTTCTCTACTTGATGTTTACCAACAAAAGAGACAGTGTGTGATAGAACAGGTTGGCTACAGACTGATAGAATAGATACAAAAAAAAAAGCCTCCATCGTGTGTGATAGACAGGTGAGCAGGTGGGCACTCGAGGACCGAAAAGTCTCTTTGCTGTCTTTTGGCCAAGATAACTTGCTGAATAAAAATGTAACACTATTTCACTGATTAAACCAAACAAAACCAGCGCATCTACCATCCAGCTGGGCGCACTCATCAACTAACTTAAACCTACATTTAAAAGAGTTGAGCTTCTCCACTTCACGCTTGAGTGCAGCCTCATTATGACGTAAATCTCGTTTCTCCACTTCTGCCGCGTGGAGGCGCTCCGTGAATTCGATCAAGTGGTTTTGCAGCTCCACGAAAGTTTCCTGTGACACAGCAGATTGCAAAACCAGGTATGGGGCGGGGTCGGCCGCCGAACGAGTGTCCTTCCCATCATCATGGGCCGCCATACAAGGAAGAGCTTGGGCCCAAGTTCGACTTCATTGGAAATAAATCACATGAATAAAAATTTCAAGCTTGACGTGATGCAGACCTGATGCATTGAAATTCGGGCTTCGGTATTCGAAACCAATTTTTTTTGAAGTTTTCAAGTCTTCAACTAAACGCGGAATTGTACGACGAGCAGCGATTGTTTATATTGGCTGGGTTCAGTTGAAGAAAAAATGACGTCACACCGACTTACCTCGACAGAGAACAAAGCAGTAGCCCGTTGGAGCGATGACGAGCGAAGGAGTCTGTCTAAGCCCTGGCCGAGCAGGCGACATAGTGACGTGTGATCTCTGCAAGAAGACGTGCTCTTTGGTACATCTCGCAAACAAAAGCGAAATAAATATTCCTGCAAGAGTGAAGCCGAAAAGGCTTTTCTTCAGAAAAAGCAAAAAATAAATAAATTTTATGTGTGTTACTTCCGATTAATCAATCTTCAAGACAAATGCGTCGAAATTAAGCGAGTTTTATTGTGAGAACGTACACTGTAGCAAACAAGATTACCTTCGGCCAACGCGGGTCGTGAAACCGGGGAACTTGTCGTGGGTGGCCTCGATCAAGTTGAGGAAGGCCGTCTTTGCAGTCTTCACTATGGCGCGAGACATATAACCTAACAATAGCGTCGCGATCAATGTTAGGCTGTTTGCTGGTGGTGCAAACCATTCTACTGACGACTGCACCGTGTATCAAGACGTAAAGCCGGAGAGTGCGTTCCGGCACAAACACTAAAATTTAACATTGGTAAGTCAAAATGTTACCTAGCCTCAAGTTTTTGCTGATACGCACTTTATGGTTTAAGAGAATTTCCATCTCCTTGTCCAAATTTTAAGATCTATTTCATTAAATCACATTACGATTGCAACTACATGAAACACTGTACAGTGTACTGTATATTGGCCAAATTGAATCTTTCTGCCAATTTGTAACATAAATTGTACCGTTCTGACTTTGCTGATCTAACATTGAGTACTTTTTAAAAAGACTGGAAGCAATTTAAAATTCCCCGGCAGAAGTGTTTACTGTTTATACGAAAATGTTCTACATAAATGCGCGCAATTAGCACCTTCAGATGAAAACTCAGGGCGAAAAAAATATCTAACTTCCAATCCTGACATTAGACAGCAAAGTCGCACGGAATTGTACCGCTCAGTGGCAAGGTACCTAAACTTCCTATAAATCCTCTCGTCCCATTCAGTTAATATCTGACGTCACGCAAACTCACCGGATTTATCTCCCGCGTTTTTCTCAACTGCGTCAACCAATCCGCACGTGGCATCGCGTACTCCGTGCACCACGTGACCATCAGACAGCCAATCAACAGCAGCGTCGGAACGGGATTTTATAGGTAGCTTGTCTATTCATAAAAAAGGATTTTAAAAACTAGTCTACAACTCTACAGTGTACATTCTGTACTACATTAAAAAAAATTCTACATTACATGCGTTTCAGGTCGCCGGGAAATGACTTCGGATGGGTTCGAACCGACCAAAGCCATAATCTGTTTTCGAAGCCACAGCATTCCTTCGATTCAGAGCGGCTGCAGGCCGCTAGATGATGGCAAACTATCACCTCGTTTCCTATTTATGGTTGAGCTTTATGAAATCAATAGCATTAAAATTTTAGTAAATGAAGCATTTTTTCTGCTTACGTCATAAAGCTTAACCGTAAGTGGGACATTGGACGCGCGGTAATGTGCTCGATATATTTTGCTAGGTAACTGGTGACAGTTGTAAAGTACTGTATTCAATTAAAAAAAACAAGCTTTCTCAACCCTGTGCACCTTACTGTTCCAAGCCCTCTACTTCACTTTAAACTACTAATCGCAAGTCATAATCTATATTTTTATAGGCTCCGACGTTGAAATGCAAAAGTCCATATAACTGAGCCTGCCGATCCTCTCACAACTACGTTGCAGCTTCACACCTTTGAACTCGATTTCAGAAGGATTCTTCTCCTGCTGCCCGGCGAAGACCAGCACTCTTCGGTTACTGATTGTTGATTCGTCACAAGCGAACATTACAGCGTTGGAGTGGCGAGTGATTGTGATGAGGCGGTTGCTAGCAAGTACACACAACGCAGCAACACGAAATCTGAAACACAACATCGCTGCCCCATCAAAAACAATACTTCTTCAGAAAAATTTAGCGTGGATGTAAATCAAACAATCTATCATGGCGACATATTGAGTTGTCCAAGGCGTTTAAAAATCTTTGCAACACAAGAATCTCTGAACCCGCTCGTTGTAGGTAAACAAAAAATTGGCGTGGTTTGACTTGGAAGCCGGAACATACGTGCATAGTACAGTTGCCTACCTGGTGGGTGGTGGTGGTGGTACTACCCGACCCCTTCCGAGGGATGGGGGCGCGGAGGAACTCCGCGGAGACCCAACAGTCGGGCCACACCCGAAGGTCTGGACCATAGATCGAGAATAGAGAGAGAGGAGCCAAAGATAGATTTGCGAAGGGGTTCAGAAGCAGGACAGTCGAGGAGGAGATGATTGAGGTCCTATAGAGGGTGTCCACAGGCACTACAAGCAGAATTCTCCTTCCGACTGATCCTATGAAGATATGAAGATAAAAGAAGACTGTGACCATGGCAGCGAAGACGAGAGAGCTCACTGCGTATGGAGCGAGAAAGAAGAAGTTCCTCCGAAGAGACTTCGGGGACTTGGAAGTTCAGATGGGAGTGAGAGATGTGACGTCTCCAATTGCGGTATTGGGAATAACGGACTTTGGCAATAACTGGGGGGAGAGGGCTTGGGATCGCAACAGTTGCCTACCTCGTCAGCGCACTTTCATTTCAACCACAATGAGTTACCTCTTTTCTTATCATCTTATAAATATTATTTCATGCATATACGATACTCGAACCGTTGGTTAATTTTAGGAGGTAGAGCGCGCGTGGATGAGCGTTGGTGGGAGTGGATAGTTGTGTTGTGGTTCAGTAAACGAGCTATTAGATTTTCGGCATGTTAGAATGTCTGACGTTATGTTCCTTCATTTTCCTTACTCATAATGCTGTCTATGTCTTGTTAGTTATCGCTCACGTTGTGGTAGGTGAAAATAAAGAAGAATAAATAATTTGTGCGAACATGGTAACCAGTTCTCTGTAATCAGTTTGAATGAGATGCCCTAGAAAGGTCACCTACCTTATTAAAGGGTGGATGAATCGGAATGACTTGGGCATTTTAGAATGGCGGCCGGATCTGCTCAACTCGTCGTTCAATGTGCTCACGAGAGACCTGGAAACACCGAAGATGTGTTTGAAGTAAACTATCTCGGGAATAGTTCGGTCAAGAATGGAGTTAATGCAAACAAATTTTAGTAGCATGACGCTAATTTCAAAACATTGATTTTCCCGGCTGCTCTTCATTAAAACGACAAAACTTTATTACTATCCGACCATTATGGATATCCAAGATTCAAGCGGTGGATCAATTGCCCAGCTTGAAGGAGCTTTGTTCGATCCCGGTCAAGTAACTAAGCCAGTGGTTCCAAACCTTTTTTTTTTAATTCACAACGGGCCCCCAGTAATTTTTTAAATGTTTAGCGGCCTTCTCCGCAAGGTTAAAAACACAAGTACAAAAAGACCGAGCTTTAGTTAGGCCACAGGAGTAGCAAACTGTAGTAGTAGCGGCCGATAAACTGAACTTTTCCCTCGGTGACGCCATTGGGGAGTCAAGAAGTGTGATCACAACGAACGCATATGAAGCAAAAATTGAATCTCGAAAGCACAGATTGCGTACATCCTGAACACACAGGAGTCGGAAGCAAAATTATTAAGCTGTGAGCCAAGTAAGGCCCACAACAAATTCTTTCGCGAACTTTCTGAAAGTGCTTCACGGACTCCACTTTGGGAACCACTGAACTAAGCCAAAATAAACTTGAAATTTGTAGTGCAATCAAAAAACAGCCAGTCCGCAAAAATTAAATCATTACCTCATTCTTCTTTTGCTAACTTCAACATCGCTGTTAATTCTCGCCAGTAGAGAGCGCTGCTGAGCTAGCTCGTCTCTTGCACGGAATATCGGATAGAGGGCACCAAAGAGGATCGTTGACGCACACGCTAACGCTTTCTTTTCCTGGAAAAAAATTTCGTGCAGAGCTCGGATGATATGAGTGGCCGAAAAACTAAGATAAATCAAAAAAGTAATCAAAGTTTGTTGGAATATATGATTGTTTTGAACTGTTAAGAAGTTGCAGTTTCGTAAGAACCAACGAATCAAAAAAGCAACTTCGTATACACCTCGTTTTCGGCTTTAAACCTTGTTGTTGTTGTATTGCATATTTATCCTCCTGGCATCCGACTGCGTCAGACGCTAACTATTAGGCGATTCGCACACTTTTCATTTCGAAAACTGCTATGTGTTTAACATGCTTAGGAGTTTCAAGTAACCCAATGATCCTGTGGAAAGCTTCGAATTCTAGTCCACTGAATTTGCTGCTTGTTCGAAACCACCAAGCAGAGATAATCATCTTAAAGTGTCTTATCCGAGGATGCAACAACGTGACCAGGGTGCGGGTTGAACCCAAATCATGCGATCAGGGTCGTCGTTGAAACGACGCCTGTACCCTCTCCACTGCGATGCCGACTAATTACAAAGCAAATCACGCCAGTACGAAATCTACGTTGATCAACTAAATCTACAAACCTGTTGCAGATTCGAGTTTTCGCCCCGTAGCTGGGCACACTCGGCTTGTAACCCGTCGTGTAGCCCTTCTTTGCTACGGATCCGTTCCCACGCTTCGTCACACAGCGCCTGTGTTTTCTAAAAATGCATAACGTTTCGTATTCACTGACACAATGCTACTAACGTTGCAACAATTCTTGAAAAAGCTGTGCTACCCAGGCGTAATGACGCGGAGGCAGGCTACGCCAACTAGTAAAACTGCGTTTAGGATTGACCTGCAGCAACAATGTCACTAGAGAAGCAATCACGTTCAGCAAAACAAACGACATGGTATTTAATGGCCGTTTAAAAGCAGTTGCCTTGTTGATTAAAACATTGTATTAAAAAATACCCCGATATTACGTATATGATCGGCCAATCAATTTGGTTTAACAACGTGCGTAGTAACCTTACTGCCTGCTTTTAAAACTTTTAAAACCACATTTAACCGCCGAGGCGCTGTGTTCCTTATGAAGCCACTGCATGCTTATCGCTAATTCGATGGGCAGCGAGTCCAGCTAAAAATACTTCAGTCTGACAGAAAACTTGGAACTAAACCCTAGAAAGGCTGCCTTATGCTGGAGTAGACCAGAGTGACGGTTAACAAAAACTTTGGAACAAAGCAGAAATTTTGCTATCGAGACTAACACAAACCAAACGAACTCTGCACAATGCACATACCCGAGTACGAGCGTTCATTTCCGCTAGGAGAGCCTCGTAGTGCTGCTCCAGCTGCTTCCTCTGTCGCGCCCCTTCCTCATCTCTTTCGCGACATCTGTCGGCGAGTCTATCAACGGATGTAGCGTGAGCTCGTTGCAATTCACTGATGGATTGTTGCATCTCCTGCGCTGACGACTCCAACTGGACGATCTACAAATAATTAGCCGCTGAAAGGTAGAGCAGCGCAGAGTATTTTCAGCTGAATATGGTGCAAGTTTAAATCTTCAAGAAATCTAACGCCTTATCCTAAAAGACGAAACGCGGTCACGGCATAAGGATCTCAAACTGTCTGCACTGCTCAGTGCCCATACTGATTAAGCTTAAATTCGACAAGTCGACATTTTCGAGAAAATATTCAGTTTCAGCCAAAGAGTAACGAATCGCTTCGAGGCAAAAAACTTTCGAGCTCGAAGCAAAACCCGCCTAAGTATGAAGTAACCCATGAAAGTAAAACACGAAGTGATTCTGCGCAAATTTAAAAGCGAAGCATGGACTTGATCCGGTTTAAACCTGGCCTTCACTTCCGAGTAGCGTAGTACGGTTTGGCTGCGCCTAGCCTGCCAACTTACAAGCGTACAAGCTATTCAACATACAGCACGATTGTACACGCTTACGACTGCAGCAAAGTTCAGACGCGAGACGTATCTTACTTTATCTTTCCCTCGTTGGTAATTGTTGATAAGGACATCCACCGATTCACGGATGGTGACAGATAAATCCGACCAGCCGAACCTGAATGACGTGTCAAGTTACTAAAGATAAACGAACTACTACGCGTTCTCTCTGTTCTTGAAAAGACTTCAATATTATTTATAGTGCGAGCAGCATTATAACTCAGCACAACCCCGATCAAAACATTAAAAATCCTACAGTTTGTTTCACTCTCAAGGAAATCCTCCGAGATTTAAGTCAATCCTTGAAGTGTGTAACTGAAAAGCTTTTTAATGCTTTTGTCTTAGGTAGGCTAAAATACAGTATATACAAATAAGCGAAAAAGAATCATTTGTTTGAAATATTTTTGAATCTTAACACAAACTTTAGCCGTTTACTAGGTAGAAGGAACAGCAGATGCGCATATGATCTTCCGTTTTAATATTGAAAAGTAAACGATTACTAGAGGCGAACTATTTCAAGTCACCCGATCGAACCTGGTCAACGTGTTCTTCTCTCCCGTGACGCTGCACACCACGTGGTGCAGCTCCCGAAGGAACGCGACGTGGACCTCGACCTCGTTGTTGTGCCGCTCGTTGATCGAATGCGCCTGGAAACATGCCGATACATTCAGTCCTGTGATGGACGCAGCTCGGCAAACCGGCCAAAACCATGCTATAATCGCCGATATCTTTGCGGTAGCATAATAAAGCCGCCAAACCAGCGGTGGTAAAAGGCAGGTGATGAAACGTATTAGGTCCAGTCTACGCCGTGCGTAAAATCGTGAGCGCATCCTTAATTTATTATAGTTATTTTTATTTTGTTCCATTCAAAATTAAAAAACCACTAAACAAACTCTCATGGAACAGCCAACTGACAGTTCGTACGCTGGTGAGGAGGTACGTCGGGCGTACCGATTTTGTTTGAAATAAACTAAAATGCTCGTACGTTCACAATTTTACGTTCAGTGTAGACCAAGCCTTATCAGTCCGCTTGCGCAGCGATGACGTGTCTCTCTTCTGGACGCGTGAAAAATGACCATTTCTTTCCAGTATAACGCGGAGTTCAGTGGTGTGGAATTCGGGTGCACCGGCTTTTTAGCTATCCAGTGGGCGCCCAAATTTTCATAAAACAATTGTGCCCAAAGCTGTAAAAAGACGCTTAAAAATGTGTCCTAAATTTTATACCTATCCAACATTGAAGTACACAAAAGATCATCAACAAATATGTCGACTTTTCTAAACCTATGTTCAACCACTAATACCTAAAAAATGACCATATCGGCCGGTGAAAAATTTCCAACTGCAGTTTTCTTCTATGAATGGCAGGTTGACCGCACGCTAAGCGCAGTATGTTGCTCATTGCAGTTCGCTTAATTCTACACCTTTTTAAAATCTCCTTCAAGCAACCGGTACCGACCATTGGCTAACCCACTTCGCAAACATAAAGTCTCGCTTAAGTCCAGAAGGGTTTTATGAGATCACACAGTTCGCCGAAGCGTCAACTTCTTACTTCATCTTCCAGTTCCTGGCACCTATCCCGTTGAAGCTGCAACTCTGACGTCACTTCCGCCAGATCACGTCCGGCTTTGCTGGCTTCTTGTACGAACTCGACTTGACGCTTTTGTATCGATTCCAGCTCGTCCTTGCATTGAGATAACGCTTGCTGGATGAGAAAACAGAAAAAACGCAAAAAAGTTTTGCGGGTATCTTTAAATCAATTTTTGTGCAACTTTCGAAACTGACGACAATTCATCAATCAAAAAATGTGGAATGTTTTAGAATCAAACAAACAAGGAAGCCCACCACAGTTATCATTAAGTAGAGAAAAAGAGAAGCTCTGCCCTGGTGTGGTTGAAACAGCAGCAGACTGCGCATAGTGAAGAGTCTTAGAGTTACAACTGCTATAAAAAAGAAAATAAAAACACCGAGCGCATCTTTTCAGTGGCGCGAAGTTAAACTCAAAGCTGGTAGTACAGAAAAACTGTCCTGAAAAAAGCGATGACGTGGTCGTTAATAAAAAACCAAAATGGTTGCCGTGCCGCTAGGCAAATTCCTTCGAAACGCTTGAGCAGTTATAAAAGGTCATGCAGTTTGTATTGCCGCGGAAGCTGAAGCAGCTGCGCCATCTGCGATGCCACACTTGCACTGGATAGTCATAAGGCCATTTTGCCAGTGTGTTCTGGGAACTGATTACGGCCACATGGAGCTTTTCAAGCAACAGCAAAGCCTACACGGAGTTTGGTGGTTGGGTAAAGTGGTTCGATCTTAAATGGTAACATGATGAGGCTAACTTGTGAAACGTGCATGGACTTCTCCCGGGATAGCGCCACGTCGCGGAAGTTGTCGCAATCCTTCACCAATTGTTTCGCGCGCGACTTCTCGTCTTCCACCTGAATCTAAACAATAATTGTTTTGCCAACTCCATCGTGGCTTTCCATTTCCAAATTAAAATTCAACTCCACAATGCAATCCGGAATTGAACGAGGATTTGATGATGAACCTCTGTGCAAAATTACCGTCGTTCTATGCCCTAGTTTATAGAGCTAAGCCTTTTGGCACAAATAGGACAAAACTTTGTTCATTTTTTTAATTTTATACTGAAATTTAATTTTAAACTTAGTTTTCCTTCCAAAAAGCTACTATAGGGAGGACTTCGAGGAAGTGCTTGCTATCCTCTCCAGTCAAAAGTATGAGTCTCCCAAAGGTCAAAGCATAGCGGCAGGTAAAAGGTAGCAACAAATGTTGAATAACAAGTACCCAAGTCATAAGAAATATTGTACCTGCAGCTCAGAGATTCGCTTTTGATAGGCAAACAAATTTTTGCGCAGTAATTCCAGAACTAACTTCGAATGATCACCAGACACCTTGTCGCCTTTTGATTTTAACGCTGAATTAAAAAGAATTAAATTTGCATTCGTGTATAGCTGAAAAAATCAATTAAAGATTGCCTATTGTTTTATCGCTAAAACAAAATTGAAGTTGAGAATAAAGAGAAAACAAATCAACTACTTTCATTGCCACTCAATGTAAAACCTTGTCAGTTTCTCGTTCAATAGCGCTTAACTGCAAACTCGTGCAAGCCTCACAGTTTCGACCGCCAAGGCGATTAGAAGCATACTGGAGGCACAAAAATCGATTGCAACAATCGACACAAATCACAACCACAGCGATAGGTCATCCGTACAGCGTCGGGTTTGTGATCGAAGGGGTTGCTGGATCTCGGTTCGATCCCCGAATAGGACATGTCCTTGAAAAAGACACTTATTTATATTGAAGCCAAGCAGTTTACCAGCGTCGTGGTGGCCCAGCCTGAAAAAAGACTTGCAAAAAGAACCTTAAACCAGGTGCTCTGCGTTGGTTCAATAGAAGCCGAGTGCTTGGGTTATATAAACGAAGCAAACCAGATTGAATGCAAGTCCCACCTGCGTCTCCATCGTTGCAGAATGATTCAAGCAGCAGTTCCACTTCCCGGATATCAGCGCTGTGGTTCTCTTCCAAATACAACTGGAACAATCGTGCAAAAATGGTTGGAAAAGCATGGTAGCAACCATTGCCCGGACAATATGTAATACCGGGTTAAGTTCCCTAACAAAGCTATCTCACGATGTTTCTAACCACTACAATATTTCCTCATGGTTTAGCCATAACGCTCACGTTTGCAGACGAACTAAATAATAATGTGCAGTATTCTAGTTAACTACGAGACTGGACAATTGGACATCAACTGGCATACAGTAGGAGCAGATTGACAATTCCCGTTAGATTTTTTTTTTTCGTCCCGAAGCTTTATTTTGTCATATTACATTACCGATACATGGACTCCCGGTAGTGCCACCGGTTGCGACTTCCGGATCGCAACCACCTATTCTAAGTCCCAAACCATTATTTTAATCTCACGCGACCATTTGAAGTCTTTTTCTCTTTTTTGGTTCGGCATTTTGTTACTTCACATGTTTGTTTTTTTGTCACAGCAAAATTAAATTTTCCCACAGTCCCTCCAAATCCCTGGTGCTTTACAAGACAGCGGCAACTACCATTTTCTTCTTCGACTTCGTCAGCTCGTCCTTCACTTTGTTCAACTGATCCTGATGCTCTTCCAGCTTCGACGTAGTTTCCTTGATCACGTGATTCTTCAAACCCAATTCCTCATCGAGTTGCTTTCTGACGTCAGCGTATGCCTGCATTGTTCTGCAACAATCAGCAACCGTCTATTAGCGTTAGCACTTTGCGACTAACTCACCAACCGATCAGCGACGAAATCGTCAAATTTTCATTTGCAGTAACAGGTTACCTTGGCTAGAAGTCAGTATTTTAGTCAAGCCGCCACCTACCCACCTGACTACCACACACGGTAGAGTCTTCACAATGTGCCGTTTAATGCTGCATGTCAAGCACGGAAGCTGGAAGGAGCAATTTTTATACTCTTTGGTTTGACCTGATCCCGAATTGAATCCGAGTTCACCATTTTAGTACGGAAGCTCTGTTTACTTGGCCGACTCATAAGAGTTGTCTGAGTAGGGGAAATTGGACGGAGTGGCGATACAAGTTTTCGTATTCAACCACCACGCGACTCACTTCTCGAGCTTGGCATCGGCGTTTTTCGACTGGTGACGCTCCAGCTCGAGCAGCTTTTCAAGCTCCGCTAATCTCGCGACATTCTCGTCGTTTGCCAGTTTCAACTTTTCACAGGAATCCTTCTCGAAGGCGAGCTGGTTCTGGAACTCCTCGTGCTTCAGCTAAACAGCAATTGAAAGAAGTGAAGATGATACAAATAAATAATGTCAAATCCTGTATACTGTATCAAAGCTACCGACAACGTGAAATGCATGCTGCACAAGTTGTGTTCGTAACAATCCATCAGCAATCGGTGAAAATAGGCGACACCATCAAAAAACTCTGGAGGTCTTCAAGCCAAACTACTAAGGACAGTCTACAACTCAAGAAGCTCCTCCATAATATCGTTATAAATGACCTCAGAAATCTTCAGGTCGACAGCAGTCTACGGGAACCCCGCAGTTAAGGAGAATGTAATCCAGCTACAGTTAGGGCGAAGAAGTCAAAAAAGTGTGACACAATTTTCCCAAATTTCAGCAACTTCAACCACCCATTTTTGAGATATTATAGTTGAAGTTAATCACTCGCGCAGTGATGCCAATTGAAGTGTCTAACTCAGTTGTTTCTCTTGATTGATGTCATGGTCTTTCTAAAACCGAAAAATCACACTCACTTTAAACGTCCTAGAAAACTAAAATTTGGCGGAAAAAAGTTTTGGATAATTCTTTTTGTGCAGTTAATTGGGTAATAATCGAGCTGATTGTCTCGAACTATTCTGAGGTTGAAAGGTTAAGGATGAAGTTGGCTGCGGCCGTCAACCCACGACTGCGACCCGCTGCTAACCTGGATGATTTCAGAATTAAATTTTGACTCCAGGTGAGCGGCTCGTTCCGCTTCAACGCATTCTTCCAAGGAACGAGCACGTTGTGACAACTCATCCATGTCATGACGTAAGCGTTGCTCCCTGAAAAAATATTCTTTAAAAATATAATCGCGCCACGGCGAGAATATAGCGATTCAAGGACTATTATGGACTAAGTAATAGGATACAATAGGAATAGGGTAAAAGTATTTGTGTGATCAAAAAACGTAGCGAGATAATAAATAAAACACTTGTGGGCATAACGACTAAAGGGCAACAACCACAAACAACAATCGAGCTAAGTCTAATGCATCAGAAGCAGGAAAAAATCCACATTCCTTCTCCGTGAATAACAAACCGCAATTTCAGCCAGCAATCAAGTCGACAAAAGAACATAGCAGGATTGACAAGCGCATCCTTGACTGGAACCTGAGTAGGCATCCATATTTCCAAAGTGTACTCTTATTGTTTGGAACTACACTTTCAATAAAAATTTTGATTATAACGGTACATTTCGGAAATACTACAGCATGAGCCTTAGAAATAAATAGGTACATTGACAAAACAGTTCGAGCACTGTCGATCGTCAGTACGTGTTACTTTCTATTCAAATTTCTGGAATAAGTGCTGAAGATGAACAAAGACTGAGGACAAAACGTAAATTTTAATACGTATTTTATCATAAAGCTGTTATGCTTTCAGTCAAGATCTTGGGTTTACCTTTCCACGGAAGTTTGAAGATCGTTGGCAAGTTTCTGAAGGTGGTGCTCCTGTGATATGCAGTGCTTCTTCGACTCCTCAACTGCCAGCTTAAGCTGCTCGTTCTCACTCTCGAAGCTCTTCAACTCGGTAGCCAACTTGTCGTTCTCGGATCGCAAGATCGCCTCGGCTGCCATCCGATCCGATTCTAGCTGGTGCTGAAAGCAATATAAGCTTAAAATTTTCCTCAAAACATGGCAATACTTAATCAAAAACTGTAGATGAACGAGGACTACAGGCATTTTCCAAATTTAAAATTTGGTTTTACTCAACTGGTGTGTTTTTTAGATTAGTGCCAACGTTTCGCCAGCACATACTGATTGGCCTTGTTTGTAGGTTTGAGTAACGTCCTGGCGAAGCCAGCTAGTATGGGCTGGCAAAACGTTGGTAATAACCAAAAAAACACGCTAGTAGCGCAAAACCATCTGAATTTCAAAAACTGTAGAATTAAGTATTTTAGCATACTAAAGAAAAAATCTCTTCTCTCCAAAAGTTACAGCACATTCAAGTTCTATTTTTTAAAAAATAGGACTCTTTCCAGACAATCTACAACTTAAGAGGCGCAGCAATATGGGCAAAACGACTTAAGTTGTTGTTCTTATGGATGCATGTTTAGTGTTCATCCTCCTAAAACTGGACAGCGTCAGACCAGCAAAACTTTTCAAATTGCGTTCAGAAGTTTAAAAGGTCTAATACATGAATCTGGGCCCAGAGGAGCGAAAGCGTAGGTCTGTAATATTCGATGTAATACAACTAACTTTTTCATCTTCCAGAAGAGCGATTCTCTTCTCATTATCCGACGTCAGCTGCCGTGCAACTACCAGCTCATTTTCCGTTTCACCAAGTTTCAATTCCAGGGATGATTTCTCATCTATAAAATATACGCATTTTAAGTTACAGCCAAGAACAATTGAATCAATACCAAATAGTGCTACATCAGCACAGGGTCACCACCCAACACACAAAAATAATGACAAAAGTTGTTGCTGTAGCGTCAATAGGAACCACAGCATTGAGCGTTCCACACACTGTGCGCTATGATGAACCAATTACGAGTATTTACTGAAAACCTTGTAGCCAGTTGTTATATATCAGTATTTAAATCGTTTAACTATGAATGTAGGAAACAAGAAGAGACCGCAGACCACAACTTGCTGCCCTGTCGCTGTCCGACATAAAAGCTGCAACAGGGAAGCTACACAACCAGATCTACGACTTTTAGGCGCGGAGCATTTATGCACCGCCGATTATGTGCCTGGACTTTTATGCGCCAGAGGTAAAAAAATTTTTTTTCAAAATATTTTTCAAAAAAAAAGTTTTTCAGAAAAAATATTTTTCAAAACAAATTTTTTTGTTTTAAATAACAGTTTTTTTTCAAAAAAAATGTTATTTTGATGTTCTTTTTCAAAAACTTTTTTTTTTCAAATAAAAACTTGTTCCCAAAAAAAACCTTTTTCAAACAAAAAGTTTTACTTTGATTAAAATGTTTATATTTTCGAAGCTTTTTATCTGACACTTGTCTGAGAAATTGCCAGAATAGAGAGCGCAGGAAAAGAAGCGGCTATTGGAAAAAGCCGAGCAGTGATTGGCTAGAAAAGATCGATGAGAGAGCTTCATTTGTGAACAATCTTTAACCTGTGCACGAATTCTTTTTGTCGGCAGAAGGCGGGGTTAGAAGTTGTGATTAAACTGACTTCAAAACTAGATGGAAGGAGAGCGAAAAACGTTTTACAAAAATTGATTTCTTATTGTATTTTTTTCAATAATAAAAATGTTTTCTACTACATGTTCGCAAAGTGTTCTTACCTAATCCGGACGCATTCTCAAATTTTGCGGCACACGGGAACGACTTGCTGGAGTAATACTGGTACATGCAGCAAGCCGCGTGACGTTTCATCGTTATTTTGAGTCTACCTCTACCAAACAATATCTTTCGGCATAGTCCTATTATTTTATGATCGTTATACCTTGTTGTGAATGTACTGAAAACAATGTTTAAATGGATATTGTTAAGTTTAATTCTTACACCAGGTTGTAAATACACTTATAGTAAAAACAATGTTAAATTCTTGTCGTTAACTTCTTCAGAATTGCTTCACGAACTTTTGAAGTTGTATAGGATCGTATGCTGCTTCAAATTATTGTTTTACTTTGGAATTATTTTTGTAGTGAGAGTTGAATTAGAAGTGGCTGCAGACTCGACAACCATTTTCGACAATTTTTATGTCAAATTTTTCATTTAAGTGCTATTTAGTTTAAATTTATCACGCTCACTGCTTTCGCTGCATTGTTCAGTACCCCAGAATCCAATTTGTAAGCTGTTAAAGACAACCTCATCCAACACCTCCAAGTAAAACGAACAACAAATTGATATTTTCGTTCGACTTCCTCCAACTAAATTCTGGATACGCAGACGAGATCAACCTCAAACGAAGTTAGCTTTTGACTAAAACTCATTTTATTTGTGCTTAAATATCGATTGCTTTTGCTAGTACACAAATGACGCTCTCCCATCGATCCTTTTCCAGCTAATCACTGCTTGGCTTTTTCCTCTAGCCGCTCCTTTTCCTGCGCTCTCTATCTTGAAACATTTTAATTAAAGTAAAACTTTTTTGTTTGAAAAACGTTATTTTGGGAAAAAGCTCTTATTTGAAAAAAAAATTATGCTTTTGAAAAAAATCAAAATAAAAAACTTTTTTATGAAAACAAATTGTTTTTTGAAACAAACAAAATGTTATTTGAAAGAAACAATTTTTTTTTTGAAAAATAGTTTTTTTGAAAACAAAAATTTTTTACCTCTTGCGCATAAAAGCCCCATCGTCTAATCGGCGGGGCATAAAGGTGCCTCACCTAAACGTTCACACCTAAAGTCATGGTCGGACAAAACGTGGACGGCAATATCATGGGCTGGCCAACACACAATCGGCCTTCGATTTGCTGCTTCACGAAAACAAACGATGAAGACAAGCATTTGAATATCAGGAAAACCTTGGCAGCTAGGAATTAAAAAATCAACACCAAAAAATAGGAAGTAAAAATATTACTGCTTGAGATTTGGCATAGCATTAAAATTTAGTTCAGAAATTATAAAGAATGCATATGCCAATATTGAAAAAATTGAGCATTTCTAGTTTCAATTAGTGTTACATAGAAATAAATAATACATGATTGACAAATACTGGTACTCGATTAACATTATCATAGCAATTTTACAGCATGTTTGTGTACTGCACTCTTTTTTGTACTACACTAGGCACATTTAGGCTCAAAATTAAATTAAAAACAATGCTACTCACGGCATGGAAAAATAATTAATAACATGACCAGATTTTTTAAAATGGTTTCTATTATGTAGCAGCGAAAACAGATTGTCAGTGGACTACTGTTTCGCAGTCATGATCAATTGCAAAATGAATTTGAGCTACTTAACCTCAAAAAAGTTTAAGAACAAACCAGGGCGAAAACCCAAAAACAGCCAGCCTCGGGCTAAATTTACTGACTCAGTAGCCAGTGGTTCTTACAATCAAAAATAAATTGCTACTAAACAATAATTTGGCACACTACAATATTCATATTTGTTTATTTCGTTCCATTCAAAACAATAAATAAAGTCTCATCGACAAACAAAAATACAATTAAATAGAACAGGAAGCTGCGAAGGATCTCTCAGTCATCGAGTCAAGCAGCCACCCAGAAATTAGTCATGTCAAGCTGCTGGGCATGCCAGTTTTTTTTATGTTGATTTGAATACGCTGCGTATAGACCAAACTTAAGCTTTTATCAATTCTAATTAATTTAGAATTGTGAATCATCTGTAAGTTAACAATAAATGCTTTTTGTATTTTAATTTAAAGTGATCGAATGGTCATTTTTTTAATTCATATGGTACCGAGTTCCAAATTTCGGCTCCTAGATACTAAACACTTTTTTGTAATTTTTGTGCTCTGTACCTTGGTAAATACAAATTTAAGTTCAGATAAAGCGAGGGGCGTTGTTCGTGTGTGTGTCGCTCAAACCAAAGTAAAGTGACAATTTAGGCGATTCAGCAGCTTTTGTCGTGAATTTTTGTGCATTAATTTTGCTACTTCATATCCATACAAGTCTATCAGTTTTAAGATTTATAATAATCGATGATAAAATGGTGTAACGTGGTCCTGCCGCTGTCAATCTGTAACTATTTTGACAACTTTATTTGACGAATAATCAATATTTTCAAGCGATTATCATAAGTGTTACCCCAGATTTCATGTATATGTTTTGTAAACAGCTGAAAAATGTTTTAGGTCTGTGAAATACAGTTGCTTTAACCTGATAATTGTATGGTTTGTTTTGCAAGAGTGACTTCCTTGTGAGTTGTGCTGCGAGTGACATCATTTAACTTCTTCTTGACTAAAGCAAGGTCATATTCAAGCGACTGTCGAGCTGCTTCGCCTCTCTCCAGCTGGGATTGAAGACGAGCTACCAGTGCCTGAAGTTCACCATTTTCCTGTGTTTAAAGAAACGACAATAGTGACTGGTATCATAGATAAAAGCCAATAAATGGAGATCAAGTCCCTGAGCAATCAAAGCCCAAGGGGGTCTGGGGCCACAGACCTCAACCAGTTTATGATTTAGTGAAAAAAAAAAAATTTAAGCCCATTTGAAGGAAATTGCGTGTTTTAAAAAGAAACATGCTTAAGAGCCTATATAATTGGATAATATTCTTATTTTACTTAGCTAAAAGGGGGAAATACGAGGATAGACTTCTTGGCCCCATCCTGCTGGTTGTTCACAGAGCATATCTAGTATGAACTACTACAAATATGAAGCATTGCAGCAGTGACTCTTCACTTTTAAATGTGAAGTCAGTACTCAGCAGTACGAGTGGGATGATCAGGCATCATACCATGAATGACTAACGTTGCTGCAATCATTGCACAAGGTTCTTGCCGGGGCTATTTCCGCTCAGAAAAAAGTGGGATCAATGTTGCTGCAAGTGTTTTTGAAGAAAAACTTGATGACTTATCCAGACTCTTACTAGGCAATTTAAATATTTCAGATCCTAAAACTGCTGTTCTTGCAATTATAACTTCAAGCAACATCACAAAAACTAAGTTTACATCATAAAAGGACTATAAAGCTGTATTGTGACATACCTTGTTAAAATTACTTGAAACAACTATCCTATCTTCTTCAAGCTGATGAATTCGGTTCTGTAACTTCAATGCATTTTCTGCGAATTCTTCATTTTCAGTTCGAATAATTTGAAGCTGCAAAATGCAATAAAAAAATTTTACTCAAATAAATGAGCTTGTTAAAGGCACGATATATCAAATGATGCTGGATGCAATGAACACGTGCATGTCAAGCAACCAACCACAATTAACAACTTAAACAGTTGAAGACCAGCTGAATCCTAAGGAGCAGATTAGTAATTACTATCGGTGTTGCCGAGATCAATATGTAACCGAGGCTGTAATTTTTTGTGGTACTCAACACACAGTGAGGGTGCTATTTAAACATACACAGGCACAAAGATCACAAGAAACCTAACCCTAGCTCTTGTGATCCTGTATATTTTGGTACCACCACATAGCAGATAGCTACATATTGAATGACCTAATGGGTCACAAAACTGTTTTCCATGAGGGCCAGAATACTGCGAGATTAATGGCTGTGGGGCAGGTACAAATTACAAACAGATAAATGAGTATTTAGAATTTTTATTGCCTTGAATTTAGCGCAATCAATTACAAAGTCAGCAGTGGTATAGCAAAATTGGGATAAAAACATGCTTGTAGTGTATCACAAGTTAGCTAGGTTCATGGAATAGCTAACTCCTGCTGCAATATGCTACAGGGCATTGTGTTCTTAAAGAAATATTGCTCAAAATCAGTTTATTGAAGAAATTCGAACTACTTGAGATAATAAAGAATTAGAGGTGCCATCAAACCTTTTTCCACAATTCCCTATTTTGCAAAAATACGATTTAATCCGTTTGACTCCGTGCTATCGGCAACCCTGCATTCATAGACGTCTATTTTTTGTTGATCACACAAATTCCAAGGGGTCGAAATGTTTTTGCGAAGTTCGGTTAAACTTCATAATTCTTTTTCAGTCAGAAATTTTGCGCCCAAATTCATGCAAAGACAAAAAAAATGGGTCTTTGTCGCATTCTTGTTCTGTCTCAGTCCGAAATTTTGGATTTCTTGTTGCTGTTGTGTTATTTCATTTTGTATTGCGCACTAGGGATTCCAACCTGAGTTTTGTGTGAGTTTCATTTCGTGCTATAGTGACCTCGTGAACTTTTGCGTTAACTTTTAACTTGTGTTTCCTGTACTAGTGCGCTGTTTGCTAGAATAATTATTGCTTTTTTGCTTCAACTGCTTTTCTGTTTGCCCTGCAGTATTTTTGTCGCGTATTTTCCTATATAAGCGAGTGCCATTTTCATGCCTGCAGTTCAGGTAAGTTACTAGCTAACTTAATGAATCTTTATGTTTCCACTCAAAAACATAACAAATTTATTGGCGACGAGGATGGGACGCTGCATGACGGAGGTGTAGCTACGTTCGACGAAGTTCTGCTCTCTGTATGAGCGACGATTTTCTACGAGCAACGAGTGATCGACGAGTGTACGAGCAAGCGGTGACAGTTCAAAGATCGAGAAACTGATCGAGCTAATGCAACAACATATTACGGGTCAAAAGGAGCAGATGGAGAATCAGAAAAAACACATGGAGAATCAAAAGGAGCATATGGAGAATCTAAGAACGGCATTTTCTGAAACAACTTGAGCGCCAGGCATCCCTTCACAGGGCTCAAATGGAAGCTCTCTTGAGTGCGGTAGATAAAACTAGCACTGTTGCTTCTACTTCTTTGCAGGGCGCTACTCCGAGCTTTGTGCAGTTCGACCCGTCATCAGAGTTTTGGACAGATTGTTGGGCGAGATTCTGTACGTTTGTCAGCGCTCATTCTGTTTCCAACGATCGAAAGGCTCAGATTTTCCTAACTAATCAGTCTTCAATTACATATAAACTGTTGGCAAATTTAGCTTCTTCGATCCCAAGCGGTTTGTTGTACGAGAACGTTTTGTTTTGGAGTGGGATGCAATGCAAACCGGGTGAGTCGGTTCTGGAATTAGCACCACGTATTCGGCAAGCAGCCGCTACTTGCAATTTTACAGCTATTAAGGATCCCTTGGTCGAAGCCCTGCGTACTCGCTTCATTTGCTCGATCAACAACAAAGCAGTCTTGAAAGCACGGCTTCAGGTAAAAGACGACGAATTAACCTTTTCTCGTGCAGTTGATTCGCAAAGGTTGCCAAAGAGACGGTTTATGGTTCGAAACCAACACAGTCCGTTCATAAAGTAAATGCTAATAAATTTAGCAAAAAAGACCGCTTCTAACAGCAAAGATTCTGGCCGACATAAGGTCAAATGTTTTCGCTGCGGTAAGTCTAATCACGTAGCTCCTGATTGTTGTTTTAAAGACGCTGTTGGTAATTTTTGCAAAATTACAGGTCTCTTAAAAAAGGTCTGTCACAAGAAGACGCAGCAATTTACTACAAGCCCGGTGAAGGCGATCGATGTACAGGAAGTGAACTCTATTGCCAACGGAGTTACTTCGGTTCCAAAACTCGAGGTTGTCATCGCAGTAAATGCCACAAAAATGACCGTAGAACTTGATACATCCACAACAGCTAATTTTCTTTCTTTACACGAATGGCAGCGTTTAGGAAAACTGCAGCTCTGCTAAACTCCATCCAAATTTCAATCTGCGAGTAAACACGAATCACCAGTGCGCGGAAGTTTTGAAGCTACTACTAGCTACCGTAATTGTACAACTAACCTTATCTTTATGGTTACAGAGGTTCCGAGTTTGTTTGAATCTACTGGGAAGAGATGCTATTGAAGCGTTAGGCATTACCGTTGATGAATTTTTCTTTTCCACTGCTAAAGCTATTTCATCAGCAGAGATTGATTGGGATCTTCAGAGCCCTTGTTCGAAACTGTGTGATGACTACGCAGATCTGTTCAAACCGGAGTTGGGTTGTTTGCGAGACGTGGAGTTGGAAATCGAGTTCAAATCCGAATCCAAACCAAATCTTCATGAAATCTTGCCCTGTTCCGTTTGCCATACAAGATGACTTAGTCCGAGCATACGACGCCGGTATTGCCAGAGGAGTATTGACTCCTACTCAGTTCAACGATTGGGGTATCCCCGTGGTTCCTCTTCGAAAACCTTTACTCCCAGGGGATGACAAGCAGAGGTTAAGAGTTTGCGGAGACTATTCTGTGACGGTAAACCCGCAGTTGGCTGCACAGTGTCACCCATTACCACTGCCAGAGGGACTGATGAGAAAGCTTGGAGGATGTTACGGCTTTAGGAAAATCGATTTGGCCGACGCTTACAATCAAGTTCGACTTGGTCCAAAGTGCTGCAAGCGTTTATTTAGATGACATCTTGGTCAGCGGAAAAGACGCCCAGGACAATTATCACAACCAACAACAACTGCGGAATCGCTTACATGCCAGAAGGTTTGCAATGCAAGAGGGAGAAGTGCAGCTTTGCCCAACCTTGCGTTGAATACTTGGGTCATATGCTTAAGAGGGATGGCATCCACAAAGGTCACAAAGTGGATGCAGTACTCAACATGCCTGCACTATCAGATGTAACTTCATTAAAATCTTTTTTAGGTTTGGTTCAGTTCTACGCCAAGTTTCTACCTCCAAGTTATGCTACCGAAGCTGAACCTCTTTATCGACTTACAAAGAAGGTTGTTGAATGGAACTGGGGGTCGCACGAGCAATCTTCTTTTGAAGCGCTCAAGAGTCTTTAGTCCAGTGATGCAGTCCTCACCCACTACAACGCTGCTCTTCCAATTGGGATCGTCTGTGACACATCGAGTCTTGGAATATGAGGTAGGCTCTTTCATCGCTATCCTGATGGCTCTGGGAGACCGATCGCCAATGTTTCTAAGATTTTGTCCAAATCCCAGCGGAATTACAGTCAGATCCAGAAAGAGCCTTTGGCGATTGAGTATCGAAGGCCTGCTGACCATCAAAATGCAGATGTTTTGAGGCGTCTTCCACTTGGAGAAGATGAACTTTTTGACGAGGAGGAGAGTGCAGGTGATGTTGACGTTGCTTGTGCAATTTCAACTCTTACTTTTCAGATGGGAACATTGGATCCAGCGGCCCTGCAGAAGGAAACAGCAAGGGACGCTGTCATTCCTCAAGTCATGCAATCGAAGACTTGCAGATTTCCTGAGCACGCTACATGGATGTTTGCTATATGGTACCATAGTTGTGATTCCAAGCACACTTCACCCTCAAGTGCTCAAGCTACTTCATGAAGGACACTTTGGTATCCAACAAATGAAACAGCTTGCCAGAACCGCTGTTTATTAGCCAAATATTGATAATGATATTGTTGATCTTTGCAGATCCTGCACATCTTGCACTGAACATCAGAATCGACCTTCCAAACCTCCAATTCATCCATGAATGGTACCAGAAAAGCCATAGAGTCGTTTACATTTGGACCATGCTGTTAATTTCATGGGTTCAAATTGGTTGGTACTTGTGGATGCTTACTCCATATACCCTTGTATCCACCCTACCCAATCCATTTCCACAAAGAGTACTATTGACTTACTGGAGCAGGACTTTTCACATTTCGAGTTTCCACACATCATTGTTACTGACAATGCCTCGTGCTTTACATCCACAGAATTCGAAGAGTTCTGCAAAGAGAGAGGGATCATCCACTTGACAGGAGCTCCATACCATCCATCAACCAACGGAGCAGCTGAGCGTTTACAGCAGCCTTTCAAACAAGCTCTACGGAAATCTGCACAACTTCCAAAGAAGGCCTTGATGGACTTTTCTGCATCAGTACAGGCATACACCGACAGATAGTAGATTCTCTCCTAGCCAGCTACTTAATGGTAGACAAATACGCTCATAGTTGGATGCAATATTACCCTCACCTGCTCACATCATGCAAGGCAAGCAGACAAGAGCAATTTCTTCAAATGATGATTCGCGTCATCCAATCCACAACTTTAAAGCAGGTGATTCTTGCTATGCACTCTGCTTTGGTCCAAAACAAACCAAAGATCGAGATGGGTTCCAGCCGTGGTCATCAAACCAACTGGCACTCGTACTATTCAAGTTCGAACAGTTCCCCAAAGTAGCATCTGGCGACGTCATATTGATCAACTTCGACCACGATTTCCTTCAACCAAAGATGATGAACCAGACGAGGACTACACCTTTGACTCTGACAAACCCCAAATTCTGAACAAATCAATCATGCACCAGAATCTTCCACTCAAGATGAACCAGAATCTTCAGTTCAAGAATCTATGACCACTTTACCACATTCTTTCATCGGTTTATGGCCCTTCTAATCCACGACGATCGAAAAGAGCCCGAAAGCAAAGGACTTTCTATGGTTGTGCTTTGTAACTCCCTTCGCGTTCATTTTACTTGTTCGAGTAGGTGTTGTGTTATTTCATTTTGTATAGCACACTAGGCATTCAAACCTGAGTTTTGCGTGAGTTTCATTTTGTGCTATTGCGACCTCGTGAACTTTTGCGTTGAATTTTAACCTGTGTTTCTAATTACCGTATTGCTTTTTTGCTTCAACTGCTTTTCTATTTGCCCTGCAGTATTTTTGCCGCATATTTTCCTATATAAACGAGTGGCATTTTCATGCCTTCAGTTCAGCTCTTCAGTTCAACTAAGTTACTAGCTAACTTGTTAAATCTTTATGTTTCCACTCAAAAACATAATTGTTATGTGGGTATTACTTGCCAAAAAACAGAGGGGGCCAGACATATTTTGCTCCCTTCAGTGTCAGACGCAAGGAGGTGCCGCAACCCCAGCCTTCCCAAAATCAACTCCTATGCTTGCATTTCACAATTTTGTGACATCACAAAAGGCATAATTTTGCAAAAATTCTTGCAGATTAAGAAACAACTTTTTTTAAATTTGGCCCAGGCTGTGCCTATTTGTGGTGGCCTAATGCTATGAAAACAAACATACAAATTCAACAAAAAACGAACTAAGAATGAATAATTTTCACAGGAATACTGTATTTGTAAGTACAGACGAAACCGGTTAATCGCATACCTAGTTTGCCAGACATTTTTATGCGATTATCCAATATATGTGTTTAAACGATATGCTCCAGAAAAAGTATCTATCGTAAACAGACGTTATACAAAGGATTGCGTATCAGTCAACTGGGGCATAAAGCGTTTTATACTTGTCAAAATAACACAACAGCAATTCATTACAAAACACTGTGTATCGCCAGCAGTCACATAAATAGCACGACTTCAAGTTACTGTAATTCACTTACACAACAAACAACCGCGATAAAATACTGTATTGATCTCAACAAAAGTCTTAATTGTGTCACAACTACTTAGATTGGAGTGCGTTGGCTTTTTTGTTGAAGTACACCTAATAACGAAAGAAAGTGATCGAAAAAGGCCGCTTGCTGTTTCATACATAACCTTATTTTATCGTTTTACAGTACTTCATGCAATGCGGCTGTTTACGTCTTTTCGGCCTGCCTTTGGAAACATGGACGCATTTTCTTTACAAAATTTTGCCTCAATAAAACACTGCGCTCTAGCAAACCAAGACAAACTTCAGTAATTGCATTTTTATTCTGTAACTTTAAAAAATTTTCCAATGTTTGCTGTTTAAAACTTTAAGCCATGTTTTCCATCATCTCCCTCTCCAAACCAAAAAATCTGTTCATGTCAGAACCTTGATAAGTTGAAGCGCAACTGGTGACAAAATTTGTATCAAAAAGTGTGAATCAGCATGAGAACTTTTCTCTAAGGAATGTGAACTCACGATCTCTTGGCACATGATTCACTTTGTTATCGATGATTTCCTGAAGAAAATTGCGTTTAACCGAACGAAGGTAGCACTTAGGGCAATAAAGCTTATGCAATAATCCGATTTATTCCTTTAAACAGTATGCGATTAACCAGCGTTTTTACTTAATGTTAGATAGGATTTGGTTCAGGATTTCAGATTTGTATCCAATAAAATGATATATTATGAATTTAAGTGGTATGCAATTAACCGATTTCATCTGTATATATAACCCTGATTTTAACAAACAAGTTTCAACGTTTGGAGTCATAGTGCCCATGAAGAATACTCTTTTAAAACAGCAACACTTTTGTTGCACATCAGGAAGCTAGCTGTACCATTATTGGCTTCAACAAAAAAATAATGTTCTTTCCATTTTTCATTAAACACCTGACACTCAAAAGAGTACAGTGTTACAACACAACCTAAAACTAAATTATTTGGTACTGGCACTTTCCCGATCATCCCACTTAAGCTGCAAGGTCTGCAGCTACGGTCTGCCTAAAAACCGAGATACTGTAGTGATAAAACCATGGTGTTTATTACAACAAAGTTTGTGATGACAAGAAACAGAATCAAAAAATCATTAAACAGTAATACATTGTATGTGGCTCAACAACAACTTTAGTCTTTTATAAAAAATTTTGAAACTTTTTTCAGTAACTGATTAGCGATTACAGTTCCGCAACATGTGATGGGTCAAATGAAATCAGCTCACGAGACATAGTTTGTTGACCTCGAATCTAATGAAAACTTTTGAAAATCTATTGTAAAATACCTACTTGCTGCTGCAGTTGCTTGATAAACAAATCTGACTCAGCAACAGAATTTAGTCTTTCATGGTGATACACAGATGTCCCACTGGTCGAGCTTGAAAGCATTGCAGTTCGACGATGTTCATCCATACAGAAGAACTACAGTTCTGTGCTTGCCACAGATCAACAACAATGTAGCTCCAAACCAAGGCAATTAATCTTAAGATTATTTCAAGCTACTTAATATACCAACTATGCTATCTTTAAGCCTATTAGTACTAGTAATGTCTGATTACTATTAGTATAATTTAGGCAAAGAGTGGATTTGCAATACCAGATTAAAGCAATTAATGTCTAGGAAGAAACCATTTTACCAGAAATTTTTATCTACTGTAGTTTTTTATTATTTCTCACTCAGATCTAACCCAAACTCAAATTCTCACTCTAACACTAACCCAAACCCATCCCTAACTCAAACCCTAATCTTAACCCTTAAAAAGCAAATAAAAAAGCGCAGATGAATATTTATCATTTTTGTTTTATTCTCTTTAACTTGAAAATTTTCGATGAAATTGTCACAACCTACTTTTATAATAATAATAATAATAAAAAGCAATTTGTCACCCCTTGAGATGAAACAGCAAGATGCTAACATCTGACTAAGGAGTACTTGTTACAAAAGCAGGTCAAAAACCAGAAAATTAACAGATACAAAACAGGACTTTTTAAAAGATCATACACAATGCAGTGTAAAAGCATACTAATCAATATCACGCACATTGATAAAAGGCCATACTAAAATACCGATAATTGGTTTCAATTTATTTTTGAACAATAAAATGTTGCTACTTTCCCAAATATCAAGAGGAAAATCACTCCAGTAACTAAACCATGTGAAAAAATTGATTCAGATTTGTTGTAGTTTAATTGAATAGTTTTTTTCATCAAAAGTCCATCGCAGTTACCACAAAAATCATAAGCAGCAGATGGCTTATGCAGGGCAATTGCCAATTAACTGTTGAAAAAAACCAGAAGCACAATGATTTAAACACCTAAAAACCAGCAATGCAATTTTAAAGTTAATATGATATTTTATAGGTAAAAAATAAAGTTTCTTTAAAAATAGTAACATATCATAGCGTTGTTGAGAATACTTAAAGCCAAATACAAAGCAAACAGCAGCATACAAGACTTTGGTAAGCCTACACAACATACAGTCTGGCAGTTCATAAGACAAAGCATTACAATAATCCAGATGGCACAAAGTCATCGGACCTTAACTTTTAAACACAAACGTTTAGGCATAGGACGTTTAGGCACCGCCGATTATGCACCTGGATTATTAGGTGCCAGGACTTTTATGCGCCAAGACTGTTATGAGCCGGAGGTAAAAAAACTTTTTTTTGTTTCAAATAACAGTTTTTTTCAAAAAAAACAATTTTATTAATTTTTTTTTTAATTTTTTTCTTTCAAATAAAAGCTTTCTTCCAAAAAAAAACCTTTTTCAACCAAAAAAGTTTTACTTTGATTAAAACGTTAACATTTTCAAAGCTTTTCATCTGACACTTGTCAAAAGAAATTGTCAGAATATTGAGATCACAGGAAAAGGAGCAGCTATGGGAAAAAGCCGAGCAGTGATTGGATTGGCTGGAAAAGGATCGCTAACAGAGGTCATTTGTGAACAACCTTTAAGTTAAGAACAAATTCTTTTTTGTCGGCAGAGGGCGGGGTTAGAAGTTTTGATAAAAGTGACTTCAAAAGCAGATAGTTGAAAGGAGAGCGAAAACCGATGTACAAAAAATTGATTTTTTTTTGCAGGACTGCCACGCAAAAAATACCCATTTTATTTACAATCTTATGACAGAGGGCAAAAAAATCATGATTTTTTATGAAAATATACTCTGTTTTTTTATGAAATTTTATGACAATTTCTATGAAATTTCATGAAATTTTACAAAATTTTATGACACTTTTTGTCAGTCAAAAGCAAAATACCAAGATCTGCAAAACTGAAAATTATATAACTACAAAAACAATAAATCGACATTTATTCTTTGTTATTTCATTGGATATTAGACTTATATTGAGATTATAGTGATTGCTCCAAACACGACCCACATATAGAAAGGTCACAGCGGAGGACTATTATACCCCCAGCTCATCTCTGTGTCTGGACTGATCATTCCGTCCCGATGAATTTTGGATCCTGTGGCGCAGTAGTCTTATTCTATGCAACATTTGCAAAGACTCAACATTACTTTCTTTCCCTGACAGTCCAATTTCATTCAGCTTCACCACAGCGATCACAGCCCTCCATCATGCCCTTGGATGGTGCCTCCAGCATCATCCCACTTGCCCAATCATCTCCCTAGATATCTTTACAAACTCCCCGTACTCCCTCTCCCTCCCAAGCTCTGCCTCTAACCTCCTTGCCCAGATTGCTGTGTGGGCAGTCTGGTCATCTATTGCTGCCTATCTGATTTTACCCAACTGCACTTCCATTGGATCCCTGGCCACTGCCATATATGTCCCAATGAGATCACAAACCTACTAGCGAAGACCGTCGACGGTATCCCCTCCTCCTCCCTGCCCCTGCTTGTCAGCGCATACCCATAACTCTCTCTACTCCTTGTGGAGGCGCTCCGTCAAGCTAGACAAAGACCTCCTCATTCACGTTCCTGATGTCTCTGCTGTGTAACTGGTACTCCCTCGTAACATACGTTGTGCCCTCTCTCACCTTCACTGCAATGGGCATAACCTCTTATTTATTATTGTCTTATCTAGCTAGTATAGCCAGTGGACACCACACACAGGATCTTTGGCACACCCTGATTGCCTTTCCAGTGTCCTGCTTATAGCTATATCTGAAGAGACATCTTCGGCTCTCCTTGATCTCTTTTTGATCTCTGGTCACGATCGTGGGGCATCGCCTGTATGCTGATTCTCCATGGAGTTCCTCCACCGGTCCGCGACATCCTGACGCGACCGACCTGACGCGAGACAACTCACCCCGGGAATCCTGACGCCAGGGACATCCTGACGCTAGGGACATCCTGACGCTCGGGACATCCTGACGCCAAAAGCTCCAAACTTTTGCGCTCTGCTTTTTTTCTTTTTCTTCTTTTCGCTTTTCCGCGCTACGCCACAGCTGCGCTTTTAACGATTAACGCTTGATTATTGTGACGTAAGTATAATATTTTCCGTTAGTTGCAAACTTCATACGAATCTCTGTTTTGCAGAAACAACTCAAAAGCGAGGTGTATTTTTGCGACAAAAATCGTGATGAAATCAAAGTCAAGTTAGCGAATATGTGAAATCGCTGGCGATAAGTTTCAAACGATGACCGAATGCCGCGATTGAAAGTAATATATGTTTTGCTGTTATTAAACGACCACGTAGATATTTCATAATAATATGGTGATTCATTTACAAAGAAAAATGATCTGAAAGAAATTGTATGTTAAAAGAAAAGAGTAAAAATATAAATCAAAGTCAAGTACTGCAAATCGAAATTAATTAATGCGACGATTAAAATGTAGTATTTTTGCCTATTATTATTGGATGACCACCTAGCAATTTTACACGCATTTTCATAAAAAAATTGTTAGTTTTTGGTCAGCAATAATTTGTCGATAGACAACGTTTGAAAGCAAAGTTGAAATTGCGGTCAAGAAGGAAAATAGATTAAAAATATTGTGCAATAGTTTGTAATTATCCAACTAATTACTTTCCCAATGGGTGGTTTATTTGGTTTTAACCTTGATAAATGGAGCCATTAGTTTTTGCAATCGCAGTTTTTAACTTTGAAAGAACAAAACAACAAGGTCGCACGCTTCACATCAGCATGCCAAATTATCGTAATTTCTCCGCTTGCAAAATCAAAGCATTTAAACAATAACAAGTTACCAATTTGGATAAGCTCCAAAATTTTCAGTTCATTAAAGAGTAAAATCACAAAAATGACAACAAGCTGCTAATCGAAATGCTATCAATAAATTATTGCTGACCAAAAACTAACAATTTTTTTATGAAAATGCGTGTAAAATTGCTAGGTGGTCATCCAATAATAATAGGCAAAAATACTACATTTTAATCGTCGCATTAATTAATTTCGATTTGCAGTACTTGACTTTGATTTATATTTTTACTCTTTTCTTTTAACATACAATTTCTTTCAGATCATTTTTCTTTGTAAATGAATCACCATATTATTATGAAATATCTACGTGGTCGTTTAATAACAGCACAACATATATTACTTTCAATCGCGGCATTCGGTCATCGTATGAAACTTATCGCCAGCGATTTTACATATTCGCTAACTTGACTTTGATTTCATCACGATTTTTGTCGCAAAAATACACCTCGCTTTTGAGTTGTTTCTGCAAAACAGAGATTCGTATGAAGTTTGCAATTAACGGAAAATATTATACTTACATCACAATAATCGAACGTTAATCGTTAAAAGCGCAGCTGTGGCGTAGCGCGGAAAAGCGAAAAGAAGAAAAAGAAAAAAAGCAGAGCGCAAAAGTTTGGAGCTTTTGGCGTCAGGATGTCCCAAGCGTCAGGATGTCCCTAGCGTCAGGATGTCCCTGGCGTCAGGATTCCCGGGGTGAGTTGTCTCGCGTCAGGTCGATCACGTCAGGATGTCCTGCTTCGTTCCTCCACGCCCCCATCCTCCGGACGAGGTTGGTTCTTTTGCATGATACTTTCAGTTCCAGAAGGAAAACAACAATGCATTACTCCGTATAAAGTTGGATTGCACAGTGATGGTAGTTTGAAGCAAGAAACTCAAGTCTTTTCAACCACTTGCATCAGTGGCAACTTTTGCTAACTCAAAATCGCAGAACTCTTGTCCTTTTCATCTAACTCGAAAAAGCTACGGTACCATAACCTTTTCAGCAAATAAGGAATCATAACTTTTAGATAAAAGTTGAGTTTAACCTATTTTTTCCAGTATTATACCGAGTGCTATATACCCTACAGTCGTAGCCTACTTTTTGTAAAAAAAATATCGATACCGGTACTGACTTAAAATCAGAATGAAGTTATGAAATATGCTAAAACATGCTTAAGAGTAAAGGGTAATGACACAAGAAGTTGCCACAAAAATGTAATGGAGAGTGTACGTTAACTAAGGTAAAATACTAGGCCTTAGTTTCAACAATACAACACATAGCAAACTAAAATAACTTTGGCTCATTGTAAATAAATGCAGAATGCAACTTAAAATAATAATTTTTGTATGACAACAGCATTACATTTTATGACTTTTTTATGATTTTTTGAGATTTTAGAATTTTTTTATGAAATTTCATGATTTTATGATAAGTGGCAGCCATGTTATTGCGTTTTTTTCAATAATGTCACTTTTATCAAAACTTCTAGCCCTGCCCTCTGCCAACAAAAAGAATTCATGTCCAGGTTAAAGATTGTTCACACATGACACTCTCTCATCGATCCTTTTCCAGCCAATCATTGCTTGGCTTTTTCCTATAGCCGCTCCTTTTCCTGTGCTCTCTATTCTGACGATTTCTCTTGGCAAGTGTCAGATGAAAAGCTTTGAAAATATTAACATTTTAATCAAAGTAAAACTTTTTTGGTTCAAAAACTTTTTTTTTTTGAAAAAAGCTTTTATTTAAAAGAAAAATATGTTTTTGAAAAAAAAATTAAAAAAATTGTTTTCTTTTTTTTTGAAAAAAAAAAACCGTTACTTGAAACTAAAAAACTTTTTTGAAAAAAATTCTACTTTTTTTTTTTGAAAAAAAAATTTTTTTAGAAAACCTTTTTGTTTTGAAAAAAAATTTTGAAAAAAATTTGTTTTACCTCTGGCGCCTGAAAGTCCAGGCATATGAAAGTCCCAGCACATAATCAGTAATGCCTAAATGTCCCGTGCCTAAACATCCGTTCCTAGATGGCATAAATCGCAAAATCATAGAATCAACAAGTTGAATTTTGAACTTGACCAATTGTTTAGATGCTATTTTACCCAAATTTCTGAGGTTACTTTAGCGTATTGACACCACTTTGTTGAAGTGGTTTGATAAACTTAGCTTGTTATCAAGAAGCACACCTAAAGTTTTAATTGACATACAAGGAGACAATGCCTCAGTTTCAAAAAAGTTACTTGCAGAAATGTCCCACTTTACATTTCAAAATGGGACAAACTCAACAAAATTGGTTTTCTGCTCATAATGTAATAAAAAATTTACATTCATCCACCTTTTCAGGTCAGAAACAAAACACTGTATTTTTTCAACAATGCAAGTCATATGCGTATCACTACCAAATTGGAAATAACACTGTACATCATCTGCATACAGGTGGATTTTAAAATTGTCCAGTTGTGCAACATATTCAAGTTTGCATACATACATACTAATTAGCAGTGGATACAAAATAAACCCTTGACAAACACCAGATGAAACACTGACATCATGCAAAGAAGAATTATTGACTAGAACGTAATACTTCCAAGATGACAAGTAAAATACAAACCAAGCAAAAATAGTATCATTTGAACCATATCGACGTCCAATTTTTTCTTGTTTTCGAGCTAAAAGCGGCAGGAAAATCCCCCTTCATAAACCTAGAGTACTGTTACGCAACATAGCGGTTGCAACGCTTATTATCTATAGCCATACTTTAGGCAAAACACGTGGACATATATATATACTTCTTCTGTCTTTGAAAACAAAATTAAATTTGATGTAGTTGAGCATTTCCCGTTTTGAAGTGGTTAATACACTTGCAAGCAATAATTTGTCAACGGACACCCACCAAAACATAATACTTGCCACAAAAACCCTTTTAACAACTATGGATATGAGCTATTATGTTTAACTGCTTCAATGATTGTTGAGTGCCACCAGGACCTAAATTTTCAAGAAATTTTGCTTTTGTTTTGGCCTTGTTATTTCATGCCATTAAAAAATCTAAATTTAGTTAATTAGTTTTTTTTTGGTAATTTAACAATCATTGACCTAAATTTTTAGTGAATAAGTAACAAAAATTTAACCATTTTGATCACAATGACCAAGGTACTGCTTATTTTTTAATTTAAACCTGAAAATTGCCCCCTTGCAAAAGTGAAAATGACACAAAATTTTTTCAAAAATTTTTACAAAATCCAACATTTGACCTAAAAGCCAAAGCAAAAAAATAAATCCAGGACTCCAACATCTTGTTTTATATAGGCATTCTGTACAAACTTTTCAGCGCACTCTTATCAAGGAAATTTCTTCCATTTACCGTACTTCATCTTTCAAAGTTTGTGTTTTTGAATCGGCACTTTAATCTACCACAGCTTTTTTATACAGCAGTTATGTAATTTTTTACAGTGCTCATGTGAAGAGCAAATTTGATATGTAAATTATGCTTTACTAATAAACAAATATCTGTCCCTAGAACCAAACAAAAAGATTGCAACCGCAACACTATGCCGTATTTTGTGGATCTTGTTCACAACTACAGCTTTACTTTATCGCCGTATTACGTGAAAGAGCAATCTCACAATAATATGAGATTCTACTAATGCATAAAACTTTTAGCCACAAATACATTACTTGTATGCTCAGTCTGCAGTAGGCCTACCCAGTAGTTAAATTGCAGGGGGGACGCATCCCCCCATCAAGAGTCAGTGCCCCACTATCAAGATTTGGCATCCCCCCAGTGAGATGTCCACGCTGGATGATCAGACGAAAAAGTGCCTGCCAGCGCAAAAAAATCCCACCAGTTCTGGCCAAATATAGAGCCAAATTGCAGTAAAGACTTTTTTTTGGTCTTCAACCGATTTAGGGGAGATAAATCCTTCAATTTTTGGTGAAGACCTTTTTTTTGGTGTTCACTTGTTTTAGGGGAAAGAAGTACAACTTGAGCCATAATTTTTACTATATTTCATTTGCATTTTGAATGCATTTCGTTAAGGCTGCAAAAGCATCCCCCCATGCAAAATCTTACAGTTTAAGTACTGGACCTAGCTAAAAGTTGGGTTTTTTAACGATTTGATGGTGCTTTTTGTTTTTTATTGGTGTAACAAGAAAAAATTTTGCTTACAGAAAAATTTCCTGCCAGTGCTATTGCCAATGTTATTACTCATTAGTCACCAATATTTTGAGAAGCTTGGTTTTGATTCTTTGTACTACAGTACTGTACACTTGATATTATTAACCAAGGTTATAGACAGAGCCTATTACTAATAATTAGAAGCCGATCCAGTGCAGAAGCACCACAGCAAAACACATACAAACCACAAAAGGTCCATCAGATTAGGAAAAATGAAATGAAGACACTAGGGCACAGCCGTCAAGTGTAAGATGGAGTAGCCAAGCAGAGCAAACAAGCATTTTACAAAAAGAGTAAAATCAGCAGACTACCATAATTTAAAATGGTTGCAAGTATCATCCATTACTATAAACAGTACAGGAAGATAAATTCAGATTTAAAGATTTTCAGTATGGGTAATCTAAGTATACAATAACACAGATCACAGTAACATGGAAAAGCAAAAAAAAAATAGTTAGATATAGCCTACTGAAAGATAAAGTATACAAGGCAGAAAAAAACTTAAAAACACCAAGCTATCACCCAGTACAACCCGGTATAATAGTGGGTTAAAGTTTTCTGATAAACATTGGTTCAGCAAAATAAAAATAAATAAAAAATCACTTGTATGAAAGATCTACAAAACATATTCTAAACAGTTTTGAAATGCTAGGTCATAATCAGTTCATCATAAATTCAGCAATATTAGATATATTGATATAACAATATTAGATATAGCAATTTAGCAATATTAGATGGCTGATTTAGCAACATTAGATATAGAATACAGATATAGCAACACTGATATAACTCACAGGACTGAAAGTGAACACCATTAGTCACAAAACAATAATGTTACTACCACTGGGAGTAAAAGTCAACTACATAATACAATATCACTAACAGCTACAATAAACTAATACAAAAATGTCACTAATGCAAAAACTAAAGGCACAGCTTTCCAAAGAGGTGTTAGTAGAGTAGTGAAAAGATAATGTAGCTAAAACGGTCACACAAGTTTTACAATTATCATCGAATGTTCTTATTTGTTACATGTGGCCATTTAATCTACTGAAACAAAATGCTGGCACAAAATGAAACAAACAAAATCAGTTGCCATTTAATCACAAAACATATCTGCTGTAACATCAAAAGCATGAACACCTACAGTGATACATACCACCACCCACAAACTCAGAGTATACAGCAAATAGCCCCATTCCCCCCCCCCCCCCCCCCACTGCTACACACCACTCCAGCATATACACATCCACTGTCACATGTGGTGCAAAGCTAATGATGCAAAAACAAAGAATGTGCAGATTGAAATGAAATAATCAGGTCCAGAATGTCCAATTTTATGTTATATAACTTTATCTACACATAAATTTAGTCTAAATGAAATCAGAAGAAACAACAAAAAACATGGGCTATTAGTATATTGTTACAAAAAAAATGTTTTGTGTTCAATTTAAGTGAAATAGAAAGTAAACTAAGTAGTCACTATAGTTACAGTCAATTAGGCGACTAAGACAAACATTTTGAAACACATAGCAAATTGCTAAACTGTAAATTATGAAACATTGTTTTCACGCAAATACTTTGCTGCTCCTTTTTTACATCTGAAATGAATACAGGGAGGCCGAGTTAACAATCTTGTCAGGAAGGCTGTTCCATAAATCAATCACTCAATTAGCAAAAAAATGCTTTCTGCAGTAAAGCCTGCAATGAACCTTTTTCAGTTTGAGATCATGAACTCTTGTTCCCTGTGAACAAGTCATATGTAAAAAGCTGATCAGGACAGAGAGATGTAAGGTTATTCAAAATTTTGTACACTTCAATTAGATCAAAAAAATGACAAGTTTGCATGGACTTGATCCCAAGCAATTTTAAGCAGTCAGCATAACTTTTAAACTGGATCCCCTCAACACATTTTGTAGCTCAGTGTTGAACCCTTTCAATAAGTTCAATAACTTTAAGAAAATATGGATTCCAGGTACACACAGCATATTCTAAGTGTGGCATGACAATTTGCTGGTAAAGCTTTAAGCAAACCTCCTTGTCTCCACTTACAAGGTTTCTTTTCAGAACTGCCAAACATTTTTCAGCTTTTTGTACAATAGCTGATCCGTGGGAAGATTATTTGAGGTCAGACCTGATTAAAACACTAAGAACCAATTTGACATCAGATAAAGAAAGTTGTTGATTTAATATTGAATATTGATGTTGTTTGTTTCCATGTCCAAAATGAATTAAAGTGCATTTTACTACCGATATTAGGTAAGACTCACAAATTTACAGTTGGAAAGCTAGTCAACACTAAACATAAACTAAAAAAAAAGAGTTTAGTTATCTGGTTGTAGCCAGTGAGACAAAACTTTGGGGCAAAAGAAGGGTCCTTCAAGCTGGTCAGTTTTGTCTGCATATCCCGATATCTGCCAGGTTAATAATAATAGCTTTAGCTTTTTAAACATGGTTTCAGCCCTGCCACAACACTTGTGGATAAAGTCTCTCTTGCAGTAATATAAAAGTCTACAAAAATCAAGGGGTGAAATTGCTTGAAAAAGTATGATTAACATGTTAAAATATAATAATTTAGTTGTGATGTTTTTGGTCTTGGCTAGTTTCTTTTTTTAGCTCATACCTTCATGCAGGCCACACTGCACAGGTCCAGCTACCGTACTACTTTTAGGCCTACTAGTGCTACCATAGTTATATATAGAGTAGTAGGCTACTACAGGACCGGGTTCGGTATTATTTTATATCTATTAGAAGGATTACACTTAGAGTAGGCCTGCAATTAAAATTGAAAACAATTTGATTATTATTTCTTTACATTATTCTGTATTTCAGATCGTAGGTCTGGTTCTGTCTAGCTTGGGTCGCCTCATGCTACCGTTATATGCCTACAGCTAACTTCAACGCTAGACTTGCAGCTTACAACTAGTAGGCCTAGTGCACAGTTACAGCAGAGAGCTACCTCTGTCCTAATCCTGCATGTAGAAGACTTAGCGCAAGTGTAATGAAATCGAAATCTCACAAACAAAATTGAAAAACCGCTTCTGTTGTGATGTTTTGCATGACTAACTTTGATTTGTCCACTAGGAGCAAAGTTGAGGGCTAGGGATCGAGGGGATTCGAAAAATACTTTCAGGAACAAGTTTTCCAACCACAATCACTAAGACGCTTAATTTTGTCTCTACCAGAAATTTCCACCGCGAGAAACAATAAAATTTTCTCCATTGTTTTCTCAGTAAAGAAGTAAACCTTTCATTCCTGAGCAACGAAAGATGAAGCACAAATCGTTGCACGATCTGTAAGGATGGCAGTACGGTTAGGTACGTTTAGAAGTAGCGTAATACGTACCTCGCACCTTAAACGGTACCAGTGCACCGTACTTTGTAGACTTGTAGGCTAGTAAGGTTATATCTCTTTCCTCAAGGCTGAGTATATACGTCGAACGATCCTGCAGGCCTCTTGAGTCCGTAAATACCAAGAATTCGGGTTGAAAATTGCCGGTTTAATTACAAAATTTAGCCATGCGTTTTACATTTTCATAATAAATTAAAGCCAACTGAACTGCAAAATTAGCCGTGCTTTCTACATAACGATTTTAAGTCAATTGAATTGCAACACGCAACAACAAATGCACGGTGAATGAATTACTGTGACGTCATAAAAAGGCAACCACGGATGATGCAACGGCAAGCAATCGACCGAGCTGCTACAATCACCCCCCGCCAATGCGGTCGAAAATTCGGAAGAATTTTGGCCGCATTGTCGAAAAAAACCGCAGCAACTTGGACGAAAAATGACACAAAACATGAATTCTAACAGGCAAACGAAAATTTCACAAAACAGTTTGAGAGCACTTCTCTTGAGAACAAGTGGCAAAGCCAGCTGCTGGAGCTTTGTGCATGACTTTCAGCTGAAGTTGTGAGCGGTCGACCTTCGTGCTGGTCATTGTGACGGAGCTGATTGATGGTGCACGGTCTAAGTAGCAAGGCTGCATTCAGACTTGTAAAGATGAAGATTCGAGCTCTCGTTCAATCAAATTGTCTTTTTTCATTCAAAACATGGGAGTTGCAGTTGCAGTTGCAGACCAAGTTGTTTATTCGTGTGTGCTTAGCAGTCAGGTGTTTTTGCGGTGACGCGTGAGGAGTCAAAAAATGTCAACATTCAAGAAAAACACACGAAACTCAAAAGTCAGCAAAATGTGATGCAGCGATCAGGTATGATTTTTGATAAGGGGGGGCGGTGGCAAAAAAATGAAACAGGAGCAAAAGAAA
Organism: Trididemnum nubilum; assembly: GCA_963965965.1. Classification (NCBI taxonomy): domain Eukaryota; kingdom Metazoa; phylum Chordata; class Ascidiacea; order Aplousobranchia; family Didemnidae; genus Trididemnum; species Trididemnum nubilum. The sequence continues at coordinate 1,350,702 of OZ014472.1, forward strand.
TATATCCGAAAAGGGTGACAAAAACCTGTTTGAATGCTCCGAGCAAAACAAGCCTTTCAAAAAGGGCCCTATAGTGATGAAAGGCCAGCACGCTGGGGAACCTGGGACAGGTGTGTCAGGCCGTGTGTGGGTTTATGTTTGTGTGTAGTGTTGCTCACAGAGAAAACGCAGGAGACCCGAAACTTATGCATCTTGAAATCGGCGTGGACGGACTATACGTCGTCCAAAGCGGTTGATGACTACCTCCTCGGGTTGTCTTTTGTGTGGATGGGAGACTGGGAATTAGACATGGAGTAGTGGAGGTCAAGGCTGCTGGTTGCTGGCCATGAACTGTTCTTGTCTCCTTGAGTCCGGGGCGCAGTGAGTGTGCTGGTTTATTTCGGTCAATACTGACGTTGTCAACGCGTGTGACTAGATCTACGGTGTAGTTCTTGTGTTTGTTGAGAGCGCGGAAAAGACCGTGAAGGACAGCAGACCACTGATTGCTTATCCCACCCGTGGGGGTCAAACTAGTGCTTGGGGCTAATCTTTCGGATGCTATCGAGTCGCCCGGAAGGTTTTTCTTATGCAAAAAACGATCGCTGCATTCCGCTAGGCCTACACTGTTTGAAGGTGTTTCGACTCGGTAAGGTATGGGCCTACCGCGGCCGGTAGAATATATAGGCGTTACGTTTGAATAAAACGGTGCACCGGTACTAGCGCTAGCACACACGAACCTGTCGCTCATGATGATTGCTTGAATCTGTTGTCGTAGTTGCTTTTGTTGATGTCTTGCTTGTTTTTGTCTTTGCTGACGACTTGCTTCCTTGCGTGTTACTGTCTTTCCTGTTTGTCTTCCTTGTTGTTGCCTTCGCTGATGTTGCTGGCCTGCAGGACGTCGCCTCACCAGTGAGAATTTCCTCACCAAGGGGCACCAGATGTAGACTTGTAGGCTAGTAAGGTTATATCTCTTTCCTCAAGGCTGAGTATATACGTCGAACGATCCTGCAGGCCTCTTGAGTCCGTAAATACCAAGAATTCGGGTTGAAAATTGCCGGTTTAATTACAAAATTTAGCCATGCGTTTTACATTTTCATAATAAATTAAAGCCAACTGAACTGCAAAATTAGCCGTGCTTTCTACATAACGATTTTAAGTCAATTGAATTGCAACACGCAACAACAAATGCACGGTGAATGAATTACTGTGACGTCATAAAAAGGCAACCACGGATGATGCAACGGCAAGCAATCGACCGAGCTGCTACAACTTCATTTCAATTTTTGAAGCGTACCGTACCAACGTCTCGTACCCGAACCATAACAAAAAAGGCGTACCGTACCAGCGTACGGTATTTCTTAGTAAAAATTGAGGAGTACCGCACCGTACTTATGTACCGTATCGTACTGCCATTCTTGCTTTTAGCTAATCGCAACTTTAACTGACTCTGAAATCACTAGCCTATAAATCAACGATTTCCATTCGCATATTTAGCGTTGGCTTCAGCTGTCTTTTGCCTCTTCATACAAAAAGCCTTCACAATGAGCAAAAAGTCTGGGATTTTTAATTCAAACAGCGTACCAACGTACCGTACCCATAGGCGTAGCCAGGGGGGGGGGCCCAGGGGGCCCGGGCCCCCCCCCAATCAAAACTCCACTAACGACAAAAAGTTATGACAACATAGCCTGACGATGTTTAGTTGCAGTTTTTTTTTCAGTAATTGCGCACATAACGGTAATTAAACAGTAAAGTAACAGTAAAGCTAACGGTTTCGGCCGAAAAACCTCTCTCAATTTCGGTGAAGACCCTTTTTTTTTTTTTTTTTTTTTTTGGAGATCACCTGATTTTGGGCGAAAAAATCGTTCGAATTTCCGATTTCGGCTGAAAAATCACTCTCAATTTCGGTGAAGACAACCGAATTTTTGAGGATTTGGGCCCCCCCCAATCAAAAATCCTGGCTACGCCTATGCCCATAGGTGGGCAAGTTAATGCAAAACGTTAGCTTCGTTAACCATTAGTCCGTTAACAAACTTCACACCTCCGTTAACGTTTATCCGTTATTTTCAGCTTTAAATAATTAATAACAGAAGTTAATAAAGTCCGTTAATTGGTTAACATTTTGCGTGTAATTTACATTTCGTTTTATTCACTCGCTACTAGAACACGATTTGACGCTGTTGAGCGGATTGTAAGAAAATATTTATTGCTATGGTGGTGTTTTTGTGTTTTTGAAGTTACATTTTAAAGTCTAATCTAATTTCAAGATAAAAATAAGTTCAAATGCACAAACGAAGCTGCGATCGGAAAACCTCTGGAAATTGCGAAGAGAGATAATTGATAGACCTCTGAGGCTGTAGCTTGTTATTTCTCACAAAAAAGAGCTCCTTTCTTCGCTTTCTTCTATAAAACTTGTGCTGATACGCAACAAGTGCTACTAGTGCAAACTGGTCTGTATCGGTACGATGAATGAATGGTGCAAGATATTAACAATAAAAACCTTAACGGAAGTTAACAGAACCTAACGGAAGTTACTTTAGTCCGTTCACAGAACTTGACGGAAGTTAATTTAGTCCGTTAACATGAAAAAACTTTTAAACGGATTAACGAGTTCAAGAAAAAGTTAGCTTCGTTATTAACGGATTAACGATTAACGGACTTGCGCCAACCTATGACCGTACCCGTACCATAACAAAAAAGGCCTACCGTACCAGTGTACCGTACTTCGTAGCAAAAATTGAGGCGTACCGTACCGACGTACTGTCATCTTTGCTGATCTGACTATTGTATCTTCATGTTAAATTGCACACCAATATTGTTTTTGTTAAAATTATCTTGGTTAATTTTGTTCAGTAAAATCCATAAAAACTGAAAAATTCTAAAACTGTCGAAAATTGTAGAAATGGAAAAAAAAACTCAAAACTGCTTCACTCTAAAAACTGTAAAACTGCTTAATAGAGGTAGAGTCGAGGACCCAAGGCTCAAGGCCAAGAACACAAAAAAATCCGAGACCAAGGCCAAGGACAGCTCTATCGAGGACAGACACTCTCTAGGCCAGGGACAGGAATGCTCGAGGTCAAGGCCAAGGACCAAAGGACACAAGCGCAAGTGCTTTCCGAAAAAAAGGTCTTATTTTTACACGATCTCCAGAAAAAAAACGTTTTCCAAAAAATTTTTCATGCGCTCCACAAACTTTCAACAACTCAAAAAATAGTGCTGTCCTCAAGCCGAGGACAGGGCAATATTCGAGGACCTAAGGCTTCGAGGCCAAGGCCAAGGACTTGACCTTTGAGGCCAAGGCCAAGAACATCAAAATGTGCCTCGAGGGCATCCTCGAGGACTCCACCTCTACTGCTTAAAACTCTTAAAAAACTGTTCCGCCACGCCAAACTATTGTAGCATCAGCTCCAACGTAGCCACAAGTAGAAGTGAAACTGGATGTATGATTAATAAGTCAACCCGGAGAGTAGCTCGATAGGTTGTTCAACCGAGCCGGTCGACCGCATTGGGACGCGTCCTTTTGACACAAACGTTACACTGGCGAGCACGCCAGGACGTTGGAGTGGTCGACGCACTCCCTTGCGCTGGTTGGAGATGTGGATGAGCCGTCGCCAGCGTAAAGGGAGGGGATGATGTAGCGTCAGCTCCAACGTAGCCACAAGTAGAAGTGAAACTGGATGTATGATTAATAAGTCAACCCGGAGAGTAGCTCGATAGGTTGTTCAACCGAGCCGGTCGACCGCATTGGGACGCGTCCTTTTGACACAAACGTTACACTGGCGAGCACGCCAGGACGTTGGAGTGGTCGACGCACTCCCTTGCGCTGGTTGGAGATGTGGATGAGCCGTCGCCAGCGTAAAGGGAGGGGATGATGTAGCGTCAGCTCCAACGTAGCCACAAGTGAAAGATTAACTGGATGTATGGATTAATAAGGCAACCCGGAGAGTGGCTCAAAAGGTTGTGCAACCGAGCCGGTCACCCGCATTGGGACGCGTCCTTTTGATACAAACGTTACACTATGCTATGCAGGCTCCAGTTTTGCTTCTTTTGTCCAAATGACGACGAAATTCGGTAAAATGCGTCTAACCTGAGCTCGTGCGCCCATAGATAAAAAAAAGTTGATTCATCACAAAAACATGACACAAAAACAATTTGAAGTGTTTGGAATTTGGTTCACTCGAATAAATTATCTGAAAAATAATCTGGGTGATTGCAGCATTTGCATGCACCGATCATGATCAGTTCCTTCACGCCCCGTGACTACAAATGAGCAAGGATTTAGTCAAAGCATGGTCAATCGCAGTAAAAAAGATGTGACAAATTTTCCATGTAGAAAGTAGTAGGCTACAGAAAAGTAATTCATATTGAAAAGCTCTATGCAATCTACAATATCGCGGAATCAAGCAAAAAGAATAGCTCATCAAAGCAACTTCAATTAGTGTCATTGACGTAGCCAGGGGGGCCCAGGAAGCCCCCACCATACCCCCTCCCCGCCGCCTCTTATTGAATTGCTACCAATAATAAAAACGTGACAAAAAAAGCGAATTGTTTCTTTAGTTTCAATTTCTTTTAGTATCTTCGTGTACGACTGTACACGCGTTTGACAGTAATTAACAGCAATATTGATCCAGAGTGCCCGAGCCTCCTCAATTTTTGCCAAATAACTTAAATGCATAACCAGTAGTGGCCTTAGGAATGTGCAAAGTGTGCAAATGCACAGGGCCCCCCATTGAACTATCGCGCGCAGAAAAAATTTGATTGTGAAAAACTGTGACGGCTGTCACCTCGCCTAGAATCGAAGCCTTGTTCTGTTCAACCGGCTTGTGATGCTAATCATCTGACTTCGCGTCGCTGTTGGTGTTTGCAAGAAGGTTGCTTAGAGCATGCGCTGATTGGTGGCGTGACATTTGCCTTTTTCTCACTGTCCGAACTCAGACGCAGGAAACTATTTTGAGTTTTCTTTTGCTTTTGGAACAAGCAACAACAACAAACAACAACAGCAACTTATTTTTCATCAACGTCGACGTTTTCAGTTCAATTTCAAATCAAGTATTTTGTTGATCTTTATTTATAGTTAAATCGCTTACATTTATTTTATTTTGCTTAGTTTAGAGATAGTGCAATAAAATACATTTTTATTTACAGTTTATTGTGGCGCGTGTTTTTCTATAATTTACGGAGTTAACTACATTATTTACAATTAGAACCATACGTCACAAAACTATAGCAAACTAAATGGGAGTTTGCCAGCACACCCAGTGAACGACCGACGCGTAGCTAATGCTGTGATGCTCAAAAGTGCTTTTCGTCTACCGTAAAATCAGCAACTATTCAAAAATATCTGATTATGGTACCTCCAGAAAAAAAATCCCAAACAATGTCAAAAAATATCAACGTCATCATTTCTGATTCTAAAAAAAATATTCCGTCAGGTTAAGCCAGCGTTTCTCAAAGCATGGATTGCGACCTAAATGTAGGTTGAACAAATAGAAAAATCTTAATTGCGCAGTGAAAATCCTATCGTATCAAATTACATGCTAAACCAACATCTTAAGTGATTAACAACAATTTGTCTGTTAAAGCTTCCACCATCTGTACTATAAATACGTATATCGTAGCTCAAGCATAAATTCAAAATGCGTACAAAGCTATCGTGTAATGTCTAGTACATATTATTTATTTACATAAAACACTCTGCATTGTATTGGTCCCAGATCTATTTTTTTGCATTAATAACAACAATTCTAAACTTCTATCTCCAACAGACGACTATTTGTATTTTTAATTCTTTGTCTTACAAATATCTACTAAAAAACTGTTTTAGCTTAAATGAAAACTAAAGATTTGGGGAATCTATGTATTCGGGGGATTTCCGGGGAGGGGTGTCAACTCTTAACCATGACAAAATATTTATTTTTTACAGACTTAATATTAAAAACAATTAGCTCTCTAACAAGTAATTTAAAGAAATTGATTTAGAAGTGGTCCTATTTTCAGTTTCCCGAGGGAGTGGTACCCTTAAACTATGTAAAAAAATTTGTTTAATATTTAATAATATTAAAAACAATTAGCTTCCCAGCTTTGGCCATTCGAAAAATTGATTTGTGGGGGTCTATTTGGGGAAAGGGAGTTTTTGCATAGGCACCCCCAAATTATGCCAAAATACTTGTTCGTTATAAATCTGCTGTTATCATTAAACACTGGCACCCTAAGTCAAGCCGTTTAAAAATTGTTTTGTGGGTATCTATTTGGGGGGATCCCCAGGGGGGGGTGGCACCCCCAAACCATGTCAAAATATTTGTCTGTTTAGTATCTGTTGATATCAATACAAACTGGCACCCTAGTTTGCGCCATTCAAAAAATTGATTTTTGGGGGGTCTATTTGGGGGGTCCGCAAGGGGTATTGGGGGGGTACCCAGGGGGTGGCACCCCCAAATCATGTCAAAGTATTTGTCTGTGAAATATCCGCTGATATCATAAAACACTGGCACCTTAGCTTGAGCCGTTCAAAAAATTGATTTTTGGGGGGTCTATTTGGAGGGGTGGTACCCCCAAACTATGTCAAAATATGTGTCTGTTATATCTCTGAAGATATCAAAACAAACTGGTACCCTAGCTTGAGCCGTTCAATAATTTGATTTTTGGGGGGTCCCCGGGGGTGGCACCCCCAAACTATGTCAAAATATTTGTCTACTAAATATCTGCTGATAGCATAAAACGATGGCACTCTAAGTTAAGCCGTTCAAAAAATTGATTTTGGGGGAATGGTTTGGGGGGTTCATGGTGGAGTTGCCCCAAAAAATTTCGGGAGAAAAAATTGCATTTGCAGTTCAACAACTTTACACAAAAATTAGATTTCCATGTTTTGTAGTTTAGGAGAAGAAGAGGGTACAAAAATTATGAAGAAAAAAAAGGAAAAAAGGAAAAGAAAAGAAAAAACCTCATCGCGGCCAAAAGTGGGTTGGTTGGGATGAAAGGGTGTCTTAAGACATTGGAATGAAAGGGTGTCTAAGACATATAACCCTATGAAATATTTTTTCCCTACTTAAGCCGTTTTTGACTGAGACCGCTTTTTATGCCAAACTTGCAGGGCAGTTTTTGGGTTCTACAACCAAAGTCACGTGACCTATTGCCTCGAAATTTGGTACAAACATACAACTCATTAATCTCAAACTGCTGTCAAAATTTTATGTAGCTAGACCAAACCGTTCTTGAGTTATCAGCAAAAATCTGAAATTTCGCATTCGTTAGTTGGAAAATGGTTGAGTAAAAACATAGGAACACGCGACGCGAGCGTCGATCGTTCCAATTATGACAAAAAGTTTATGCACTTGTTTTGAGTGTCATTACATATGTACCCCCCTCAAAATGCACGTGTTTCAAGTGTGATTACACATATCTCCTTTCCAAGACAATATTAGTTTTAACTTTTCAGTCAGATTTAGTAAACAGATAATAAAAATTTACTGGTAAAGTCAACTTATTGCTCTTTTTTTTTTTTTGCTTGCTACTGTTCGGCTACTCAGGTCTTAGGCATAGCCAGGGCAGAGTTGTAAACGGGCCGAGTAGTTCAGGCCCGAACCCGAAAATATAAGGCCGAACCCGACCCGAACCCGAAATGATGGGCTATGGGCCTAGTTAGTGTTCCCAGCATTGACGTCAGTGTTTTTTAAGGTTAGGCTTAAGGAATCGCGAAACATTTTCTGGGCTCACATGACAGAAATTTCCTCGTTTGCTTTAATTAACGAGTTTTTTTAAGAGGAGCTACCAAACGAAATACTTGCTAAACGTCATTCTTTCTCGCTAGGTTGTTTCGAGGGATTGCGGAAAGCAGTTCGAGTGAAAAAACGTCACATTTTCCTCGCCAACAAGCACTCTTTAAGCGTGCGAGAAATCTTTTTGGTTCAGAAATTTAATGACGAAATGTTAAAAACTTCTAACTAAAGCGAATTTTTGCTGAAAATTGATTAAAATCGTCGCCATGTTTGCTATTAGACTGCTAAAAAAAAGTGAATTGCATTGAGAACCATTTGCTGTTTCGACTGATAAAAAAAATGTCGAGTAGTGCCATTTGACAAAAATAGCAATACACTCCTTTTATATGAACGATTTTCTAAAACACGAGGCTCATTTTTGCTTAAAATTTAAGAACAAATTAAAAACAATGCCAGCCTCGGCAGCAAAATAAATCAAAAAAAAAAAAAAAAAAATTCAAACTAATCAAAGAAACTAAAATTTGTGCTGATTCAAAACGATAAAATTTCAGTGATTTAATTGGAACGACCGACGCTCGCGTCGCGTGTTCCTATGTTTTTACTCGGCCATTTTCCAACGAACGAGGGCGAAATTTCAGACGTTTGCTTATAACTCAAGAACGGTTTGGTCTAGCTACATGAAATTTTGACAGCAGTTTGAGATTAATGCGTTGTATGTTTGTACCAAATTTCGAGGCAATAGGTCACGTGACTTTGGTTTTAGAACCCGAAAACCGCCCCGCAAGTTTGGTGTAAAAAGCGGTCTTAGTCAAAAGCGGCTTAATTAGGTACGGCAAAAAATATTTCATAAGGTTGTATGTTTCAAAATACCCTTTCATCCCAACCAACCCACGTTTGGCCGCAATGAGGTTCATTTCTTTTTTTTCCTTTTTTTTTCCTTTTTTTCCTTTTTTTTCCTTTTTTTTCCTTTTTTTCTTCGTAATTTTTGTACGCTCTTCTTCTCCTAAACCACAACACATCGAAATCTAATTTTTGTGTAAAGTTGTTGAGCTGCAAATGCAATTTTTTCTCCCGAAATTTTTTTGGGCAACTCCTCCGGGAACCCCCCCAAAATGGGGCCTCAAAAAATCAATTTTTTGAACGGCTCAAGCTAGGGTGCTAGTTGTTTTTGATATCAGTAGATATTTAACAGACAAATATTTTGACATAGTTTGGGGGTGCCACCCCCCCCCCGGGTACCCCCAAATGAACCCCCCAAAAATCAATTTTTTGAATGGCTCAAACTTGAGTTCTACTTTTTCTTGATATCAGTAGATATTTAACAGACAAATATTTTGACATAGTTTGGGGGTGCCACTCCCCCGGGAGCCCCCCTAAATGGACCCCCAAAATTCAATGTTTTGAACGGCTCAACATAGAGTGCCAGTGTTTTATGATATCAGTAGATATTTCACAGACAAATATTTTGACATAGTTTGGGGGTGCCATCCCCCCGGGGACCCCCCAAAAATCAATTTTTGAACGGCTTAGCTTAGAGTGCCAGTGTTTTATGATATCAGTAGATATTTCACAGACAAATATTTTAACATGGTTTGGAGGTGCCACCCCCCCGGGAACCCCCCCAATGGAACCCCTAAAAATTTTTTTGAACGACTTAACTTAGAGTGCCAGTGTTTTATGATATCAGGAGATATTTAACCGACAAATATTTTGACTTCACTTTTCTGGAGGATCCATAATCAGATACTTTTGAATAGTTGCTGATTTTACGGTAGACAAAAAGTACTTTTGAGCGTCACAGCATTAGCTATGCGTCGGTCGTTTACTGGGTTTGCTGGCAAACTCCCATCTAGTTTTTTTGGCAGTTATTGTTCAACTTAAAAAAATCTTGCTTTTTCGCTTTTGCAGTTTTACGATGCTTTGCAAAAAGGTGTTCACCCAATTTTTCTTTAAAAAACGTTTAGAGAAAAGGAATGTCTGAATGAACGGCTAATGAAAGAAATGTCTGAATGTTCGCAGTTGCAGTAATGCGGTGCTGGTAAAGCGCAGAACTTCACTGCACTGTAATACTGTTGCATTATACTTATTGGGACTTCTGCGACGCTTTGCGTCGGAAGTCCTTATGTTTTTTCCGGCATATTTTACGAATTCGTAAACAAAAATAAAAAACGCTAAACTTTGAAACAGCTAAAGGTAGAAACTTGAAATTTAGATCTTAGCTGGGGCATATACGAATCCTTCTTAGTGCAAATTTTGGGGGCAATCGGTCATGCCATACGGGTTTCCGAGCCAAAAAATGAAATGCCAATTTTAGGTTTAAACAGCTCTAGCTCGAAAACTAATGGCACTAGGAGAATAAAACTTTCGAATTTAGAAGCGTCTGGGCATGCCCTTTCAGCGCTCAAAAATAAACCATGACGATTCCGACACTTTTTTTTTTCTTTCTTTCTTTTTTTATTTATTTGTTTATTCAGCAAATCACATTATGCTGACTACTACTCAAAAACCACCAAAGCTAGAAACTTGAAAGTTGGACGGATTATAAGTCTATACATGAACTTGCGTCCCTGAAAATTTGGAGGCGCTACGTCACGTGGTTTGGGGCATATGCACCCCAAACTTGTGACAGCGAAGTTTATTAGGTGATTTTAGTCACGTACTCGCGCGTGCTGCCATGGACGAAAGATTAAAGGCGCCAGTGCTCAACTCTTAAGACCTGGGTTCAATACTCTAGTTTGCTATCGCTTTTACCATACTGATATTATATTGAATCTAGCATATTAATTTTTTTCGATTACGACAAAATCGTTCATAATATTTTTTGTTTGACACTATATATGATCAGAGGGTATCAGGTTTCATTCTCTGTGAAGACGTCCCAAAAATCAGCTTTTTAAGACCCCAAGCTAGCGCGATAGCTTTTTTTGCTACCACTAGAAATTTTAAAGACAAGAATATTTTGACGTACTTTGGAGGTAGTCACCTACGCGCGCGTGCTGCCATGGCCGAATGGTTACACGTGCTAGAGCTTGAAACCTAAGACCTGGGTTCAATTATCTACTTGACCATCACTTTTATCAAATCAACATTATGTCGAGTCTAACATATTAATTTTTTTTCGATTATGACAAAATCCCTTTCAATATTTTTTGTTCGACGCTACGTATGATCAGAGGGTATCAGGTTTCATTATCAGTGAAGACATTCCAAAAAACACTTTCTAAACACCATAAGCAAGCGCGCTACTTTTTTTGGGTGCCAGAAGAACTTTTTAGAACAAAACTATTTTGACATAATTTGGGGGGACCAACCGCCCAAAACCCCCAAATGGACCTAAACAAAAATTAGTTTTTTTGACGGCTTAAGCTAGGATGCTACATCTTTGATATCAAGAGGCAATAAAGAGATAAATACCTTGACATAGTTTCGGGGTACCACCCTCCCGGAGACCCCCCAAGTGGCCATCCCAAACATCAATTTTTTGAACTGCCTAGCATAGGGTGCCAGTGCTTTTTGCTATCAGTCAATACTTAAGAGGAAAATGATTTGACGGGGTTTAGGGGTACCGCCCCCTCTTCGGGAACAAAATGGACCCCCGAGAAATCAATTTTTTGAATGACTTAATTTAAGGTGCCAGTGTTTTTTGACATCACTAGATATTTAAGAGGAAAATATTTTAACGTGGTTTGGGGGTACTAACCCGTTCGAGGACCAAAATGGGCCCCCAAAAATCAATTTTTTTAACGACTTCATTTAAGGTGCCTGTGTTTTTTGATATCAGTAGATATTTAAGAGACAAATATTTTGACGTGGTTTGGGGGTACCACCCCCCTGGGGGACCCCCAAAAATCAATTTTTAATTGGCTCGGGCTAGAGCACAAGTTTTTTTGATATCAGCACATTTCTAAGATTAAGAGACAAATTTTTTGACATCGTTTGGGATATTACCCCCGCGGACCCCCCCAAAATGGACCCCCCAAAAACTAATTCTTTGATTGGCTCAAACTAACGTGCCACTTTTTTGCAATATCAACACGTACTTAACAGACAAACATTTCGACATAGTTTGGGGGTGCCAACCCCCCCCCCTTGCAGACCACCCAAGTAGACCCCCCAAAAACCCATTTTTGAACGACCTAGTTTATGGTGCCATTGTATTTTCATATCAGTAGATATTTAGAGGCGAATAGTTTGACAGAGTTTGGGGTACCACCTCGTTGAGGCCCCCTTCCAAATGGACCCTCAAAAACCAATTTTTTGAATGGCTCGAGCTAGGGTGCCAGTGTTTTTTGCTGTCAGTAGATATTTACGATACAAATATTTTCACGTGATTTGGGGGTATCGCCCCCTCGGGGATCCCCAAAAACCAATCTTTTAAACGATTTAATTTTTGGTGCCAGGGTTTTTTGATATCAGCAGTAGATAGACGCCCCCCCCCCCCCCCCCGGGGACCCCCAAAAACAGACTCTCCACAAATCAATTTTTTGATTTGCTCTAGCTGGGGCACTAGTTTTTTTTTTAATATCAGCACATATCTAACAGACAAATGTTTTGACATCATTTGGGAATACCCCCCCCCTGCGAACCCCCCTAAAAAGGACCCTCCAAATATTAATTTTTTGTTTGGCTCAAACTAGGGCACCAGTTTTATTTTTTGATATCAACAGATACAACAGACAAATATTTCGACATAGTTTGAGGGTGCCACCCCCCAAGGTGAACCCCCAAAAATCAAATTTTTGCACGACCAAACTTACGATGCCTGTGTTTTTGATATCAGTAGATATTTCATAGGCAAATATTTTGACAGAGTTTGGGGGTATTACCCCCCTGAGGACCCCATAAACTGACCCCCAAAAGATTAATTTCTTTAACGGCTTTGTTAGAGTTCTAGTTTTTATTTGATATTATGAAATACTGAAAAGACAAACACTTGGACATAGCCTACTTTGAAAGTGCCACGTCCCGAAAATCCCCAAATGAACTCCACAAAAATCAATTTTAGGACGATTTAATCTAAGGCTTTGTTGTTTTTGATATTAGTAGGTATTTAAGCGACAAAAAATTGACATAGTTTGGGGGGCACCTTCCCCCCCAAAACTCCCAATCGTCATTGCGTTGAACGGCTTAAGCTAAACCTCAATTTTTCTTGCACATAATATGGGGGTAACAGACCCACAGAAATCTCCAAGTAAACCCTACAAAAATCAATTTGTTTAACGTAATTAAGCTACCGGTAAGGCAACAGTTCTTTTTACATCAAAAGATATTTAAGAGACAAAATGTTTGACATAGTTTTGAGCAGTAGCGTAGCTATGGGGGGCAAATGGTGCTTTAGCCCCCCCCCATTGGCCTGAAAAGTATGCAAAATAGCATGTTTTTAGCAGTTTTGAGGTTGATTTTTGCCCTAAAACAGGAAATAGCCCCCCCCAAAGATCGTGAGATGAGAAGTAGAAGTGAGTGTCAGTTGACAGAAAAACGCTCTGAATTTCGGTGAAGACCTTTTTTTTTTGTTGTTTTTTTATATGGAGATCACTTAATTTTGGACAGAAAAACGCTCTAATGAAAATTCGGGTCAAATTTGTTTACGGTTGAATCAAACTTCAAAAAAATCCCCCCTCCCCTTTGCGAAATCCTGGCTACGTGACTGGTTTTGAGTACTTCCCTCCGGAATCTTCCCAAATGGACCATACAAGATCATCTATTTTGAACGGCTTGAGCTAGGGCGCTAGTTTTTTTGGATATCAATAGATATTTAAAAGACAATTTTTTAGTGCGTTTACATGGAGACGATTCATTGTATGGGGGTACAGACCCGGTGCCACAGGGGGGCTTATCAGAGCCGTGCGCACCCAAATGACTGCTTGTTCCCCCCCAAACGAAAACTGTGCTCCCCCCCAAGCAAGGACTGTGCCCAGAAGAAATTAACAGGATCGGGACTACTGGAGTGCAAACGAGGCCCAAATTGGTGTTTTTTGTAAACTGACAACGGATTTCTTGACGTTTTTGGGATAAAGACCTTTTTTTTTTTGGAGATCACCTGTTTTCGACCGGAAAACTGCTTGAATTTGCGATTTCAGGCGGAAAATCCCTTGCAATTTCAGTGAAGACCTTTTTATTTCTGGAGATCACCTGTTTTCGGCCGGAGAAACTGCTTGAATTTGCGATCTCGACGGGAAAATCCCTTGCAATTTCAGTGAAGATTTTTTTTTTTTATGGAGATCACCTGTTTCCGGCCGGAAAATTCCTTTGAATCTTTGCTTCTCACCTTGTTCACTTGTTCCAGACTGGGATAAATTTCTCGTGCCCCCGTGCCCCTCTCGAATTGATTGATTGATTGGTGTATCTTTATCCTCCTATCACGAGAAAGCAACGGCGCGCTATGCTTTGGACGAATCCGCACCCGCTTAGCAGTTGACCATTTTCCAAGCTTTCCTGTTGACGTTTTGACTTCTTCCCACGTAAATTTGCTGCTTGTTCGAAGCCACCAAGCAGAGATAATTATCGTAAAGCGTCTTATCCAAGGACGCAACAACGTGACCAGGGTGCGGGTTGAACTCATGATCCTGCGATCAGAGTCGTCGTAAAAACGACGCCTTTACCCATTCGGCCACGCTCCCGACATTCAATAAACTGAATTCACACAAAATAAACTGCTTGTGCCCCCCAAGATTTATTTCTGCCCCCCCCCCCAGTCACGCTATCCCGGCGCCGGGCCTGTGGGGGTACCAACCCCCAAATGAACCTTCCCAAAAATCCCTTTTTGAAAGCTAAATGTATTACCAATTGATTTTAGTCAGTTGAGTACCACTGTAATTCTGGAGTAATGATTAAAGGCGCCAGGGTATGAAATTGTCAAGAATGAACTGAGCGAAGTTCAAATTCTTAGTCCGACATCGGTTTTACCCAAACCACAAACGATTTAAATCCCACATTTATTTTTTTCATGAAACAAAATTAGTTTGTTTGCATTGCATACGATTGAGTTTTACAGAAATATCGGTAACCTTCAAAGTATGAAGGAGAGAATGATGGTGAAATGGAACTGGCGGAAGTCCCGTATTATTTTACCGCGGGAAAATGAACATCTAGTTAAACATAGATTTCATTCCTGTCAGAAACGCTTGTGAATGATAACAAATTTGGAAAGTTGCCAATTCTGCAAACTGTGTGCAATAGAATGAGTTAGAGTAGTGGTTCAAGTGAATGTTACCGTAGTATCATTAAAGCTAATTAGTTTTGAACGCTCAGAAGTTCACTATCAGGCAAAATGTTTAACCCTAAATGGCGCTAACGCTAACCTGCTAACCCCCTATCTTAACTAAACCCCTTAAGCTAGGCGCTAACCCTAATTTCGGATATAAGCTCACTACGGCGGTATTTTGGGATGACTTCGGTGGCACCCCAGTATATATACCGGTACATCAAAAGTCTACTAAACTCTTAAGAGTCAACAAAACTAAGTTGATATTGCACAAGCTAGGAAAGAAATTCTTTCTTGGCGTGGTTATTTTTGAAAGCCAGGGTCGTGCCAAGGCATCCCCAAACCCCTCGGTCGGGAGAAGGTTCCAGCCAAAATGGGGGCCCCACTTTTTACTTTACTACTACTACTACTGTACTACTTTATAAGTTGATATTGTTGATCAATGCTAGTATTTTTTGGAATATTTAGAACAAAATTAAAGCGTATTGTCAATTTGAAATTGCATAAGATACTGAAAATATGTTCGCTGTAACTGCGTGTCTCTGCTGCTGCGCTACAATTTCATCTATGGTGTAATAGAAACACAATCGCTTTGTCTTAGCTTGTTAATCAATTCAGATGTTCAGCTTACCAGTCAATTGCACAACAGCCAGTCCAGAGTCAGTCTAGCTACGATTTTTTCTCCAGAAAACATTTTTTTATGATTATTTTTCTATTATTTTTCTTCATAAAATATAGACAAAATAGATTACTCCATGTGAGTTTTATTGAATAATAGGATTTTATGATTTACCAGCATGTAAACAGGAGGACTACGATGTTATCATTAGCCACCTCCCATATAGCCCATTAATGCTACCAGTTTAATCATGTTGCACTGCCAATTTTTATGCCACATTTTAAAAGCATTGTTTCTTTTTTAAATTTGTAGCTCTAAAATTAAGTTATTTTTGCCAAAAAATGCAAAATTTTTTAGCGCTGGGGGCTCTGCCTCCAGACCCCCAGAATAGCTCCCTCCATTGTGAATTTCTGGCTATGCTTCTGGATGTCAGCAAACAAGTTAAAATTTATTGGAAGGCTCTATTTCACCGGAAATTTTTATCTAGTTTTTTATTAATTCTGACTCAAATCTAACACAAACTCAAATGCTTACTCTAAAACTATTCCCAAATCGAACCCTAACCCAAACCCTAACCTAAACCCTAATCTTAACCCCTAAAAAAGCAAATGAAAAAAGCGCGGATGAATATTTCTCATTCTCGTTTTATTCTCCTTAAGTTGAAAATTTTCGGTGAAATAGTCACTACCAAATTTATTTCATTGAATCCCTGGTTCCTAGAGTTCAGTTCAGATCTTTTTAGGATTATTGATGTCACTACAGCAGCTTACAAGGATTGCATCTTGAACACATACCAGTAATTACCAGAGGTGGAGTCGAGGACACAAGCCTCGATGCCAAAGACACAAAAAAAATCCGAGGCCAAGGCCAAGAACAGCTTTTCCGAGGACAGACCCTCCCAAGGACAGGAATGCTTGAGGCCAAGGACCAAGGACACAGCCACAAGTGTTCTCAAAAAAAAAAGTTCTTCAAAAAAGTTTTTTAGGCGATCTCCAATTCATAGGCGTACCCAAGATTTTTGATTGGGGGAGGCCTAAACCACAAATCACATGCTATGACGTCATCAAAAATTTTCAAAAGAAGAAGTTTTTTGGGGAAAAAGATATCGTAGGATGGAAGATCTGAAATCATTTTTTGTTGGCACTTAACCCGGATTTTGCAAAGGGAGAGCGCTTTAACTAATATTGCAAAGTACAAGTACCCCACTTTAGAAACATGTTGGCAAAGCTAGCATAACTGAAACGTATCACAGACGGGAGTCTGGGGGCGGGGCCCCCAGCCACTGGAGGCTTTGGGGGTCTGGGGGCAAAGCTCCCAGCTGTTGGGTGATTTTTTATAATTTTTTGGGAAAAAAAAGCTATTGTATGTAATGCCTTTGAATCACAACTCGCAAATGTTTAGAGCCATTTGAAAGCACTAGATTTTTGACATTATTGAAAGCCAATTGAAAAAATAAAATTGTTTAATCCTTTTTTTACTAGCAACTTAAGTCCAAAACATATTTAGCATGTTGCATTTTGGAGTTAAATTTTAATTGGAAGTGATTTGGTCCAGGTAGGGGAAAGTAAGACGCATTGTCTCTTGCAACATTTTAGCAGTAAATAATAATCCACTCAAAGGTTTTCCTTAGAGATTTCTGTTTTGTCACGAAACTAACCAGTTATAGGGATGCATGTTCAGCCAGTGGGCACAGGTCCCCTTCGTTAAAGTTCAATGATTTGTTCAATCAGCTACTTTCTTAAAAGTATGGCAAATTTTTTAAAAAGTTTTTAAATTTAAAAAAGAATATTTTGTGCGTAAAAACCGGCAAGGTAGAGGTGAATTATTGAATTGTTATCAAAAGATTCCACAATAGATGGTCACGCTTACTAACCATGTTATTGCTGGGCCGAATTTACATTGTGCTGAGCCCCTGGCGCTTTGAAGATTTTCACAACATCTTTCTGCCAAATATAGGTGAAGACCAAAAAAAGTCTTATGATTTGAGCACGGGGCCCCTAGCTGGTACTGCATCATATTATGGTACATCCGGCCCTGGTTAATGTATTGTGTTCATAAAAAGGCTAGATGTGGGCTTAAGATATCAACTTTTAGGACAAAAACTTTCTATTTTTTTGGGGGGTTATACGTTTAAGTTGGCAAGTAAAAATTGAATTGAGGGGAGCCCATGGTCTTCAATATTGTTGTTAGTTACTGTTGTAAGCACAAAATGCTAAAAAGAAACTGAAACTGAAGAAACAATATACTATTTTGTCACATTTTTGTCATTGCTGAAATTTCAATTGGGGGGGGCAGCTATGCCTATGCTCCAATAAACAAAAACAAAAAACGTGTTCACAAATTTTCTGCGAGGTTTCTGGCGTTTTCTATAAAAGTTTCAACTGTTCAAAAAATAGTGCTGTCCTCGAGCCGAGGACTGGGCAATTTTCGAGGACTTGAGACTTTGAGGTCAAGGATTTCAAAATGTGTCCTCGAGGACTCCACCTCCGATAATTACAGCTCCAGTTCCAATTTTCTTTTTCACGTAACATTGTAACAATACAGTATTATTGGTCTTTGGAATGCAATAAAACTCACTCTCAAATAATAATTTTATTGATTTTTGTAATTAACACAGAGTGGCAGTTAATAACCTGACTTGTATGCTGCAGCTGTACTGGTTTATTTTATATTTTGGATATCATTGATGTAACTTTAACTGTAAATTTTCGTGCTGTTCTACAATCCTGGTTTTATAGAAAAGTAGTGCGTCGTAGATATGTGAAACTTAAGTGACTATTATAGCCGATTACAAAAATGTGCAAATTTAAGCGTTTCGGAGGGGGCTCCTTCTTGAGTTTTCGGTGGGGGGGGCCCAAACCTCCTAGGCACGGCCCTGTTGAAAGCAATTACTGCTGCCACAAATCAAAAGTCAATCATGTTTTTACAAATTTTATTCCAGTTGCATTCTTATTGCAATTTTACCTAATCGTAAAAGTATGATAATGATCAAAACAAATTCACACACTCGCCTACCCCCCCCCCCCCCCATTGCTGTGAAGTAAGATATATAACACAAGAGACATGTGCTTGTTACTCATTTAAGCTAGTTGGGTTTCATGAAATTAATTGCACATACGAAAACAAGCCAGCAAAATGAACAAAAGTCCTTCGCGTAGAAGGCAGAAAACTCTTGCCGACTTTTTTGTTAGTAATTCAGAAGATGGTAACTCTAGTGCGGTTGCGTGCAGTAGGCCTATTGATACTTCAAGACCTTCAAACACCGTTGAACATGATCCTGATTCTAGCTCATCGACTGTGGCACTAGAACAGCGTTCGCCAGGAATAGCAGTAACTGTTGTTGAACTTGTCATTGCCAATTTTCTTCCTCATTCAAACATTGACGACCAAACTAAATAAAATTACTTAACAAACCATTGGAAACCAGAAAGCACTTACAAATTTCCCAGGCCTGCAAGAAAAGTTAAAAGCAAGACGGTTTACCTCTCATTTTAACACAAGTGGCTTCAAACATTTACTGTAAGTGGCTTGCCAATATTCCCTCTCAAAATGAAGCTTTCTGCAAATTTGCAGAATATTTGTGCAAGAAAAAGGAGGTGGTAGCTGCCTTAAAACATTTGTGAAAACCCCTATTAGCAATCTAAAAGATGCTAAAGCAGACATGATCGAACACTCTAAGAGAGCTTACTATCTCACTGTGCAACTGTGGACAAAAAACTTTATTCAAGCTCATTTGACTGGAAACGTGGTTGAGCATATGTCGACTGCAAGAATGCAACAGGCTGCCTCCAATTGTCGTGGGCTCTCATCATTAGTTGACACGATAAAACTATGCGGACGGCAAAACATTGCGCTGAGAGGGCATAGAGATTCAGGAGTCTTAGAAAATCCTTCACTATTTGAAACTGCAACAAATGAAGGAAATTTTTGCGCACTCCTCAGATTTCAAATTGCAGCAGGAGATAAAGAGTTTTCGGACTATGTTGAAAAGGCACCTCTAAATGCTTTGTATACTAGATGGCGTTTACAAAATAAAATAATTGAATTGTGTGGTGACAAAATCAGAAAAAAAGTTGTGAATAAAATCAATCAAGACAAATATTTTGCAGTAATAACTGATGAAACAAGCAACATCCAAAAAAGAGAACAATTTGTGTTCGCTATATTTTCAATGAAGAAAACAACAACCAAGGCATTTTGCAGGAGGATTTTTTGGGCTTTGAAGTAGCAAAAGATTTATGCGATCAATCTATTTGATGGTGGAAACGTTGGCTAAATGGGGTTTGGACTTGGACAATATGGTGGGTCAAGGATGACGGTGCTGCCAACATGTCTGGCAGATTTCAAGGGGTTTAAGAGTTTGTGAAGGAATCCCATCCAAAAGCTCTCTATACTCATTGCAGTTCCCATCGACTAAATTTGGTTATTTCCCCCTCATGTGGTGATACAGCTTTAAAGAAGACAACTCGTACCACTAAAGATATTGTGGTGTTTTTTACCAGTAGTTCAAAACGAACCTTAGAGAAGCCATTGCTGCAATTCTTCCCAGTAGCCGACATACTCGATTACAGTTCCTTTGTGAAAATCTTTGGGTAGAAAGACATGAAGCAATTATGATCTTTGCTGAATTGTACCCTGTTGTGGTTTATTCCTTTGAACTTATAGCATCAGAGATGTCTTTCAACATAAGTTTGGGACAAAGCCGATCAATTCAAGTTCAGAGTTAGAACATTGGATTTCGTCAGTAACTTGAAAATATTAGAAAACGTTTAGGGGCATACTTTCTACCTTTCGGTTGTTCTGCAGTCAAAGGAAGTTGATATCGTGTCTTGCACTCAATTGATTGCTGCAACAAAAGCAAATTTGGATAAATTGCTCGTCAATTCGCACAAAAAGTTTTCCAAAGTTTTGTAGGGTATTGTTGATCTTTTAAATGCTCATGACATTCGTCTTATTTTGAGACTATCTCGCCAGAATGTAAACGTTGCATTATCTAATTCTGAAGCCGCTGAAGAGCATTTATGTGAGAGCCGATATAATACACTGTTACAGAGAACCATTGAAGAACTGGACGAACGATTTGGAGCAACTTTCAAGTATGTTTTAATATTTTTTGGTCTAATTTTCTACCACTTGATTACAGCAGTAGATTCAGGTATGTAAACTATGCAGTTTGGACTAGTTGATAGTTACGCTATTTGCACATACTGCCACTCGTTAATCGATTACATTTACTACTACATTTTAACAAAATATTGAAATTATGTAGTACTACTCTAGTATTAAATAATATATATCTTACATTTGTAGCATTGACTATAACCGCCAGATCAAATGCTAAACAGTTGACTATTTACAGTTTAAAAATAAACAAAACGCTATTTTGCGCATAACTCTCTTAATCTAATAAGTTAACTTTAATTGTGGAATTACATTTCAGATGCATTAGAACTAGCAGAGGACTCGGAAATCTTTCAACTACATTGCAATGATTCAGATCAGTGGAATATTTTGCAGCCGGAACTGCTAGCATGGAAAGCTATAGACAGATGACTCTTGGGTAGATATCTACGATTTGCCTGGAAACGCACTGGATGCTTTTAACTGCGCTTCGGCGATTTTAACTGCGCTTCATCAAATAAGGTGTCTGTAAGAGACAAGTGTCAAGTTCAGCTCAGCAGTTTACGCTTTCAAATCATCGAACATATTGCGGCACTTCGATCTGTTTCTGTAACTGATAGTGAAATTAGTGCAGCACTCCTAATTACAAAGCAAATATTGTTAGTGTAAGTTGAATTCTTTTATTTTATTTTTGGCCGGTTGTATATTAATCAAATCGTACTTTCTAAATATGGTGGATTACACGATCTAAGTAAATAACAGCTTGCATGATCACCCAGCAAAAAATTAAATAGCTACTGTTAGTTGCGAATTGTTGACTACTTTGTTTTCTCATAATGTTGCTCTTGTTTCAATAAGGGGGTTTGACCCCCGAACCCCTCCCCCCCCGGTTGGTGCGCCACTGAGTGTACCCCTAGTTACTTGGTTAATATTAATTACGGTTCTTAGTTGCACTGTAGGTCTGCTAGTGTAGGTACCGTCAGCGATCGTGATTAACTGTCGGTATTCTAATGCCGATAGAATCCAAAATGATAAAGTAGCTATGGTTTTTGTGCTGTCCTTTTTACAGAGCGCTTATTACTCTAAAGTGCTTTGATTTTGATATTGACCTGTCATTGTTACTGACTGCAAAGAGCATTCTCAATGATTCTTTCTTGACTGTATGCATCCAAGTGCTCTGGATTTTGGGTAAATGTAGCGCTTGTGTATTTCTTGCGCTGGCCTATGCCGATAATAGCTGAAAGTGGATGGCACATACTGATTGAGACAGATAAGCATTTGCCACCAAAATTTTTGCGTAAGATTCCCATGGTCTATGCTAAAATTTATTTTGCTGAAGAAGTTTTCTACAACTAATCGGCTGTGTGTGCAGGATATATTTGGTACAACATGCAAACTTTCCTATAGTGGTATGATTATGTACTATGTAAGATTGTTATGTAGTGAGTTTCACGGCATATTTTCATCTCCTTCCTTAATTTGCTATTATTTTGCAGACTATTAGTTTCATAATTCAAACCAAGCTGTTGCATTGACACACATAAATGTAACTGACTGACTAAAATTTTATTGTGATAATGGTGATAAGATATGCTCCTCATGCATATCAACTGCTCAAAGGAATGTTTCCTGTCTATAAACCTTCAGGCACTGCGATTATTTCTCTTGCTAATGAACTTTATGATCGACTGCTTCAAGGTTAGTTGTGGTTTTTAAATAGAAAATGAAGGCAATAAATGCCTATTTACAACAACCTGCATGGGTTCTAAATAAACGTTTACATTAGGACATAGTTAGTGGTGGCCAAATTACAGTATAAAAGTAATGACACTACTTCACCAAAAATTACATTAAAAAATAATAAAATTATGGTAGTTGTTACTTCTCAGAAAAAGTAATAAGTAATTTTTTAATACAAATTATTTTGAACGAAAATTTCATCCAAAATGACAAAATTATATAGTCTACCATCTACATCAATTTTTCCAATGGTTCTATATGATAGAAGTTGTTGGATTTCTTCTGTGATAGCTGTCATTATGAAGCCTCTTTGGTGCTGTTCAGTGCTCACAAATATTATTTTAATTACTGTATTACACCAGAGTGGGAACAGAATCCTTTTAAAACTAAACAGGTTTTCAACTTCGGATCTTTTGTTTCTGCAGTCAAGGTCATATCATAACTAGGTGGGGAGCTTGCTGAGAAGCAAGCCCATTGAACAACCGACACATGTTAAATATTGAGTTTCTCAAAAAAAAACTTTTCGCTTTCCTGCAAAGAGACCAATTAAAAATATTTTCTTGACCATCCAAGTGGGTTTGGAATATCAGTAAACAGTGTCAAAACATATATTTTATTGACGATATAATGACTTATAAAAAAACAAAACAAAAAGCAACTTGTTTAAGCAAGTTTAAGCCATTTAGTAATCAATTGTTGGGGTGTACATTTAGGGAGTTTTTAAATTGTGCCCACCAAATGTTTATCTCTTAAATATTTTTTAACATTGAAAACATTTTGCTTCAGCCATTAAAAAAAAAACAGCATAGGGAATCATTTGCTCCATGGTGGAAAAAAATCCAGCAATTTTGGACAATATATCCAAAAAAACTCAGCTAATCTCAAAGAGTTGTGCTAACTTTGCATACCATTGCATGATTCACCTAAATTAGGTATTACCGCGAAAGTGCGTACGTCAAAACAAATAAAACAGCATTATTTGCTCTATGTTTTGTCTTACAGTTCAATTTTGCTGAAACGCGATCAAGCAGAAAAAATCATTTTGCCTTTGAATTTTATCAGAGTAGAGTTTGTCAGTAAAGCTTACACCATCAGCACTGCAAATGTGTATATCTTAATGTATGCATAAGCTCAAAATATGTACAAAGCTATTGTCTATTATGTATTTATTCACAGAAGACATTCTGCTCTGTAAGTTAAATCAAGGTCTATTTTTTCCATTTATAACAGCGCAATTCTAAACTTTATCTTGAACAGATGGCCAGTTACTGTGTATTTCTAATTTTTTGTCTTTCAAATATCTATTGATATCAAGAAAAAACCTGTTTTAGCTCAAAAATAAACATTTGAGGAATCAGTTTTGTTGGTTCTCAGGGACGGGGTGTCATCTCTAAACCATGTCAAAACATCTATTTTTTAAAGACCCACTGATATCAAAACCAATTACCTCTCTAATCAAGTTAATTTTATTTTTTAGGCAAAAATTTGACACTACACGACCAGTTAACCTGAAATACTGTAAAATATAGATTAATTTGATTGATGTCTGTTAATCATAGATAAAAAAACAAAACTTATAATTTAAGCCAGGGCAGGTTTGTGTTAGGCTTAAAGCAAACAAGCATCAAAGCACTGTCACCGAAGTCTCTCTTTGATAACTGCAGAACTACAAAACTTGACTGTATATTTTTCAATTGCTGTTGCACTTGTGCTGCATCCCTATGAGCTCAATCAATGATCTTCTTTTTTAATGCGCAGAAAGGCACTCAACCACTGCCACAATCCTATTTATGATCATTACGCCTTGCAGATAAAGTAAAAACTATTTATCATCATTACATCTTGTTGTAAATATAGTAAAAACAATGTTTAAAGGAGATTTTTAAGTTTAATCGTTGCAGTTTTTAAGTTCATTTCAATTTGCACTACAAAAATAATTTGAACACAAAAGAATAATTTGAAGCAGCATGCAATCCTGTACAACTTCAAAAGTTCTTTATATGCAATTCTGAAGAAGTTAACTGAAAACAATTTAACATTGTTTTTTTTACAAGAAGGTGTAACGATTAAACTTAAAAAATATCCATTTATTGTTTTTACTATATTTACAACAAGGTGTAACAATCATAAATAGGAATCTGCTTGAAGATGAATCCCTAACTCCTGAAAAAACTTTTAGTATGTTTTTTGGTACAGGTAGACTTAAAATAACCAAGAAACATCACGCCGCTTGCTGTGTGTGCCAAGATGACACAACCAACTTGGGCCCATGCGCTGCAGATTGCATACGTCAGGCTTAGAAAATAAAACTGTGCAAACATGCAGTGGAAAAATTTTTTGAAAAAATTAAAAACGAAAAAACACTTTTTTGAAAATTAAAAAAATTTTTTTTTGCTCTGGTGCCTAAAAGTCCAGGCACATAACGGTCTCAGTGGCTGATAGTCATCCTTCACCTAAACATTTGCACCTAATAGTCACGGTCCGTGTAAGCAGAAGCGATAGTGGTGGAAGCGATTCAAAAACTGGCGCTTCCACATCCCTAATTACAGCAACTATTTTGAAGAAGTAGTGTACGGTAATTACTATAAAAATTGGAAAAAAGTAATTTGTTACTTTAGTAATTCGTTACTGCCCACCGTTGGACATAGAAGGGTTAGGGTTGGCATTAGTGTAGATGTTGCTTATTAATGCTACCATGCCTGTTTAGAGCAATTTGGTGTTAATTTACTATGCATACTGTGCCTATTGCATATTTACACAACCTGGTTAGCTGTGATCTTTTTGTTCTTTGCTGGGTTTAATGAATGGCTGATTTTTACCGCCATAACTTTAATCAGTAGCGCCTGATGCATAGTATACAGTCTGTATAATTGACTTGGACTGAATTTGTGCATTCTCCTGGTGAGAAACAGTCATATTAAACACACCGATGCATTGTGTGGTGGTTTTTATTTTGCTGACATACTGTCTGCTAGATCAGCGAATGTCTTCAAAGCATTTGAATATAAATATTAATACAACCTTGAATAAAAGTATTTCCGACAAAATTCAACTTGTTCTTGATAAAGTTGTTCTAAGTTTGAAATGGCAATGGACAGATGGGTTTCTTTTTTTAATGTTGGCAAATATTTTCTTTCCTTTAAGGACTCTGTCACCCTGTTAAGTGGAGTTTCTGACTTAGTGTACTAACTACTAAGTTTCTGTGCTTACACTGATTTTGCATATGTGAGCCAAGCAAAACAGTTTTAAAATCAAGACTACTGGATCCAGTTTTGGAGACCTGGAACAGTGATGATGACATTTAAAAACTTAAATATTCATTTAATTTCAAAGTTATTCATGTTTAAATGTTTTATTCAAAATAAGTTAAAAATACCGTAATTTATTTGCAATGTTTAATTTGTTCTTCTGTTTAAAATTATATACATGTTGACTTTGTATTGTTTGTGATTGTCATTTTGTTGAAAAACAAGTCGCATCTAAAAAATCTTTCGGTTCGAATATTTTTAACTTAATGTTCAAAACAAAAGTGTTACGGTGATAATCTTTATCAACAGTTTTTAAATCAACCAAACAGAAAATTTTTGTTTTCAGAATTAAGCTAATTGCTACACCTTTGCTTTCAAGCAGGAATAGAAAGCATCATCTAATATGCAAATTCTATCTTATGATTATATTGACAATAATTACTTTTCTCCGATTTATGCTCCTATTAATGTTGCATTTTCGTTTGTGTGAATCCAGTAGTTCTTTCTCTCTTAGCTTAAAGGTAGTTCTGAGTTGTTTAAACATTTTTTTGTCATTTATACAAGTCTTTAACCATTTGAAAGTCTAGTTGGCCGAGTAAAAAGATATTGGCGTGGAGTAGTCTTTCTTTTGTTAAAAAAAACGCACAAAACTGACATTTAGAAATGCTTGGTATTTTTCTAGACCTGAACAAGATGGAGCAACGACCACAAAAACAGATGATTGTTTTCAAACCAATAAATCAGATGTTGTCTGATGGTGACACTTCGTCTGAGCAGCCATCACTAAAAACTCAGCCTATTGGCGATTCGCCTGTTTTAGTTCCTGATTGGTTCGACCATCCACTTGGTAATTTATGTTTCATTCAGCAACTTTATTTGAGTCGTATTGCTGAAGTGATATTGGCTTTAATTCATTAACTAGCATGTAAACGTAAAATACATTATTGCCTGCGTCTATCGAGTTTTATTCATTATATTTCTTAATTTGTCTGGTAGATGATAAAGTCATTATTATTGAATGAAATGTTTGAGATGCTTGCTTTCAGAATAGATGGGCCATGAATTCATATTCTTGGTGTTGATGCTGCTCTATGCATATGATGTTGCGAATAGTTTGATACCGATATCGCTTATCCTTGCTAATAGTTGCGCTTACCCTGTGAAATTCAAAGCTTTTTAAACCATCATGCAACTTGCTAACAGTTTAAGTTCCTTTCGATTTATTACCAGGAATCACTAAACAAACTTTTTTTTGGTTTGAGTAGCGTACAGCACGGATTTATTAGACTACAATCACTTTGATTTCCACTGACAACCATCTTTGTGTTTTAAATCATCGTATGAGGTCTTATAATTCAATAGTCGTTTTCATCATGAGTATTGCTATTGCAAAGGCAGAATGGGAATTTTAGTCAAAGCTTTTAAAGTGATGGACAATTGCTGTAAATTGAAAGTCGGTCATTTTAATGTATTGCAATAAAAGTTTGAGCATAAAATCCATTACTTTGGTATCAATGATGGAGATATTTCATAGAACGAGGTTATTATTTTGTGTGCAGTGCAAGGGCCAAGGTTCGAGAGGAAAGATTTGACGTTTCATTTCGGTCACATTTTGGATGTATATGCTTGTGGAGTTCAATGTAAGTTTTGTGAAATGAGAAGTTACCTGGATCAATGCATCAATCCGCCGCTATTTACCTGTTAGCTTCATGTTCCATTTGGAATAGGATACTGACCCAATTCATCACCTCTAACGTGTCTTCTGGCTCAGAAAGCAGTCAAAAGCATTCGTAGCGTATAGTTTCGGTAGAAAGGTGACTTTCAGTAACCATATTACTGCAAAGCTTAAAAACACTACTCCATTTAACATCTTACTATGTTACAACTATCTAGGCTATGCTAACTTTATATTTAATTGATTAATTTCTTGAGCGTTTTCGGCGTTTTACACAGCGCCCTCATCAGGAAACTAAAAATACAGTAAAATTCGTAAAATGATACCACTTTCAAATCAACTGAAACAAAGTTACAAAATATTTTTTCATCGCACAACAATTTTGACTGTAGGAACTGCATCTGGCTAAACTGTCATTTTATATTTACTGCCATTTTAAACAAATCTGCAATCAGAAACCACATTTTAAATTGCAATAGCTGCCTAGAAAAAAATCACAAATTCCAACTAGACCGGTTTAGCGTGATGCGTAAATGTAACAGTGCACATGAGGCAAAAATACACGAAGCACTTCTAATCAAAAAGCAGAATCCAGTTATCAATAAGCAGATGTACGCAAATGGAGCCTCCTTTTTGCTGTGTATTAATTTTTTTTTTGTGTTAGCACAGTAATAGTCGATTAATAAATACTACGGTACTGATGTTTAGTGAAGTCACCATTCTCCGTTTAATCTCATAGTTGTATCTCATCAATTGCTAATTTTGAATTACCTAACCGTAAAATGGCAGTTTAGCCAGATGCGGTTCCTATAGTCAAAATTGTTGTGCAATGAAAAAATATTTTGTAACTTTGTTTCAGTTTATTTAAAAGTGGTATCATTTTACGAATTTTACCGTATTTTTAGTTTCCTGATGAGGGCGCTGTGTAAAACGCAAAAAACATTCAAAAATTCAATTAATTAAATATGAAGTTAGCCTAGCCTAGTTAGGTGTAACATAGCAAGATGATCAATGGAGTGATGTTTTTAGGCTTTGCAGCATTATGATTCGTAAGGTTTAACGAAGAATCAAATCTTGGATAAGAGAGATTGTCTGTAGACGTGTGAAAAAGCTGAAATTTGCGCAAATAGAATTTTTCTATTTCTGAGTTTAGAAGTGTTTTGTATGTTTTATGTAAATTTAGAAGCCAATATTTTGGTTTGTTTTAACTCTTGGTTTGTAATGATATCATTAATGTTCATATTTTACCTACAGTGTGTTTTTTAGTGGTTGGTTTGCAAGACGATGGCGAATCAACATTAAAACAGCTAAAAAGATTGACTTTACCCAGACGCTACCTCGCACAAGGTCAGTTTGGTATTGCTACGATCTCCCACGAAACCAGCTCAAAAGTTGTGGATCGAAGCACATGGGATCACATCACTGCCGAGCAGATCGATCGTGTGCTGACGGTGATGCAAGGAGTGCACAGAAATGCCGCGTTGAAGTGAGCTAACTACTTCGACTTTTCACTCAAACTTGTTGTTTTCTTCTAAATCATTTATTTTACATCAACATTAAATTTATCAGACTACATGAGATTTTTTCAATAATCGTTGGATACTGGATAACTTTAGGGCAACTTGCAACTGCTACTAAAAGTAGGACTAGACCAAAGTTTGAATCCCCAGAAGTTTTGCAGTTTTGTCGCATAAAGCCTACCTGGCCAAATGTTTTATTTCGAAATATATTTTGTGCATTTTGACGATATTCTGTTGTCGTACCCGACTTTTGAACAAAAATGTTTTTCAGGGCGTCGGGGGTTGAGCTGGACAGCCAGCAAGCGTACGAGTTGGCATGCAAAGGTTTATTGAAGCCCAACGTTCCCACCGAAGCAATCATACTCGATTCAAAACTTATCACCTTCAAGCCACCGCACTTCAGCATTGGTAAGTGTCAGAACTTAAGCAGGCTTGAACCAAGGCACGAAATTGTTCCAATTCGGCTGGCAAACAGAAATAAGCTACTGTAGATAGAGCTGTTTATAGCAACCAAGTAACCGCTGAACGAAATTCTACTTTTATTTTTGCCCCCTGCTGTGTAGAATTAAATTATGTGTCAGTTTTTGAAACTTTGTTGACTTTTTCTTTCTGCGTTTCATTTTTATTTACAGCAAAAAATGTATTATGGATTTTATATTGACCTCAAAGAAGTATTGTTCAATAAAATGTTTCAATTTGTTCGAAGGTAGGAAATTGCTTCTGAAATGACCGTTAATCGCAAGGTTGAGGTTCGTTTACTTCGATTAAGTTCGCACGTGCAATCGTGCATGTTAGCACCTGAGTTAATAATGTATTCCTTCTCATTTTAGGTTCGCGCTGTGTAAAACTGTGGATTGGCCTTAAATGGGCATTCAAGACGTTTTCATTAAAAAAATTTTACTGTGAAACATAATGAAACAACTTTGGCAATTTTTTTGCTCCAATTTTGATTCTCTTCGGCCAAGAAATCATAAGATAGTCGCAATTTTTCCCCCTTAGACAAGGGAAAAACGCTTTCCGAGCGTTACCAAACCGAAGTGCGTCAAAACCGTTCCAAATGACTGACTACAGCTGCCGCTGTCGAGGCAGTGGCTTTATAAGTACCTACTGATAAACCGCAGCAAACCTACACAAAAAATGTTAAGTAAAATGCTTTGCATTGAAGTTTGCAATTGCATAATTACGTGAAAACTAACTGGCATTTTGATCTTTACGCCTAAACTAATTGTGCAATAATTGCATAAAACATACTGGCTCTCTAAAAACTGGAATCGTAGTCTAAGATCTAGTCAGCTACGATGCTGTAGCATTCAACATGCAATCTTTTCTTTGGATAGGCTATGTATAGTAAGCAGTAGCTGCAATAGGCTATAGGCAGAGGTGGGCAGTAACTAGTTACTATAGTAACTAGTTACTTTTTAGTAACTGTAACTTAGTTACCTTTTTTAAAAAGTAACGAAAGTGGGAACTAGTTACTATTCGGAGACATTAAAAAATTACTAGTTACAGTTACTTTTAGTTGTCCTGTTAAAAAAGATTCTTTAATTGTTAGCTTTTGGTTAAATGAAACACTTCTATATGATCCCTGTTGGCGCTACGAATTACAGATTTTTTATTGTGCACTAACGTGGCAACCCTAACCATGCTGTAAGAAGATATTAGAACATTTTTAAATTAAAGACTTCCTTTTAACGATCTAATAAGTTGCGTTCTAATATCATCCCTGCAGGGATTATTTTGATTGCGTAATTTTTACCAATATCGTGTAGTGTTCGTTCAGCAGATAACGTTGTTGTTAATATAGCCGCTTCACCCCTTTTGTTGCTTTTCGTTTTGAAAAGACATTTTGAAACACAAAGACAGCATGGGCGAACACATTTTGACACCCAAACGTTCTGATCTCAGCAATGAACATTTTGAGATGCATGCTTTCTTGAAAGGCAATTAAATAAAGTGCATCAATGTGTTACGCTGTGTATTTTTGTTATAACAACAGCAACAATAGTCATAAGCAGCGTGTGCAGAGGCACCACATGAAAATTAGAAAATGAATAGAGAAAGAAATCTGTTAATACCGGTTCCAAAGTACAAAATCAACATTTTCGATACTTAATTCATACCGGTAACTAGAATGTGACATTGCAAGCGATATCCGGGGACTTCGCGAAAGTATCTAGTTTTACTGAACTAAAGAACTTTACAACTGCGTTAAGCGTGTTTATGGTTGTTGATAGTCAGATCTGAAATACTCCGCTTTCGCATTTTATAATGTTCCATTAACTTGATCAAGGTTTGTAATTAACAAAATTTTGCGTTAAATTCCCATAATTACTTTC
Source organism: Trididemnum nubilum (assembly GCA_963965965.1). Lineage (NCBI taxonomy): Eukaryota > Metazoa > Chordata > Ascidiacea > Aplousobranchia > Didemnidae > Trididemnum > Trididemnum nubilum. Next base: position 1,381,856 of record OZ014472.1, read on the forward strand.
TATAATTAAAAACACGATTAATTAGTAAAGTACTAAAAACTATAGGATACCAGTAAGTTAGCACAAAAATATTGTCAACCACTAACAAGCTATTCTTGCCGTCAACTAATACGTCTTTTCTGCTCGAACTTTGATTGGTTATATGTCTTTGTTCAGATAAAAGCTACAAATTATTGCCTATTTACGATCGTGTTAACAGATGAGGGCATCAAAATAACGGCATAAAGAAAAAGCTTCCGGCATAAAACGATCGATTTAGTAAATTCTCAGACAAGAATGACAATAATTGGGAAACCATAATGCTTACATAAGTTATACACTAAAAATTGGAATGCAATTAGCTTACAGAGCCCATTTGGCATGGTCTTTTCAATGTGGTCCACCAAATTTTGTTACCTTTAATCTTGGATTCATATTAACCTATTCAATAGATTTAATTTGTTTAGCTTTTGTAGTTAATGGGGGAAGGTGTCAACATAATTGGAGGACCTCGATAGTATGGCATCCCGAAAATTCTTCATGTTATCTTATTACCTATGTTGAAAATTTCATTTTTCGTTAAGCTTGAGTGGTTAAAAATTTTGAAAGACATATTTGATGAGGACTGTCCAATTTGTGGCAATTGAAATTAGTCATAACTTTATCTTTCTTCGTATTCTTAATCTTAAGCCTAGCTTGAATGGTTAAAAAGTTTAAATTTTTGAGGACATATATAAAGGCCCCCATTTTGGTACCCCCAAATTTTGTAATATATTAACTTTCTGTTATATTTACCTATCCTGAAAATTACATGCGTCTAGCTTATATGGATAAAAACTATTAATTTTGGCAGTGCTGTTTGAGAAGGACCTCTTCAATGTGGTACCCCAAAGTTTTGTAAAGTTTTATCTTGTCTTTATGTTTGCTTACCCTGAAAATTTCATGTGTCTAACTTAAAAGGTTAAAGAATTTAAATCGTGGCGGCCTTGTTTAAAAGGGACCCCCTCATTTTGTCAAATTTTATATTTCCCTTATATTTACCTAAAAAGTTTCATTGGTCTAGCTTTAAAGATAAAAAAGTTTAAATTTTGAAAGGGACCCCCCATCGTGGCACCCCCGATTTCAAGCGGGTACCATTACTATTGAATATCTATAATAGCTCATAGTATGATCCATGTGCGGTTTGTGGTTTAAAAGGAGATAGTGATAGAAGAAAAAATAAAAAATGAATATGACCATAATAAAGGTCGAAAGTAGTATGTTCAAAAAACAAACTTTTTTTCGTTAGTGTTGGTAGTTACCGAGATATACTGGTTTAAAATTATCCACTTTTTGCTGATTTTCGGCCTCTGAAATACGCCCAGGGGCGTATTTAGGGCGGAGCCATGGCCCCCTCTTTGGGTCGCCAGTATGATATAATTAGCATAGAATAGTATGCAAAATTGCGGCATGGCCCTCCCCTTGGTAACTTAGGCAGAAAGTTTGAGCACAAAACCGCACTAAATTTGAGTGAAGACCTTTTTTTTGTTTTTGGTTTTCACCTAATTGTGGGCCAAAAACCGGACTTTCTATGATGAACCGTTTTTTAGTTGTAAGCAAATCAATAAATTTCGCTGCTCATCTATCAAAATGGCCTAGTAAAAACAAAGGTCCTATGCGCGCGCGTGCGAAGTCCCAATCAAATATATTAAAAGTAACTGCAACTCTAAGTAGTTACTTTTTCAAAATGCTGACGGTAACTCGGTTACTTTTATAAAGTAACTTGCCCACCACTGGTTATTGGCTCTTTTGCCTAAAGCACTAAAACATTATCTTGATTCCGAATTCTTTGCTAGCTCTTGGCGGCCAAAACCCTCTAAGAAGACATCTAACCTCTTTGAATTCAAACAGCAGTTGCTTCACAAATTCATTTACCTATACCTTCAGCACTCACCCAGCTCCAAGAAGCCCGGTACTTAGCAAGACTCGAAATAGGAGAAATTTACAAAACTGTCTTATTGCGCAATCTACGTGAAACAAGTTGGCCAAAATTTGGATTCCAAGCGAAAACATCAATTTTTTTTCCTTAGACTCCTTAACTTGATGAGTTGCAAGATTTGAAATGGGGTCATGTTGGTAAACTTATTTTTTAAGATTTTTTTTCCGTTTTTTAAAAATGCGGTTGAATGCCCTTTAAATATACGTCGTGGTCGGGTGTGTCGACCAGCAATTATAATTCGCTAATTTGCCTTTAATATCTTCCGCGTGATTGACGTCTGATTTTGTGTTGGTTTTTTCCAACTCCGCATGCTATCTATGTGTTGTTTATTCGCAGCCGTTGCAGTGGTCAAGAACGAAAAAATAAATGAAAAAACGAGTGTTGAAGGTGTTCTTTCATGTCGCATACTTATGTTTCAGAACTGACGTGTGTCAACGAGTCTTGTCATTTCCTGCGAAGAGTTCTTCATATCCTTGGTTACGAGCTAAAGTCGACTGCAGTGTGTACACATTTGCAACGTCAGTCTGATGGCGTCATCACCTACTCGGACCCGTACACACTGCTTGGTCGGCAGGTAGATGCAAACAACGTCATCAATTCGATTGAACACTGCAGAACTCTACTTGATGAGAACGTGTTGAAACGGAAAGACTATTTCGAAGAATACACGATGCGTTTGAAAGACGCGCAGTTACCAGTCCTTGAAGCGGGCGACGAAATGGCGCAAGAGAGTGTTTGTGCTGACGGAAATGAACAAATGAGCAACATAGAATATTTTAACGAAGCAAAATCTAGATAGCGGGTTTATCTTGACCAATGACCATGCATGGCCATCCGTATTACCATTTTTTCGAATCTTTTATGGCGGTGTCCACTGGTGATATTTTGCTTGCAACAAGGTACAATTTTTTTAATTGTACATTATTGCGCATGTAAACATGGTCGTGGATTGTTGCAACTTTTCAAACGTTTTTGTGGTTTTTGCCATGTTAGAGAAGGCCACAAATCATGCATATTTAGTGCAATAAGGCCAAAATCTGGCATAAAAATCGACATATATTTTTTTGTTACAACCTTTTAACAATCTTAAACTAACACCTGCCAGAAAGTTAAAATGAACGGCTTCTTGTACTGTATGTGAATTAAATGAAAATTGAAAAACGCTTTTAATATTTAATGATTGAATTTTTCTTGATTGTTGAATATCAAGCTTGCGCAAAGGTGCGATTGTTTGTTGGTACTTGGTAAAACTCGACATGGAGAAATTTACAGAACTGATTTATTGCGCAATCTACTTCAAACAAGATGGCCGAAATTTGGATTCAAAGCGGAAAACATGAAATTTTTTTGCTTAAAATTTCTTATCCTGATAAGTTGCAAGCAGGGCATGGAATGGAAGACGATTTTTCCATATTCCATACTGGAAATTTCTGTTCTATACTTAAAACCTTCCATTCCACTTTAAAATTTTCTTCCATATTCCATTCAATAGTTCCAGACCAAGGTACGTTTAGACCGGAAGCTTCATGTAATTTGTAATGTACAGGGTGCGGCATAAATAACGCCCTTTTATATTTTTTAATTTTGTTCCCAAAAATCTTTTTTTTTAGTTTAGAAGATCACCAATGTGGATATTGAATTAGATCTTTAATAAATTTGAGATATACCTTTTACTTTTATTTATCTTTAAAATGCATTCATATTATAAAGAAAAAAAAGATATTAAAAAAGGGCGTTATTTATGCCGCACCCTGTACTTCTGCAACGTTCAGCGAGGCGTTACAAGTAGTCGCTCGCGAAGGTAAGCAGTATGGTACGATGCATCTCATTCCATTTTTGAAGCTCTATCGCAGTGAGCTACCATAAAAATTCACCCAGCATAAAAATATCAACCACTTAATCAACAGACAATAGGATGACCAGTATGCACCGAGTTTAATGATTGCAAGTTTGTAATCACACCAACTATGAAAGTTATGGTAGCCGAACTGCCAAAAACATTTTAAAAAAATACCGAAAAAAAAGTTTAAACGCAAAAAAAACAACGACGAAGAATCAAACTCAATCGAGGAAAGTACAGGAAATACAAATCAATCTTTGTTGCGATGGAAGAAAAAGGTTTACTACTTTGCAAAATCAGTGTCGTCTCTACGGGGGTCCTTGCTCCCCCCATTTTCGTTACTAAGAATGCTCTTTTTGAAACCTCAAATAACGACAAGAAAATCGACAATGATGCAGAAAGGAATAATAACGCTCAGTCTCGCCTAATTGACTTAAAATATCTAAATTAGCAGTATATTGAAGTTTTTAAATACCGAAAGTTTAGTGGTTTAACTTTAAAACACCAATTTTAACATCTAAAGTTTACACATCTGAACCTATAATAGGTCCTCAAGTAATTTGGGCTAGTCATATAAATTTTAAAACCACGGACGTTTGCATCGTATTAACTTCAAAGTATTCTAAGCCCGAAGCCAGTGTTACTCAAACTACGGGTCGGGATGCACAACAGGCCGCTAAGCGTTTATGGATATAGAGACGTAACTACAAGAGCAAAGAGGGCTGCATCCCCCCAGCCAAGTCACTTAACCTTAAAATGCAAGCGTTTAAACGTGTTTTTGAATTGACCTGTACATAAATTAAGGGCTAAATGCATAGATGGGCACAAGTCCGTTAATCCGTTAATAACGAAGCTAACTTTTTTACTAACTCGTCAATCCGTTAAAAAGTTTTTTCATGTCAACGGACTAAATTAACTTCCGTTAAGTACTGTTAACGGACTAGAGTAACTTCCGTTAAGTTCTGTTAACTTCCGTTAAGGTTTTTATCGTTAATATCTTGCAGCTTCGTTGTGCATTTGAACTTGTTTTTATCTTGAAATTGAATTAGACTGTGAAATGTAACTTTCAAAACACAAAAAGACCACCAAAGCTATAAATATTTCCTTAAAATCAGCTCAACAGCGTAAATGCGTGTTCTAAAAGCGAGTGAATAAAACAAAATGTAAATTACACGCAAAATGTTAACGGATTAACGGACTTTATTAACTTCCGTTAATTAAAGCTGAAAATAACGGATTAACGTTAACGGAGGTGTGAAGTTTGTTAACGGACTAGTGGTTAACGAAACTAACGTTTTGCGTTAACTTGCCCATCTATGGCTAAATGGGTAGGGCAATTTAGTTTTTCAACTGGCATCTGAAGTCTTAGCAATGTAATTCTTTGAAATAGCTTTGAAAACGTGCGAAATATGATCTAAAAGGCGTTGAAATAGTTATCTTTCTCAAAAAATCGCCCAGAGACAAGGGCTTCGCTCTCAGACTACGGTCTAAACGAGATGATTGAGTTGCAGCACTTCGCTCAGCTCGCCACCCAATCGAGGCATTTTTCAAACAAAAAAGCTTTAACTTCCAAGCCCCCTCCTTTAGTAAAATCTTGGTTGCACGCCTGTTAATGGGTGTGTTGTAGAGTAAAAATGTAGACCAACAAAATCGTTTATTTCGTTTTTAAAAGACTAGCTGTTCTTGTTTTTCAGAGCACACTCAAGGTTGTTTAGGTCGCTGTCACTGCTGCAGGTAAGACTTTTCAAGTTATGGGCTGGAAACGAAAGAAGCTAAATCGCGCATATTTCGCAGCCGTAGAATAGAAGATCAGTTTCAATGTGCAAAAGTTCAATCTATTTTAGTGCCCCTTCACTTTGTTTGCTCTGGCGACGGCACTAGGCAAAATGTCATTCTCAAAACAAAGATTAAGCTAGTCAGCATTAATGTAGCTATCAATTGCATTACTGTAAATATATTTTATGATATGATGAATCATGATGCAATGCCTAGACTGTTTGCGCAAGGTTCATGACCGAATTACCCTATTAATTTGTCGACAGACGATTAGCTGCTAAACGCTTCCACATATTTTTAGTTATCACTATCCGTAGATATTTTTCTTTAAATGCCATAAGCGAAGTCTAGTATGGAATTGAGTATGTCTTCCATTCTATTCTTAAAATCTTCCACATTCCGTACCCAAATTTCCATACCATGCCCTTGTTGCAAGGATTGTAATGGGGTCATGTTGGTAGATACATTTTTTAAAGATTTTTCCGATTTTCAAAAGCAGAGTTGAATGCCCTTTCAGAAATTATTTGAAGAGGTAGCACTGAGGCAGAAATCGTTTGCAAGGCACAGTCTCCAGCATTCCGATTGTTGAATAAAAACAATGTTGCATGAATCGTCTTGTATATATTTCTGCTTAGAAGGCATTTTCGAAATGATAGTAGTGTTGCGGACTTGTGCAGAGCATTAGGAAAAGTTTTTAACTGAACAGAATTCACAAATTTATTCACAATTGTAGGCATTAAAACTTCGCTTGACTTAACCACAATGTCGAAATCTTGAATGAGAGTTCCGTCCGTTAATCTAGAAATAAAACGGACTCTTAAGACACAGCCTTAACTTACGCAGACTTAGCTGAACAAAACACAATTACATCATTTCCAGTATCGGTTACAACTGCCCGCTTCAGAATCATAACATGAAGCACTGCGGGCTAAACTAGGCTACTGTAAGGCTAGCGACAAAAATATAAGAAACACAAGTACATACCAATAATTTCTCCGACGTTAATGAACTCGAACTTGAAGCACTTAACTCAGAAAACTTAACTCAAACCAATTACCTTATTATACTCAACTTAACAGCTAAAAAACAGTATAAAACAGTTAACCATTGCAGCACTGATACTTAGCTTGTAACACACTTGACTGTCGCTTAAAATTACAGATCGTTGATGCGGCTTATGACAGATTGTGACGTAATAACACACTCTATCGTGAAACAGACTTGGCACATTACAACAAAAATGGAAGCGGCTGGAAATATACAACACTCCCCCTTAAATATGGCGTTGACTTGTCACGGACATATTTACAACCCTAAGAAATATTTACAACGCTTAAATCACATGCAAACCTTGTTATGTTCAGCGTCGCGTCGCATGTTGTCTGCAGGAACATGTTCGGTGTAGCGCCGCATGTGTAGTACATGAGTGTATGAATCGTAATACAAACACAATCTATTCTATGTTCGGTATCGCGTCGCATGTACAGTCCATATGCAGTAGCTTAATGCAATAGCATTTCCAATTTGTTATGTTCGGTGTCGCGTCGCATGTAATGACCATAGGTTTGTGTAATGCCGTTTGGTTGTCAATCAATGTTCTTACGGCTTATTGTAACAGAAGCTTATGCACATTGTTGCTCATCATCGTCATCTCCAACCGGTAAAAATAGTCTCAGTTTCGCCACTGGCCGCAACAGTTCATTGTCTTTCATGCGTACACGTACAGATCTCACCACCCCTTCATCATCAGGGTGCACTTCAATTACTTTGCCCAATTGTCCCAGAGCACTGGAATGCGGCTCGTCAACTAGATAAACCAAGTCACCAACAGCGATATTTCGTCTTTAGGTAAGCCACTTGCTTCGTTGAGCAATGGTGGGTAGATACTCCTTCACCCATCTTTCTCTGGCTTTATTAATCAAATATTTTGTCTGCTTGTATCGACCAACAAAGTAGACCTCCTTTTCGTCAGCAGGAGGCAAGATTAGACTTGCCGTCGAATCGGGAGTCAGAAAATCACTCGGGGTGAGAGGTCGGTCGTCAAAATCAGAGAAGGAAATCGGAGTGAGCGGCCTATCATTGATAATATTCTCGACCTCGCAAAACACTGTTCTTAGCACATCATCAGTGTACAGTGGACCGGGAGAAAGTGACTTCATGATCTTGCGAATAGTTCTTATTACTCTTTCCCACGCTCCACCAAAATGGCTAGCAGAGGGTGGGTTAAACGACCACTCAATTCCAAGCTTTCTCATTCCTTCGCCGACTTGCACTTGATTCACCTTCTTCAAATCTTCTTTCAACACTCTCTCTGCCCCAACAAAGTTTGAGCCGTTATCAGAGTACAAATGGCTCACTCCCTTTCTTCTTGCAACAAATCTTCGCAAGGCATTGAGGAAACAATCTGTAGTCATGTCAGTAGCCAGCTCTAGATGTACAGCTCTGGTGGTCATACACGTAAAGACGCACCCGTACCTTTTGACGATACTTCTTCCTTGTTTTACTTGGAAGAGACCAAAATAGTCCACCCCAGAGTGCGTGAACGGAGGGTCAAAAATTTGCAACCGGGCTGACGGCAGATTAGCCATTACTTGTTGTTCGCATTTGGCATTGTTCCTTTTGCAGTTTAAGCAAGACTGGATCACCTTTCTTATCAGACTGCTCCCCTTTTGCAGCCAAAAACGTTCTCGAAGACATGAAAAGGTGAAATTGGTGCTGCCATGGCCACATCTTCTATGATACTCGTTTACAATCAAACAACTTAAATGGGAATCAAATGGCAGCAAGATAGGACATCGGACACCAAACGCCACTGGCGCCTTCGCCAGTCGCCCTTTCATCCGGATAACGCCGTCAACCAATGTTGGGTTTCCTCTCAAAATTGGTACTGGGCAGGTAGTTCTGGATACCGAATTATCTTTTAGAAGACTTTGGTAAACTTGTTTTAAACATCGTCGTTGTTCGTAGGCAATCAATTGCCTTTCAACCCCTTCTAGATCTTCAGTTGTGCACTGCTTGTTGGGAGGCTTTCTTATTCTTCGAGCTTTGTCCAGTAGGTAGCGACCAAACTTCAGGATCCAGGCCGTTCCTCTCTTCAACCGGTGCAAGTCAGAATAATGGCCAATTAGACGATCAACAGCAGGAAGTTGTTCATCCGTGTTTGCAGAAGGCCTTTCTGTTATCACTGCAGAAGCAACAGTTGACGTCTCTTGCAAATCTTTCATGGTGACTTCTTGCTTTGGCCATTCTTCCGAGCAGTTCCTATCTTCTCTCGAGTTGTCGTACTTCAATTCTCCTTCTTCAACATACTGATGAAGAGCAAGTATCGACTCTTGGTGAGTTACCAGCATATGCGTAGAAGTGAGATTAACTGGCATCATTTCATCAGACTTAAGCATGGGGCCATACAAAGTCCATCCCAGAGGGGTCTTGACAGCCACTGGTCCTTCTTGAGAGCTAGCTCGACTTTCCAAAGGAACAGATGCTTGGGCATAATCAGTCCCAATCAGCAGATCGACTGATTTGTCCTCCAGCTCTGGTATGTGGAGACCTTCGAGGTGTTCCCAATTATTTAGTTCTTTCCATCCTGGGACTTGGCATTTTTGCATTGGTAACTTGTCCACTGTCATTACTTGTGACAACTGAATGCTACTCTGGTGATCTTCCAGTGAACTTACAGAAAACGATACCAGCTTGCCTTTGATACTGTTCGCTCCCCCCGTCTGCGTCATCGCATGTAATTGCATAACATGATTCGGGCCCTGGAGCTTGAGTTCATCAACTAATCTTTCAGTGCAAAAGGTCTGTTGGGAGCCAGAATCCAAGAGTGCATAGGTGCAGAGCTCCTCTTTACCACTAACAACCTTAACTGGTAAAGTTGCTAACAAAGGTAGAAAATTCTTTGTGTCTTCTTGGTTGGTAGCACACAGACTTGAACATGCCTTCACTGGTTGACCTTCCAAAGCCTTTTCTTGGGTGACTTCATTTGACTTATCTCTGCTCGGATCATGCAACAGAGTATGATGCTTCGGATTTTTGCAATCCGGCTTAGTGCAACCACCTTTTACCGTGCACTTATTTGTCCAATGTTTACCCTCCAAACAAAGAAAGCAAAGTCGTTTGTCCTTGACAAACTTCATCTTCTCCGAATATGAGAGCCTTTGGAATTCTTTACAGTCAGGTAGCCGATGATCTTCCTTGCAGTATATGCAAGAGATCTTAGGCTTTGTTCCAGTTTCGCGACTTTGATCTTCAGCCTTCACAGTACTGAGAATCGTAGGCTTCTGCTTGTAGGTTGCTGAGGTCCTTTTGGTCTCAGCAGTGGTACGGTTACCCCATTCCATCTTCCCATACATTGAGTTCATCACTTCCGACTTGTGGACAATAAACTCAACTAATTCATGAAAACCAGCTTCGCGACCAGTCCTTTCTCGCACTTGGTAGGCCTTCTCAGTCCAGTCATATCGAAACCTTGAAGGAAGCTTGCTTAAAATATCTTTCAACGTAGTAAGGGAGTTCAGGCTTGCAAACTCTCCTAGTTCTTCGACTGCGCTCAAGCTTCTTTCGAGCAAAATTGCGTAGTCCATGATAGCATCACGATTGTCGGGTGCAATCCTGGGAAAATTGAGTAATTCCCTTTCATAGCAGCTCGCTACAATATGCGGTTGTCCATAGTTCATATACAAGGTATGCCATGCTCGAGTGAAACCATCCGGTTTGCCTTGAAAAACTTCCAAGCGTCTTTGAACCTTGGCCGAGCAATGTTGCATCAAGTAAGTCAAACAAGCTGCACTTGACAGTCCTCTATCGCCAATATGAGTTTTGAAACTCTTCGTGAAAGTGAGATATTGGGTGGGGTCTCCTTCGAACTTGGGAATCACAGGACGTGGAGGAGGATAATCCATGTACATTGCATAATTGTTCATCAAGGGTGGCGGTCGGTATGTGGGTTCACTGGGTTGGAAACGAGGAGGGGACATTATTTGCTTCGCTTCTTCGAGTGGGTTCACAGCAGCAGTTATAGCAGGCTTTACAGGAGGAAGAGGAAGATAAGAGTCTATATTCACATAGCTATCACTACAGGGGTTGCTTTCCCTCCAGTTCTTTACTCGATCATTCACCCTTCTATTGATCTCTGATCTTGTTTCCCACCTTTCTTGCTGTGGTTCTTGTGCTTGCCCCGGATGATTATGCAGTTCCGAATCCGCATATGTCCCATCATCTGATTCGAATAATTGATCGATAGTGAACGCATTCGAAACCTCTTCCCAGGCTTTCACTTCCTTTTCTGCTCGTTTCACTTCTCTTTCTTTCTGCTTTATCACGAGATTGCGTTGAATGTTTTCCTTCCTTTGAGTAGCTAATCGCTTCTTATACTCGAGTTGCTTAAACTCCAACTCGAGCTCTTTATCTATTTCTTCTTGAGCTCTTAGAGCCTCACTTTCTTCCCTTTGGCGGGATATTTCGGCCTGCTGATCATACTGAGCGAGTTTCAGTTTAACCGCGCATTCCTTGTGTTTGATGCTAACAGCCGACTTGTTGGACCGACTGGACTTAGCTGTCCGGTAGCCTTGGCTTGGGTTCCCAGCTTTTGAACTAGGTTTGCATGCTACTGCATCCTTATTTGACAAGGCATAAGCTTCTTGAGGCAACGACTTCTTTTCGTGGCCAGCATGCCAACTTGACGTCATCTTGAAATGCGGTAGGCTAACAACTTGAACTTACGATTACCGGTAAACACGCGATAGCCGGTAGGCTAATCAGTCGTAATAAACTTCAGGGAAAAATGGATAGTGCTTCAAATTATTGATTAACTTTAATGTTGCGGACTTGTGCAGAGCATTAGGAAAAGTTTTTAACTGAACAGAATTCACAAATTTATTCACAATTGTAGGCATTAAAACTTCGCTTGACTTAACCACAATGTCGAAATCTTGAATGAGAGTTCCGTCCGTTAATCTAGAAATAAAACGGACTCTTAAGACACAGCCTTAACTTACGCAGACTTAGCTGAACAAAACACAATTACATCATTTCCAGTATCGGTTACAACTGCTCGCTTCAGAATCATAACATGAAGCACTGCGGGCTAAACTAGGCTACTGTAAGGCTAGCGACAAAAATATAAGAAACACAAGTACATACCAATAATTTCTCCGACGTTAATGAACTCGAACTTGAAGCACTTAACTCAGAAAACTTAACTCAAACCAATTACCTTATTATACTCAACTTAACAGCTAAAAAACAGTATAAAACAGTTAACCATTGCAGCACTGATACTTAGCTTGTAACACACTTGACTGTCGCTTAAAATTACAGATCGTTGATGCGGCTTATGACAGATTGTGACGTAATAACACACTCTATCGTGAAACAGACTTGGCACATTACAACAAAAATGGAAGCGGCTGGAAATATACAACACTCCCCCTTAAATATGGCGTTGACTTGTCACGGACATATTTACAACCCTAAGAAATATTTACAACGCTTAAATCACATGCAAACCTTGTTATGTTCAGCGTCGCGTCGCATGTTGTCTGCAGGAACATGTTCGGTGTAGCGCCGCATGTGTAGTACATGAGTGTATGAATCGTAATACAAACACAATCTATTCTATGTTCGGTATCGCGTCGCATGTACAGTCCATATGCAGTAGCTTAATGCAATAGCATTTCCAATTTGTTATGTTCGGTGTCGCGTCGCATGTAATGACCATAGGTTTGTGTAATGCCGTTTGGTTGTCAATCAATGTTCTTACGGCTTATTGTAACAGAAGCTTATGCACATTGTTGCTCATCATCGTCATCTCCAACCGGTAAAAATAGTCTCAGTTTCGCCACTGGCCGCAACAGTTCATTGTCTTTCATGCGTACACGTACAGATCTCACCACCCCTTCATCATCAGGGTGCACTTCAATTACTTTGCCCAATTGTCCCAGAGCACTGGAATGCGGCTCGTCAACTAGATAAACCAAGTCACCAACAGCGATATTTCGTCTTTAGGTAAGCCACTTGCTTCGTTGAGCAATGGTGGGTAGATACTCCTTCACCCATCTTTCTCTGGCTTTATTAATCAAATATTTTGTCTGCTTGTATCGACCAACAAAGTAGACCTCCTTTTCGTCAGCAGGAGGCAAGATTAGACTTGCCGTCGAATCGGGAGTCAGAAAATCACTCGGGGTGAGAGGTCGGTCGTCAAAATCAGAGAAGGAAATCGGAGTGAGCGGCCTATCATTGATAATATTCTCGACCTCGCAAAACACTGTTCTTAGCACATCATCAGTGTACAGTGGACCGGGAGAAAGTGACTTCATGATCTTGCGAATAGTTCTTATTACTCTTTCCCACGCTCCACCAAAATGGCTAGCAGAGGGTGGGTTAAACGACCACTCAATTCCAAGCTTTCTCATTCCTTCGCCGACTTGCACTTGATTCACCTTCTTCAAATCTTCTTTCAACACTCTCTCTGCCCCAACAAAGTTTGAGCCGTTATCAGAGTACAAATGGCTCACTCCCTTTCTTCTTGCAACAAATCTTCGCAAGGCATTGAGGAAACAATCTGTAGTCATGTCAGTAGCCAGCTCTAGATGTACAGCTCTGGTGGTCATACACGTAAAGACGCACCCGTACCTTTTGACGATACTTCTTCCTTGTTTTACTTGGAAGAGACCAAAATAGTCCACCCCAGAGTGCGTGAACGGAGGGTCAAAAATTTGCAACCGGGCTGACGGCAGATTAGCCATTACTTGTTGTTCGCATTTGGCATTGTTCCTTTTGCAGTTTAAGCAAGACTGGATCACCTTTCTTATCAGACTGCTCCCCTTTTGCAGCCAAAAACGTTCTCGAAGACATGAAAAGGTGAAATTGGTGCTGCCATGGCCACATCTTCTATGATACTCGTTTACAATCAAACAACTTAAATGGGAATCAAATGGCAGCAAGATAGGACATCGGACACCAAACGCCACTGGCGCCTTCGCCAGTCGCCCTTTCATCCGGATAACGCCGTCAACCAATGTTGGGTTTCCTCTCAAAATTGGTACTGGGCAGGTAGTTCTGGATACCGAATTATCTTTTAGAAGACTTTGGTAAACTTGTTTTAGACATCGTCGTTGTTCGTAGGCAATCAATTGCCTTTCAACCCCTTCTAGATCTTCAGTTGTGCACTGCTTGTTGGGAGGCTTTCTTATTCTTCGAGCTTTGTCCAGTAGGTAGCGACCAAACTTCAGGATCCAGGCCGTTCCTCTCTTCAACCGGTGCAAGTCAGAATAATGGCCAATTAGACGATCAACAGCAGGAAGTTGTTCATCCGTGTTTGCAGAAGGCCTTTCTGTTATCACTGCAGAAGCAACAGTTGACGTCTCTTGCAAATCTTTCATGGTGACTTCTTGCTTTGGCCATTCTTCCGAGCAGTTCCTATCTTCTCTCGAGTTGTCGTACTTCAATTCTCCTTCTTCAACATACTGATGAAGAGCAAGTATCGACTCTTGGTGAGTTACCAGCATATGCGTAGAAGTGAGATTAACTGGCATCATTTCATCAGACTTAAGCATGGGGCCATACAAAGTCCATCCCAGAGGGGTCTTGACAGCCACTGGTCCTTCTTGAGAGCTAGCTCGACTTTCCAAAGGAACAGATGCTTGGGCATAATCAGTCCCAATCAGCAGATCGACTGATTTGTCCTCCAGCTCTGGTATGTGGAGACCTTCGAGGTGTTCCCAATTATTTAGTTCTTTCCATCCTGGGACTTGGCATTTTTGCATTGGTAACTTGTCCACTGTCATTACTTGTGACAACTGAATGCTACTCTGGTGATCTTCCAGTGAACTTACAGAAAACGATACCAGCTTGCCTTTGATACTGTTCGCTCCCCCCGTCTGCGTCATCGCATGTAATTGCATAACATGATTCGGGCCCTGGAGCTTGAGTTCATCAACTAATCTTTCAGTGCAAAAGGTCTGTTGGGAGCCAGAATCCAAGAGTGCATAGGTGCAGAGCTCCTCTTTACCACTAACAACCTTAACTGGTAAAGTTGCTAACAAAGGTAGAAAATTCTTTGTGTCTTCTTGGTTGGTAGCACACAGACTTGAACATGCCTTCACTGGTTGACCTTCCAAAGCCTTTTCTTGGGTGACTTCATTTGACTTGTCTCTGCTCGGATCATGCAACAGAGTATGATGCTTCGGATTTTTGCAATCCGGCTTAGTGCAACCACCTTTTACCGTGCACTTATTTGTCCAATGGTTACCCTCCAAACAAAGAAAGCAAAGTCGTTTGTCCTTGACAAACTTCATCTTCTCCGAATATGAGAGCCTTTGGAATTCTTTACAGTCAGGTAGCCGATGATCTTCCTTGCAGTATATGCAAGAGATCTTAGGCTTTGTTCCAGTTTCGCGACTTTGATCTTCAGCCTTCACAGTACTGAGAATCGTAGGCTTCTGCTTGTAGGTTGCTGAGGTCCTTTTGGTCTCAGCAGTGGTACGGTTACCCCATTCCATCTTCCCATACATTGAGTTCATCACTTCCGACTTGTGGACAATAAACTCAACTAATTCATGAAAACCAGCTTCGCGACCAGTCCTTTCTCGCACTTGGTAGGCCTTCTCAGTCCAGTCATATCGAAACCTTGAAGGAAGCTTGCTTAAAATATCTTTCAACGTAGTAAGGGAGTTCAGGCTTGCAAACTCTCCTAGTTCTTCGACTGCGCTCAAGCTTCTTTCGAGCAAAATTGCGTAGTCCATGATAGCATCACGATTGTCGGGTGCAATCCTGGGAAAATTGAGTAATTCCCTTTCATAGCAGCTCGCTACAATATGCGGTTGTCCATAGTTCATATACAAGGTATGCCATGCTCGAGTGAAACCATCCGGTTTGCCTTGAAAAACTTCCAAGCGTCTTTGAACCTTGGCCGAGCAATGTTGCATCAAGTAAGTCAAACAAGCTGCACTTGACAGTCCTCTATCGCCAATATGAGTTTTGAAACTCTTCGTGAAAGTGAGATATTGGGTGGGGTCTCCTTCGAACTTGGGAATCACAGGACGTGGAGGAGGATAATCCATGTACATTGCATAATTGTTCATCAAGGGTGGCGGTCGGTATGTGGGTTCACTGGGTTGGAAACGAGGAGGGGACATTATTTGCTTCGCTTCTTCGAGTGGGTTCACAGCAGCAGTTATAGCAGGCTTTACAGGAGGAAGAGGAAGATAAGAGTCTATATTCACATAGCTATCACTACAGGGGTTGCTTTCCCTCCAGTTCTTTACTCGATCATTCACCCTTCTATTGATCTCTGATCTTGTTTCCCACCTTTCTTGCTGTGGTTCTTGTGCTTGCCCCGGATGATTATGCAGTTCCGAATCCGCATATGTCCCATCATCTGATTCGAATAATTGATCGATAGTGAACGCATTCGAAACCTCTTCCCAGGCTTTCACTTCCTTTTCTGCTCGTTTCACTTCTCTTTCTTTCTGCTTTATCACGAGATTGCGTTGAATGTTTTCCTTCCTTTGAGTAGCTAATCGCTTCTTATACTCGAGTTGCTTAAACTCCAACTCGAGCTCTTTATCTATTTCTTCTTGAGCTCTTAGAGCCTCACTTTCTTCCCTTTGGCGGGATATTTCGGCCTGCTGATCATACTGAGCGAGTTTCAGTTTAACCGCGCATTCCTTGTGTTTGATGCTAACAGCCGACTTGTTGGACCGACTGGACTTAGCTGTCCGGTAGCCTTGGCTTGGGTTCCCAGCTTTTGAACTAGGTTTGCATGCTACTGCATCCTTATTTGACAAGGCATAAGCTTCTTGAGGCAACGACTTCTTTTCGTGGCCAGCATGCCAACTTGACGTCATCTTGAAATGCGGTAGGCTAACAACTTGAACTTACGATTACCGGTAAACACGCGATAGCCGGTAGGCTAATCAGTCGTAATAAACTTCAGGGAAAAATGGATAGCGCTTCAAATTATTGATTAACTTTAATGTTGCGGACTTGTGCAGAGCATTAGGAAAAGTTTTTAACTGAACAGAATTCACAAATTTATTCACAATTGTAGGCATTAAAACTTCGCTTGACTTAACCACAATGTCGAAATCTTGAATGAGAGTTCCGTCCGTTAATCTAGAAATAAAACGGACTCTTAAGACACAGCCTTAACTTACGCAGACTTAGCTGAACAAAACACAATTACATCATTTCCAGTATCGGTTACAACTGCTCGCTTCAGAATCATAACATGAAGCACTGCGGGCTAAACTAGGCTACTGTAAGGCTAGCGACAAAAATATAAGAAACACAAGTACATACCAATAATTTCTCCGACGTTAATGAACTCGAACTTGAAGCACTTAACTCAGAAAACTTAACTCAAACCAATTACCTTATTATACTCAACTTAACAGCTAAAAAACAGTATAAAACAGTTAACCATTGCAGCACTGATACTTAGCTTGTAACACACTTGACTGTCGCTTAAAATTACAGATCGTTGATGCGGCTTAAGACAGATTGTGACGTAATAACACACTCTATCGTGAAACAGACTTGGCACATTACAACAAAAATGGAAGCGGCTGGAAATATACAACAAGTAGCAGTAGCCGATTTTGCGTGTTATACACTTTTAAGACCATTGGCGCATAGAAGTTGATCAATGCTTTGAAAACTTGGGTTGCGCTATTAATCCTGAGAAAAAATGGAAGCACAGCACAATTAATTTCCAATACATTCTGAAAGTATTATTAGCTTACAATACAACTTTCGCGATGTTATGAAATAAAAAAATTAGAACCACCGCTTGTTGCCGAATTCCAGCATGTAATATATGGTGCTAAAATCGTCCAATATCCTAACCAGTCAATATATAGCCAGCAACTGCAACGAGAAACAGGCATAAAATAACTTTATTAAACGATCATCTAAAAAAGCACTTATTAGATATTGCACCTTATCAATATACCCAAGAGCACGAAAATACGAATCAGGACCGTCTTTCTTCAAAGACGCTTATTAGCGAAGAGGTGGCCCGCCTACTCGATTACAATTGGAAGACATAAATGCAAATTTTGGTATTGATAAACATAATTTCTCACATTTATGCTACTCTTACTGATCGACTGATTTTTGGAAAATTTGACTCAGAGCTGAGACGCTATACAGGAAATAGCATTGTAATTCATATTACGTGTAAGTGTGCAAATTAAATCTTACCCGGTTTGAACTGCGGCAGTTAAATGGAAAACATTGGCACTCTACTGTAATCGCAATGAAAGTACACAACATCAGGGATATCCTGACGTTTAATTCGATTCATTGATTTATTCTTCAGAGATAGAGGTAATTGCTTTGTAACCACAATGGTGCGGTTCAACATCAGCGAAATTTTCATGGAAATTATTAGGAGAACGGTGCATCATTCGCTATATGATGTACACGGAAATGCTTTGCCGCCTGCTTCAACGGAAAAGCAGTAAGTAATGACTTCAAAGATAATCAACGAAATACAACTAAAATATTACGTTGAACACATTTAACTGGGATCTTGGAAGCATATTTGAATAACTTTAAAGTTTTTCTCTAACTGTTAAAAACGCCATCTTTTCAAATACAAATTCGAAAATGAAAGTGAGAAGTAAGGAAGTGAATGGTGCGTAGATTTAGTTTAATCCACTGGTAGGTAAAAACCTACAAGTCCCATCTCTTCCGGAGTCGAACAATTCTAATCATGCTTCAACAGCTAGAAACGTGCGATTCCTGCATTGCACAAGATCAAGTTTCGACTATGCAATGCATTGCAATATGCATTGAATCATAAAATCACAGCGGTGTTTCCGTTTCCCAAACGTTACCCTTGGGAGCTTGCTGAGGACAACCCCTTTGAACGACCGACGCAGATATCCACAGGTTTCAAAAAACTAGCGCCCTAGCTTATGCCGTTCAAAAAAAATCATTTTTGGGGGGTCCCAGAAGGGGGAGTGGTGCCTGCAAATTATGTTCAAATATTTGTCTCTGAAATATCTAGTGACATCAAACAACACTGGCACCCTAGTTGAAGCCATTTAGAAAATTCATTTTTGGGGGTCCCCGGAAGGGGTGGTGTCCCCACTTTATGTCAAAGTATTTGTCTTAAATTTGTACAGATATGAAAAAAGCATTGGCACCCTAGTTCATGCCATTCAAAGAACTGATTTAGGGAGGGAGGTGGTGGTACCCCCACACTATGATAAAATATTTGTCTCTTAAATATTTACTGCTATCAAACAATACTGGGACCCTAAGTCAAGCCGTTCAAAAAATTGATTTTTAGGGAGGTGGTACCCCCAAATTATGTCAAAATATTTTCTTCTAATTATCTCCTGATATCAAACAACACTGGCACCCTACAATAAACCGTTCAAAATTTTTATTTTTGGGGGGTCCATTTAGGTAGGGTACCCCCAAACTACGTCAAAATAATTGTTAAATATGTACTAATATCAAAAAAACTGGTGCATAGGCTTGAGCCGTTAAAAAATTGATTTTTGGGGCCATATTTTGGGGGGATCCCCGGGGAAGTGGCCAAAAAAAAATTCGCGAGAAAAAATTGCGTTTGCAGCTCAACAACTTTACACAAAAATTAGATTTCGATGTTTGTGTAGTTTAGAAGAAGAGCGTACAAGATTTAGGAAGAAAAAAAAAGAAAAAAACTCATCGCGGCCAAAAGTGGGTTGGTTGGGATGAAAGGGTATCTTAAGACATATAACCAAGTGAAATATTTTTTGCCGTACTTAAGCCGTTTTTGACTGAGACCGCTTTTTACACCAAACTTTCGGGGAAGTTATCGGGTCGTAAAACCAAAGTCACGAGATTTATTGCTTCGAAATTGTGTACAAACATAGAGCTCATTAATCTCAAACTGCTGTCAAAATTTTATGTAGCTAAACCAAACCGTTCTCAAGTTATTAGCAAAAGTCTGAAACTTCACCCTTATTAGTTAGAAAATTGGCCGAGTAAAAACAAAGAAACACGCGACGCGACGGTCGGTCGTTCCAATAAGGCAGGCATGGGCCACGGTGATCTTATCAATTTCAACAAACTTAGTCGTAAAAAGAATGCAACTATAGTGCCAGTACTAAAGCGTGTGGAAAAATTAGCAAATCAGGTTCTGGAAACCATCGCCAGTCACTAACCACCAGCCCATCAGTGGCCAACAGGAATGTTGACCCCGCACCAACTACAGTAAGTTAACCATGAGCTAGCTTCCTATGCTCGTAGACCAATTTCCATCGTTGAAAATACGAAACACAATATCTTAGACTTAGACAATGCTAATTGAGGTTTGAAGGCAGAAGCGTTTAGAGTCACAGAGTCACCAGCGCTTTTGAAGATTTTCGTTTGTTTTTTTCGGAAAAATGACGCAAAGTCAGAATCATTTTAAATAGAAATCGTCCCAAAGCATGCATTTACTATATAGGTGGAGTATACGCTGCAATGCTTTGTCTTTTTCACTGAAATTCTGCTTCATCGCTCGAAATTAGTTGTTTTGGTCCAAAGTTTATGTCATAATCGCTTCTAGGAAAAGATCCACATTACCGGAGGGGTCATTATCTGCAGTTAAAAATCATTGCATTGGAGTTACCACAAGATCACGGAAGAAAAACTATTAACAAAGATATGATTATTTATTCTACGCTGACGCTTGTTGAAGGAAAAATAGCATTGGCTAAAATCTTGAATTGTGAACAAATTAAAGGCCTCTGTGGTCCCTACGTAGAAAAACAAAATAGCAGAAATATTTAAAAAGAAACTGTTAAATTAAAAGAAAGTCGAATCGCTTGATACCGCAGTTGCTAGTCGAAATTCGTTTTGCATCAGAACCGCATAGAAGCGATGTGGAAGCTGACGCGAACCCGCAGTTGGAAACGAGTGACTAGCGCGAATAATAAACTCGCGGCCAGCAGGTTCGGGAAAGATCGACGCCTGACTGCCAACTGGTTCCACGGGATTGCCTACAACGTCCACAGTTGCTTCAACAGAACGCTGCTGTTTTTCGAAGTAAGTCCGCACCACTTTGCCTTCTCGGCCCTCAGCAGCGCCATCTAAGGATACTTCTGGATGTTCGAGCAGATTTCGAACGAACAAGTTGACTTCATACTCGTTGCCTAGTCCAGCGAACTTATGACGTAGTGATCGCGCTCGCTCGATGAGGCTCTCGGCGAATGAAATCTGCGAGAAGATGTCGTTCACGGCTGCGCGTGTGGAGTTGTCCCAGTTGACGAACTGGTTGGACACCGATCCGTGCATTCGCCACGACCGAAACAACTTGGACGCTTTCGATTCGATTTGCTCACAAATCAACGGTAGGCTTGGCAGACTCTCAGCCATCGATTGCGCGGAGAGTCGCACCGCCACTAATGCTTCATGTGTGCAGATTGGAAGGAGTAGTTGAGCCACTTCACTCGGTTTTAGATTGGCAAGAAAGTGCAAAACCTTCTCCGCTTCTTTGGTGTCGTCGAAAATTCGCTTCTGTCGGCTAACTGGAGCAGGCTTTGCCGCAAGCCATGAAGTTACCCACAAGTTATTCGGTATCAGCATGCGGGCAGAAAGCTTTCCGTCTTCGAAGTCTTTCGGTGAATACCAGCGAACAAAATCTTCCAAGCAACAGCCAGGATTAGCAGCTTTAAATGCTTGCATGTCAGAAAGCAGCGAAGCGCTCTGCATTCTGGCGCGAACCCGCGATCCTTCTTTCGTGTCACCTAGCTTCGAAAACACGTCAGCTTGTTCTTCGAGCAGATCCTCAGTAACGGGGGCATGGTCTTGTGTGAATGGAATGTAGAGTGGCTGGTCAAAATGGAGCAATTTCAAGTTCTCACAAACACTTAAGCGTCCTTCTGGCTGAAAAGAATCATCAGTTATTTGAGCAGTAATGTTGTCGGATTCTACTTCAAGGGCGGTACAGCTAGTACCGTCAGCATCTTGGGTAGCATCAAGAGTTTCTCCTTCTGCACTGCCGTCCTGCTCAATTGAAGTTGGAGTGCCGCTTTCACATTCGAAAAATTCTTCATCCGAATCTTCCGACTGCAATGACACAGCTCTGACATCATCATTACTGGTATTAAAAAGTTCATGGTCAGAATCAGCGATTTCCTTACGGCCAGTTGAAATTGCTTCAAAATCACCAGCTTTTTCAAGCGAGGTTTTGTTTTCAACTTGACCTTTCTCACCCTCAGAACTTGCAACTGATTCGGCATCGGTATTTAGCGCAGCAGCAGTTGCGACCGACGAGTTACTCTCACTCTTCAGCTCGTCCTTAAACGCTGTTTTGAAAGACGAACAACTTTCACTCGTCCCTGGATTTCTTTCGTCTCGCCGACGCTTGCATTTAATGCAACAATTGAGCATCTGCAACTTCTGATGCAACAACGATGTCTTCAAATCGGGGTTCCCGGCCTCGACGCCTGGGAGCAAAGTGCCTGAATCAAGCATCGACCGCAACTCAGATACAAAAAGATGCCAGAGTTGTGCCAGAGCTGAAAGTCCACCATGGCACATGTTCACCACAACTGCGCAAAGCGCCACTCGGTAGGTCAAACTATCAACAGGTGCCGCTTTTAATTTGTGGCAGAGCGTGTACATTGAAGATGACAACTTTTGACTTGTTGATAACGTAACTTTTTCGCTTGCAGTTTCAAAGAATAAAAAGCTCTTTAAGTCGAACAAAACGTCTTTAGGAATTCTCTCCCTAACGGCTGCGATCCTGCCAAGAGTGTAAGCACCTTTTCGCAACAAACCCTGAGGATCTGTCACCACTTTCGTGATACCTGATGTCAATTTCACTGGCACAATCGGCAACACCGCGTTTTGTGGGTCCGTGATTTTGCTAAGCGCCTGGCCCATGTTTCGCTCGGGTTCTTCGTGCAAAACATTCAACAGATCGGCCATGGACTCGTGCCGGTCGGTTATCTTGTAGAATTCGAAGAGATACGAGCTCAGCAAGTACGTGACGTCATCAGCGTAGCAGAGTCGTATAGACCAACGAGGCGCAGCGAGAGGTTTGAAGTAGCTGTGGAATTTGTTGTCAATCACCATGTCGCCAATCATTGAAGGCCACGAGGCGGCCAGCTGCAACTCTGCAACCGGGTCTTCGTACGAGCCGCACAACAGCGACCCATAGTGGCTAGATAGGGCCTCATAGTCTGGTTGCTTGGACGGCCATTTACCTTCTTTCCCCCAATCGTTCAGCACATATGTAAATCGCGCTGAGACTTTCGTCGAAGCAGACATCGTAGAAGTTAGTCCGAGTTTGTTCTTGAACACGCTCATTAGTTCTGACAAGTTACTGTACTGTAGCGGACACTTTCTAAGGTGAACCATTTCAAACTCAGTCGACAATCCACTACCGAGAGCAGATCCTGAAAACAAACACGTAATGTTGGAACTGAATTTTGTAGGCTCCGTAGAACCACAACGCCGATTACAAACAAGGACATATTATGATTTCCACTGCGCAAAAAACGAACTAATGAGGAATAACCATTACACATTAGCATTGAAACCAGTGATTGTTCAATGTATTAATAAAACTTTGGAAGACTTAAACAAACACCAACACTACTAAAAATTAAGCGCTAAAAATTTCAGATACATACTCATGACAATATTAGTTATATATGTTGAATAATTATACTCATGACAAGGTTGAATAATTCTGTTCTAGATTGATGTATATTTTTGCCTTAAGTAAATGAAAACCTCATTAATATATACTTTGATGCATACCAAATTAATACACACAGTGTGACTATCATTCTAAGGCACAACCAGGAGAACTTTTGGTGGTATGAATCACTTTTCGATTCGAAATACCAACAATTTTACACATGGAAATCGTCGAAGAAGCGTACCAAAAATGTTCAAATGCAAACCCAGCAAATCACGCTTTCGCTTGCGGTACTTTGTTTACTTTAATTCGAACCATGAATTTAATGGTAAAAGAGCAGAGAACATGGCAAACCTGAGTACAATCGTCTCCAGTTTTCTTGCACCTGCACAAAAAAGGGAACATCGCAGGAAGTGTTGCACAGGGCAATGGATGCTGAACTGCACAGTAAGTTGGATTTCGATTCGCTTGCAATGCCATGACCAGACGATATCGACAACACAATAAAACATCTCAAGCCATACCACCTGTAAAATGCACGATCAACATCCTCATTTACGTTCATTTGTAATATTTTCACACATTGCTGACAACTAGGCATTTCTATTTGCTCTACCTGCTGGGTTATCAATGCAAGCTGCAAAGCCTAGTGACCAAATTCCCATGCATTAGAGCAGGGCTTCCCAAACTTCCTGTTCATGGGTACACTTTGGCAATTTATCAATTCGCTCGTGTACCCCCAAAATGTTCACATATGATTCTGCAAAAAAAAACTTTCTCATCAACCCAAAACCTCGCTTGAAGACCAAAAGAAAGGTCTTATTCGCAATTTCAATGAGATTTTGTCCCCGAATTCGACTAACGACGAAAAAACAAAAAGGTCTTCTACCGAATTTGAGTGGGATTTTGTCCCCAAATTCGATTGATGACCTCCCCCCCCGAAAAAAAGGTCATCGCCCCAATTTGAGTGGGATCTTGTCCCCGAATTCGAGCGAGAACCGAAAAAAAAGGTCTCCGCAGTTTGGTGTCAACGCTTCTCCCCCACAATTTAAGCAATTAAGTTCTGGTTGCTACGTACCTCTTGAAAAACCGAAATGTACCCCCATTTGGAAACCCTGTATTAGAGCAAGGATTTAAATTAAAACTTAGTCAACAAAATTGATGTTAGTATTTTTCAATCTTCAAAAGTCACTATTTTAACTCACTTGTCACCTGATTTTTCGCGTTTACCTTCAAAGTCACAATAGTTTTAAACCCTTGAATCCCTCAGGTTATTCAAAATTTAATATTTTCTGACCTGGCTAAGCAATGAGCTCTTGGAGGAAAGTCGTTATTGGTGTTCATCATATCTTCAATATACTGAGGTAAAAGCATTTCATCCGCCTCCTCATTTGCCTCTTCCACGAACTGCTCAGAAGCATCTTTGTTCCGCACTCGGTGTAATGTTAAAGTGAATGGAACATGTGTGAAACTAAAAGTTAAAAAAAGATAAATATAAACAAATAGAATACGAAACATATTTAGGGTTTTGTGCTTTCGAGAAATTGCAACCTAAGCAAGCCATTAAAATAACTAAACATAACTTTCAGCAAAAAATAAAAAATAGACAAAATTTTGCTCCAAATTCAAGAACAATGCCAACCAGCCAAGCATTAACACTTATTCTATTTGAACAAGATTTACGCTACAGTCACCCCTCCCCCCCAAAGAACCTAACGGCAAAACAGCATCTTAGTAGCATTATTTTATAGACACATCGAGAAGTCCTAATTATGAATAGTAGCCATCATTTTAAGGAATCTACCATACACAACGAGTAATTCAAGTATACCAGTATAAGCCATAGACTCCCCTAAACATTGGAGATGAAAAGGATTGCAGAGAATCATAAAGCAATATTCTTTATGATTGCAGTCTAGAAAAATACGATGATTCATCTCTACTGGATTACATTAACATCAATAAAAAATTTATATATGAGATGCCTTATCAGAACAAGAGTACTAAAGAGCAGCTGCATTTCGATATGAAACCATGTTACTGCACTAATAAAAAAAAAACTTAGCCTTTTGTCCTTATAACAATAAAACAAAAACTTGAAAACAAAACAATTAATTGAACTGTTATGTCAAATATTGGTACACGACAAATTTAAGTAGCGAATAATGTTTAATGATTACAATGTTGCAAAAACTAATAATTAATCCAAATTTGTTTAAAGTTTAACTTACGTTACATGAAAAATCAAAAAAAAACGCACAAATAAAGCAAGAAATAAGAAAAGTATTAATACAAGTTTTGATCATTTTGTGTCAAACTGTCTTGACTGGAGTCGATTTTTGGTGTTCACCTGTTTAATCCCAAAATTATGCAGTGCCATTCTTT
Source organism: Trididemnum nubilum (assembly GCA_963965965.1). Classification (NCBI taxonomy): domain Eukaryota; kingdom Metazoa; phylum Chordata; class Ascidiacea; order Aplousobranchia; family Didemnidae; genus Trididemnum; species Trididemnum nubilum. Next base: position 1,407,449 of record OZ014472.1, read on the forward strand.
AATGAACACCAGGCTGATTCAAAAATCAACTTTTTTTGAAAGTTTGAAGTCTTACCCTGTCAACGTGTTCCATTTACCGAAAAAACACATTGTGTGAAATATTTTTGAAAAATATTGATGTTTAGAGGCTCCCCAGCCCCGCTAAAATTTTCTTGTTTTATCCAAAATTGCGCAAAATTCAAACGTATATATTTCTCAAACTGCTTAAGCATACTTACAAGTGTTTGGGTTTATTTTGATCAGGATGCAAAGCACTACAACTTGAAAAGGTTGAAAAGTAAAAAATTAGTACATAGTTTTTTCATGCAAGTTTTGGTATCTCAATAGAATACTACATACTGCAATGCAATTAGTTTTTATCATAAAACAAAACACTAAACATCCAAAAGATTCCACATTTGGGCTTTTTAAGTCGAACTTCACATAAAATGGGTCATTCAAAACAGTCTAATAGCTGTTTAAAACAGTATTTCATAATCAACTAATTGTTGCCCTGCTAAGGTGTGCTTGAGAACCCAAGGAAATTTTTTGCGATGTTGGAAAACAACTTGTAAAAGATATTGCAATTGTTTTTCATTTCAAGTTAAGTGTCCAGAAAAGGTTTGCACTAAGGCAACACTTCTTTCAGCGTGGTCATTCGTAACTGCTAGAAATGCACATAATGCTTTAGCAGTTTGATAGTCATGATTTTCTTTGCATTGGGCAACTGGAAGTTGAAGAAAAGAATCTGGAATTTTCAATTTTGTAACCAGCAAATGTGTGTTGGAGGATGCAAATGATGACTTTCAATCGGGACTTTCCAATAGTATGGCGGCCTTTTTCGCTGGAACATTTTTCTCTTCTATTGCAAGCATTGCTTGAACTATTTCTTCTTTTAAATTGGGAATGACATCTTCATCAAAGAGAGCAAGACCCACCAATTCTTCAAAAACATCGTATGTAGTATTCTATTGAGATATCAAAACTTGCATGAAAAAACTATGAACTAATTTTTTGCTTTTCAACCTTTTCACGTTGTAGTGCTTTGCATCCTGATCAAAATAAACCCAAACACTTGTAGATATGCTTAAAGGGGAACTCCAGCCTAGCAAGGTTATATATCATAAAATGCACCACAAAATTCTACAACTTAAAAAAAAAAAAACTCGCTACGTTTTATAGTTTTGATGAAACCAAAAAAAAAACTGCGTGAACCGCAAGTCTGATGACGTAGGTCTGTACTTTATTGTATTTGTACATTATATTGTTTGGAATTAAAATTGCTCGTTAAGACTAAAAACTCGAAAGCAGAAGCGCTTGTATTGCATTCTTTGCTAAAATATTCAACCTACTTGCAATCTTCAGGCCTGAGATTAGTGACTATCAGCGAGAGGTAAAGTACAGACCTACGTCATCAGACTTGCGGTTCATGCAGTTTTTTGCGGATTTTATCAAAGCTATAAAACAGAGCGAGTTCGTTTTTTTGCAAAAGTCTTACAATTTTGTGATGTATTTTATGATATATAGCTTCGCTAGGCTGGAGTTCCCCTTTAAGTAGTTTGAGAAATATCTATATTTGAATTTTGCGCAATTTTGGATAAAACAAGAAAATTTTAGGGGGCTGGGGAGCCTCTAAATGTCAATATTTTTCAAAAATATTTCACGCAATGTGTTTTTTCAGTAAATGGAACACGTTGATAGGGTAAGACTTCAAACTTTCAAAAAAAGTTTATTTCTGAATCAGCCTAATGGACACCCATGGGAGAAACCCAGTAGCCATTGCCCAGCTTACTGCTTAATACAGCCATATCTCTACACAAAATAAAACAGGTGCACGGTAAAAACATCTCTCAGTCAAAACAGCTGCAACAAAATGTTTAGCATTGACATCGCATCTTTATTTATAAAGTTGCCTTGGCCTGGAGGCAGTGAAGGGACCTTTGCAGTCCTCAAAGCTGTCATGTGCCCACCTGCCTAGTGTCTACCACGCATAGTTGATGGAAGCTTCACACGCCCCTTTTTATTGCTGAGCATCAAGCAGGGAAGCTGTAAATACCAATTTTCGCAGTCTTTGGTTTAACCAAAAAAATTGAACCAGAGTAGCATCCACTGGACCACAGATCGGTTTATTTACCACTTGCATCAATAATTGAAGCAGCAATCAATAACTATATGCAGTACTACTTCGCTGTTAGTCTGAAGTGCAATTATTTTATAGGTATTCTGTTAGTGTATCATTTTATACCATTCTAACTTTTCTAGTAAAGACCTCAATGTATTCTGTATGAGCTGTGTTTTAAACCCTAACTCTCCACCTTTTCAGTTCTGCAACTGAGATGATGATTCAAAAAAAAAAAACGCACTGATGTAACAATTCGTCAGTTGATCAGCTTATTCCCTTCAAGTACAACCAGATAAAACCTTTAGGAAGCTGATTTTTGTTTACTGGACTCTGATTATCTTTAAAAAGTCAAGCCAACACGATTTATTTAACTATGTAATTCAGAATACAAAAAGCACTACAAAGTCGTGTCAGAAAGTCGTAACATAAAATGAATTATCTCAGTACTAGTAAGGAGGCTGTGAATGGACCTCATCGTCTCCAAGTCAAGCAGCCATCTATTATACAAATGACATTATTGAGGCATTAAAAATGATGATGCAATCAATAATGCCTGTGCTACGGAGCATCGCGAAGCCAACCAAATAATTAATAACAACTAATAAAAAATTTTTTGTATTGCAAATTAAATCATATTTTGGGTAAATACTTAGTAGCTAAACTGCTAAAGCAGCGGTTCCCAAACTTGTTTGTTGGAGGCACCCTTTAAAAACGTTTCAATACTTGCGGTGCCGTAATGAAGCCGACATTTGCAAATTTTAAGTTTTACCAAAAAAATTAATTAAATTTTATTTATTGTTTAAATGCAAAATACTGAAAAGCCTATGCACTTAATGTGAGGTGTGAGCTTGTTGCTCTATACACATTTAATCACAGAACGGTGCAATGTTGGATATTGCATCATTGTTGGATATTGCAAAATTAGTGCGGTTTTCCATATAAGTTGCTGTGGTTACAAGTGTTTTTGTTGCGAACCAAACAAAGAGCTCGATGACGGTTATTGCTACGACCCCACCAGCCAGACCGGGTTCCGGAATATATGGAATTTGCTAGTTGGTAACTTCTACTAATTCTTTAATCACGCAGACTCTACTTTAAGTTAATGGTTTAGATTTGCTGTCACCCCCCTAAAGAGCCTAACGGCGAAACACCGAGATGGAATGGGGGCATTATTTTAACAATTTCATAGGTGTTATTATTATTATTATAAAGTTGCTGGGGTTTGTTGTTAAGTGGTGCTTTAGTTTACTGGGTAACATACATTTCATGGCTCAAATTTTGCAACAAATAACGCATTGCGAATGCTCTACGCCTTCCCTTTCCATGACCGTAAAGATAAAAATGAGATAACTACTGTCATATTTTCTAGTCTTCTTTTTTGCCTTTTTTTGTTGTTTACATTAACTTCCACCTGCTTCTTCTGGAGTTAAGTACTGGTAATAAATGCGTTCATCACGAATCCAATAAATTGTTAATGCTTTACAGCAGATATTGTTTGACACTTCGAAATGTGTTATTTTTTACACTTTTGTGTGGTTGCTATGAAACAAATTACAGTAATTAATTGTAACGGACAATTGTCATACAATACATCATATATGAGTACATTAATCTTCATTATTACATAATCCTTATACAAGCTAATCTTCCAGACAGTATTTTTCCATTATACAATTTTGAGATACAGAGCAGACTTGACACCAAACCCCAAGTGTGCGGAGACCCACGACAAATACAACAACTTTCGCGGCACCCCGAGCAAAGTCTCGCGTTGCCCAGTTTGGGAACTGCTGTGCTAAAGAAATATTATTCCATATTTTGACTCCCTTATACATTAGATATACTTTTTTGCTATCGGTTAGTGGAATACCTAGGGCAGTAAAGAGTATAGCTGCATGAGGAGTTGACTGCTCAGGTGATTTTAGACATAGGAGTTGACTGGACTTTAAACATAGGCGCGATAGTGATGGAGGAAGATGGAAATGAAGGTGGCTTTGAACAATTTTGGCAGTTTTATGTTAAACCAAGTCTGATAGTTTGAGTATATTCAATTGAGAGCAGTAAGGAGTCACGTGATCTTGATATTTGCTAGTTTGTTCAGGTATGAGGGAAATGTGGAACCCCAAATGGCTGAACCATATAGCAAATAGAGTGTACCACATGTGGTGTAATACAGAGAATATAAATTTAAAAGAGCTGGTTTAAATAAAAACAATTTTAGTTTAACTCAGAAAATGCAGACTGGGCAGGATATTTTTTGTTCAATACATTCAATGTGACACTTAAAGTTTAATTGTTCATCAATATAAATACCTAAATATTTAACACTGTTACAAGGAGATAGAGGAATATTATTCCGATGTAGCGTTATAGATCAGAAAAAGTTGCTGCATATTTAATTTCGGCAAAATAATCAAAAACAATTGGGTAGCCATAGCCACTTTTCAAACACTCTGAAAATGGACTGGTTTTGCAAAGGCCTTTTATTTTCTCAAGAACAACTACTCAATCACAGATAGAAGTTTTTGAACTTAGTATCTTAAAGTTTCCATACATCTTGTAAGGTTGCCAGTGAACCCCTCACGAAGTGATTGCATCGCAAAGTGAACCTAGATTAATTACTTATTGAGAAAATATAGGGTGTTTGAACAGTGAAAACAGTTTATTTTTAGCATGTTTGCAAAGTGGCTACCCAACTGTAATTGCAAAGGGGCTGACTGATATAGCCAGTGCCCAGTAGTGCTACTCAGCCAACTCAAAAAAACTGGTTCCTAAATTTAGGAAACCGATTCTTCAAAGTTGTTTACAAAGATATTTATCATTTTGACTCAAAGAAACTGGTTGCTAAGTTCAACAGGTTTTTGCAAAATCTACATCACTGGATACATAGCCTACATGCTCAACTAGAGCTTACTTTTAAATTTCATTCTTTAATCATATCAGACATACAGGGCTATTTAGATCACTTCTAAACATAAAAATTAAAACTACAATCACCTCAGACTAGCTGTTTTAGTTTCCCATTCGCTTGAAGCAAGTGCATTTGCTGATAAAGGTCGAAATTTAAGGTAGGAGTTAAGCTGCCATTCATTGATTGCTTCTTCAATTTGTGCGATAAATTTTTCCCAATCTGATGAATTGGTAAAATCATTTATTTCAAAAACTTCCTCTTCTCTTTTAATGCTATGAAGTTCTTTATCTGAATCAGCCATTTTACTATTAATAATGAACAGTAGTGAACAGAATCTGTAATTTAAAGTTAATAAGGTAAGCCTAGTTACAGTGAGCAGAGCAACATTGCTGACACTTGAAATCTGAACTGAGTAATTTTGAATTGAGCTATCGTTGAAACATCCTAAATTAAAAATTCGAAATCAAGAATCAAAATCAATAAATTGATAGCCTAGCCAAGACCAGGCTATGTCAGAAGTTAGATTACACTCATTACCTACTCTGATTCTGAAAAGTTGTTTAGATGTCTTGTTATTATTATGATAATTATTATTATTTATTTGTGTCAGACTCAACAAAGGTCCATAATAACGCGAAAAAACAAAAACACACAAACAAATTTATCAGGCACAACACAAAGCATAAACATGCGTGCTAATTTAGCCAAAATGTAATTTTGAGTAATGTACTGAAAAATCAGAATCAAGAAAACATGCAGAGTATCTAATACCAGTATCTAATACCAGGTATCAGATTATTATCTAATACCTATTCCAGTGTTCTCTTTTAGGTTTCGGGTTTAGGTGAGTTGGCATGCGCCCAAAAAATCGGCGATTTTTCAATAGCAAACAATGGAAAATTCAAAATTGAGTCAGCATGTGCCAAATGAAAATGCTAATTCGCTGATAAAAATCAGCTTAATGGTTACTGGTACATAGCCTATTCTGCATATTTTTGATTTGTTGTTGCTTAGTGGTAGGGCTACCATATTTTCATAACCAAAAAGGAGGACACATTTTTGAAAGTATTATAAGCAAGTACTGGCTGTTTTACATTTTTAAAGCACGCAGAAAATTAAAGTAGCAAGCACTCTTCGTTACCACAGGTGGCACATATAGTCACAAAAATAATCAAGTTTCGTCTAAAATTGCAAAAATGATCATTTAGTTTACTTGTCTGATGCAGCCCACGAATATTTGGCTGTTCCTTTAACTTTTTTCAATAATGCAGAATCACCTTTTACTATATTGTAAAACTGGCAGCATGTGACATGGCTAAAATTGTACACAAGCGTTAATATGCTAGCAACCGATTCAAATAAAAAACTTTCTCTTTCTTTTGACCACTGTGGCTGCATTAAGGAAAAAATTTGTTCCACATTAGCATTATGAGCAATAAGGCTGAGGCAGTGTCTGCTGCACCGGCCCGGTTTCCAACATCTAATCGCTGCTGCACCGGCGGCGGCGGTTGTTTTATTTAGCTGTTCAATTTACTATCTCTCAGCTGGCATCGCTGCCCTAACCCTAACTCTAAGAATAAGATTTTAGAGAAAAAAAAAGGAATTCATAGATTCATAACTCTCTAGCGCTATTTTTGGTGAGCGTGTCCAGCGAGTTTCGATACCCCAACCCTCAGCATTGTAGCCAGACGTTCTAACCACTACGCCATCAGGACTTGGAATTCATTGTGTCAAAGTGCTGTATTTAAAGCGAATCAAGGAGAAAAGCGCAATTTGATTGGCTGCCGGTGATCCAGTGATTTGATGTCGGAAACCGGGACGGTGCACTAGACACTACCTAAGGCTGAAGTAAAACTGTGCGATTTTTAGCAGTTCGCTGAAAAATTCAATGGTGTTGCAAGTTTTGAAATAGAGAGTCCATCTCTCATGTGCCATCATTTTGAGATACATCTCTGAATTTGTTTCAAGCTGATTTTTCACGAACTTGCAGAGGTTTTGATATTGGTCAAACAATTTAGCTTTATTAATATCGACATTTTTATGAAGCAAATACTCCACACATGGTTCAATTTTTTTCCATGTGACTGTTTGCAATAAGAGCATCCAGTCAAAGCATTGAAACTCTTCAAATAAAGTTGTCCGTTTATCTAGATACTCAACACAGGATTGGTACAACACAGAGACATCTGAGATAAACAGGTCACACTCATGATCTGGACCTTCTTCTCTGAGTTTACCCAGCTTTGATTTAACTTGGGTTGATATGAACGTCTGCTTCTGTCTTTCTTTAATCGTTGATTTCACAACATCAAGGCAAGATCTAACTTCAATGACTGATGCTTTTGATCTTTCAATATTCTGAACTTGTTCATTAAAAACAGCAACAAAAGATTGCAAATGTTTTAAATAAAGTTCGCTCAGAGACGATTCATAAAATTGTTTTAACACAACAGGAGGCCTGTCAATGGACATGAAATATGACTGCAAAGCAGGATACATTTGAAGCATCCTTGACAAACTGGGATAAAGTGATAGCCACCTTGTTATATACACTGTGAGAAAGAAGTTTTTGATACTCCATATCTACAAACTCACAATAAGTTTTCAACTCTTCTGTGCTCACAGTATAAATGCAAAAATACTGATAGGTCTTGTATATGATACTTTCAATATCAATAACCATCTGATTTGTACCATGATGTAAACAGTTATTCAAAATATGAGCTGGGCAACCAATGCCAACTAGATTTGGCACGTCGTTTTTCAAACGAGAAAAAACATTATTACCCTTTCTACGAGCCAAACCTCCAAAGTTAGTGTTACAATTGTCACCAGTAACTGAAACACACTTTTCAAATAAGTCCATCTTCGTCAAGGTTTCTTTTACTTCATTTGCAATTGTTAAAGATGTTTCGTTTGTAGTGCTTCTCACTTCAAGCAGTTTAGACTGTAGACCGCCATTTATCCAATCAAAGTATTGAATCACAATCGGAAAAAGTTTGATTGATTGGTGATTACTTCCATCAGTCGCTACTCCCAGCTACATTATTCCATGTTCTTGTATGTCATTAAGCGCATATTGAACAGTCATTGGGGAAAGCACGTTATTAACGATAGCTTCAACTTTGGTCCAAGCACAAGAATACTTTTTCGAAATATTTGAATCAGGAAATAACTTTCTTATCAAAGTAGAAGAACAATCGTTAGATTTGTAGCTCTGATGATGCTTAACTGTGTGAAATGCCATAGTGGCTTCAGCAGCTGCAACATTATCCTCGATTTGGGTACCAGGCTTAGAATAATAATCGGTCACCTTTGCAGACGACTTTTCTCCTCTAACAGCTTTTTTGTGTTTTTCACTGTCAACATGATTATCTAAGTCGGCCTTTATTTGCTACTAAAACAAACGTACCAAAGCCACAAGTTATACATTCTGCTTCAAAATCATTACGTCCTTTTCTAAAGAATGGATACTTTTGTTTTAGTTCGTCCGTAAACTGCGACTTTCTCTTTGGCATAGAGCAATATATGCAGTATTTATCAAACTTAGCAACGTTATCTCAACTACCTGCAAATGAAAAATATTTTTGCAGCTTTACTAAAATTACTGTCAACTTCAAAAAAAACTTTTTAAAATAATATTACAACATAACAAACATCAGCATCTGGTGTGAGCGAAAAGCAAAATAAAGAACGTTGTTACATCATAGAATCTCACTTATGGCATCGACATGGAGTAACCTCGCAAGCCAGCCTGACTTTGATTTTTATTTTTTCACAAAAAATATAAAAAATTTAGTCTTCATGCTGACCTTTTTCTTTAAAATGTAAAAAGGAGGACATTTAGGCATTTTTGAACGTTTTAATAGGACGGATAATTTTTTGTCAAAAAGGAGGACATGTCCTCCAAAAGGAGGACGTATGGTAGCCCTACTTAGTGGTATCTTTCTAACTAAATTTAAGCATGAATACATTGCTTCCATTGTAAAAAATCCTTTAGCTGATCGAGATGTTTTGTAAAATTATTGACCAATAAGCAACTTGCCTTTTTTCATCTTAAGTACGGTACCTCAAAAACGTGTATACAGCCAAGTTATGCAGCATCTCTGGCGTAATGACCTCCTGGGTCATATTCCAATCAGCACACAGGCCTTATCACAGTTATAAAACAGCTTTGATGACAATTCATAACTAGATGGGAGTTTGCCAGCAAACCCAGTGAACGACCGACGCATAGCTAATGCTGTGACGCTCAAAAGTACTTTTTGTCTACCGTAAAATCAGCAATTATTCAAAAATATCTGATTAAGGAACCTCCAGAAAAGTGGAGTCAAAATATTTGTCAGTTAAATATCTCCTGGTATCATAAAACACTGGCACCCTAGCTTGAGCCGTTCAAAAATTGATTTTTAGGGGTCTATTTGGGGGGTCCCTGGGGGGTGGCACCCCCAAACTATGTCAAAATATTTGTTTATTAAATATCTACTGATATCATAAAACACTGGCTCCTAAGTTGAGCTATTCAAAAAATTGATTTTTGGGGGGTCTATTTGGGGAGTCCTCGGGGGGGTGGCACCTCCAAACTATGTCAAAATATTTGTCTGTTAAATATCTGATGATATCATAAAACACTGGCACTCTAAGTTAAGCTGTTCAAAAAATTGATTTTTGGGGGGTCCATTTGGGGGGGTTCCGAAGGGGTGGCACCCCCAAACTATGTCAAAATAATTGTCTGTTAAATAGGCTATCTGCTGATATCAAAAAAAAACAACTCTAGCTTGAGCCGTTCAAAAAATTGATTTTTGGCGGTCCATTTGAGGAGTCATCGGGGGGGGTGGCACCCCCAAACTATGTCAAAATATTTGTTTGTTAAATATCTGCTGATATCAAAAAAAGTAGAACTCTAGCTTGAGTCGTTCAAAAAATTGATTTTTGGGGATCCATTTGGGGAAGTCCCCGGGAAGGTGGCACCCCCAAACTATGTCAAAGTATTTGTCTGTTGAATATCTACTGATATCAAAAACAACTAGCATTCTAGCTTGAGCCGTTCAAAAAATGGATTTTTTGGGGCCCCATTTTGGGGGGTTCCTAGTGGAGTTGCCCAAAAAAATTTCAGGAGAAAAAATTGCATTTGCCGCTCAACAACTTTACACAAAAATTAGATTTCGATGTGTGGTGGTTTAGAAGAAGAGCGTACAAAAATTAGGAAGAAAAAAAAGGAAAAAAAGGAAAAAAAAGAAATAAACCTCATCGCGGCCAAAAGTGGGTTGATTGGGATGAAAGGGTATCTTGAGACATACAACCCTATGAAATATTTTTTGCCGTGCTTAAGCCGTTTTTGACTGAGACCGCTTTTTACGCCAAACTCGCGGGGCGGTTTTCGGGTTCTACAACCAAAGTCTCGTGACCTATTGCCTCGAAATTGTGTACAAGCATAGAACTCATTAATCTCAAACTACTGTCAAAATTTCATGTAGCTAGACCCAACCGTTCTCGAGTTATAAGCAAAAGTCTGAAATTTCGCACTCGTTAGTTGAAAAACGGCCGAGCAAAAACAAAGGAACACGCAACGAGAGCGTCGGTCGTTCCAATGACACTGTTAGTATGCTTGATTCTACACTAAATGTTGTACTTTTGGCGTTTGATCTATCAGTTGCATTTGACACTGTCAACTGCAATATTTCACTCGGTATACTTAGACATCAGTATGGTTAAACTGATACTGTTTTTGCTTGATTTGAATCTTACTTGTCGTTTAGCAAATATTACGTCAACCAGAGGTGGAGTCGAGGACACAAGGCTCGAGGCCAAGGACACAAAAAAATTTCGAGGCCAAGACCAGACTCTTTCGAGGCCAAGGACCAAGGACACAGATGCAAGTGTTCTCCAAAAAAAAAGGTTCTCAAAATTTTTTTTCATGCGATTTCAAAAATAAGGTCTTCAAAAATTTTTTTCAGGCGCTAAAGGTCTTCAAACAAATTTTTTTCAGGCGATTTCTACTTGAGGAAACCAAAATAAATGTCTTGCAGATTTTCCGCAAGGTTTCTGGCGTTTTCCAACGAAATTTCAACGATTCAAAAATAGTACAGTGCTGTCCTCGAGCCGAGGACAGGGCAATTTTCGAGGACTTGAGGCTTCCAGGCCTAGGCCAAGGACTTCAAAATGTGTCCTCGAGGCCAAGGACGTCCTCGAGGACTCCACCTCTGATGTCAACGTCAATAATTTTTCTTTGCATGATGTCAGTGTTTCATTAGGTGTTTTTAAGGGACTATTTTGGGCTCACTGCTATCTACCGTACTTAGTCGAGTAAAAGTAACATTTTTTTTGTACCAAAGCATCGCCCAAAAAGTCAGGTGCAACTTATACATGAATACATCGAATGGAATACAAAACTTTTTCCAGGTATTTCTCCACTATCGCTTTTGCACAATCAGGTTAGTAATCACCTTCCACGCGAGTCATGTTACGCTATGCAATATGCATCCTATCGCCTTTCTTACAACCAATGACGTTAGTAATCTGGATGGAAATGTGGATGATAAAGTACGAGATGACAGCTCTGATGAGGAAAGTGATGAAGTTTGGGGAGACATTGCCACCCTCATGGGATCGATAATATAGGTAAACTAGCCTACTATCTGCTCTTCTGGTAAAAGGCACACAATCAGCAGAACTCTAATTTATTCACCTTGACGTTTCGTTCAGCTGAAAATGCGAAGCATCATCAGAAGTTGAGTTAGAGGAGTGTCGAGCACTCCTCCAACTCAACTTCTGATGATGCTCGGCGTTTTCAGCTGAGCAAAACATCAAGGTGAATTTTACATCCAGAGGTGGAGTCCTCGAGGACACATTTTGAAGTCCTTGGCCTTGGCCTCGAGGCCTCAAGTCTTCAAAAATTGGCCTGTCCTCGACTTGAGGACAGCACTATTTTTTGAATCGTTAAAATTTTGTGGAGCGCTTGAAAAATTTTTTGGAAAACTTGAAAAATTTTTGTGAAGACTTTTTTTTTTTTTTTTTGAGATCGCCTGAAAAATTTTTGTGAAGACCTTTTTTTTTTTTGGAGAGCACTAGCGCTTGTGTCCTTGGTCCTTGGCCTTGGCCTCGAGCATTCCTGTCCTTGGCCTCGAGAGTGTCTGTCCTCGGAAAGGCTGTCCTTGGCCTTGGCCTTGGCCTCGGATTTTTTTTGTGTCCTTGGCCTTGGCCTTGGCCTCGAGCCTTGTGTCCTCGACTTCACCCCTGTTGAACAAGCTTGACGTCCTCCGTGACCGACTCCTGGGAAGTCAGAACGACTTCCACTGGCAGTTAGGTGGCCAGATCAACCACCAACCCTGCAGCCGCAAGCAGCTTGAGTCATTGATGCACAGCGCTGTTTCAAGCTTTTAGCTCTCATCAGCAACCCTCAGCATATCTAATCAAAGGTATTCCCCAGATTTTTTTTTTGTGGATTTTTATGGGTTTTTGGAAATGCGTGGAGTTTGTGGGATGGTAGTGGGAGTAGTATTGAGCACTGCAGACACCTTTTCAAGCATCCACAGCTGCTCTGAGTGATGATTGTGTTACCGGCTGGCTCAGCACAAAGAATATGTTACTGCATCCTGAGTGTTTTGAGCGCCAGTGATTGTTAAGCTCTGCAAACACCTGTTAGGCATTTGCAGTAGCGCTGGTAAATGTATCGTGACGAGGGAAGCTCGAACTACTACAGGTAGCTGCACTAGCCCTCTTACAAAACTTTTTAGGAATTAATACAAGAGACCCGCGATGATAGCGGATATCAACCTTTAATCCTGAAAAGAATGATCACTTGATCTTAGCTATCTGTAGTAGTATGTATACTTGATCCAGATTTTTTTTTTTTTGAGATTGTGGGATGGTAGTGAGAGTAGTATTGAGCGCTGAAGACACTTTTTCAAGCATCCACAGCTGCTCTGAGTGATAATTGTGTTACCGGCTGACTCAGCACCAAGAACGCTTTACCGCATCCTGAGTGTTTTGAGCGCCAGTGATTGTTAGGCTCTGCAAACACCTATTAGGCATTTGCAGTAGCACGACAAACCTCTTGCCCAATTGGACAAACCTTAATGGTCTGTACAATGGCAGAGGCTTTGTAGGGAATAAACAGTTTTTCACTTGTGATACTTTGCAAAACAAGGGAAAAATTGCTGGACTCTTGTATTGAGGACAGCCACAGGCTATTCTTAATCCAAGGGCCCCCCTCTGCGTGACGACGGAAATCAAGTCTCCCGTTTGGTTAGATATGCTGAGGGCTGCTGATGAGAGCTAAAAGCTCGAAACAGCGTTGTCCAGTTTTGTCTGTCTTCGATATGTTGAAGAGCCATGCTTCCTCATGTCCCTCTGAAGAATATTTTGCATATACTAGTGCTGCAGTAGCCTACTGCTAATCTTATTTTTCAGTAATTTCTGTAAACTGCTAGTGGTTAACTTTGATTACAGGTGTAACTACGATTAGATTGTAGTGTTTTTGTTAGGAAGCGTAAGGGAACATTCTTATCACCATTTGCTTAAGAATTGAAGTCTGAAGTGGGAGTGTGGGTGAAGCTGACTTGATGAGCACTGCTCCTTCGCTTCATCCACAGTATGCATAGACTGTGGTTTCGCATTGTTCAGCTTTTACAGATGTCATTGTGTGCCTCTTTTTGTGCATGCTGAAAGAATAAACTACTGACTGACTGAAAAAAAAAAAAAAAAAGAACAAGATGGGCCTTAATAGGAGCGCGTGTTCTTAATAAGGCCCATTTTTGTAATTTCTTATTTTGTGTATAAAACAAAAACAAAATTTTAGCTGGTATTATGATTTTAGTATATTGGTACCATGAATCTACACAAATATAATACCAAGTTTCAACAGATTATCAAAAGTTGTTTTGCAGTTAAAGTAAAAAATGTGTTAGGTGGGCCATATTCGGGTCAGGTACCCTGGGTGCCAGTTCGTTTTGATATCAGCAAATATTTAACAGACAAATATTTTGACATAGTTTGGGGGTGCCACCCTCCCTGGGAACCTCTCCCAAATAGACCCCCAAAAATCAATTTTTTGAACAGCTCAAGCTAGGGTACCAGTTTGTTTTGATATCAGCAGCTATTTAACATACAAATATTTTGGCGTAGTTTGGGGGTGCCACCCCCCAGGGGATCCCGCCAAAAATGAATTTTTTGAACAGCTTGGCTTAGGGTGCCACTGTTTTATGATATCAGCAGATATTTAATTGACAAATACTTTGACATAGTTTGGGGGTACCTCTCCAAGAACTTCCCTCTCCCAAATAACCCCCTCGAAATTCAATTTTTCGAATGGCTAAAGCTGGGAAGCTAACTGTTTTTGATGATATTAAATATTAAACAAATTATTTGACATAGTTTAAGGGTGCCACTCCCTCGGGAAACCGAAAAATTGGACCACTCCGAAATCAATTTCTTTGAATCACTTTTAGAGAGCTAATTGTTTTTAATATTAAGTCTGTAAAAAATAAATATTTTGGCATGGTTAAGCGGTGACACCCCTGCCCGGGAGCCCCCAAATACATAGATTCCCCAAATCTTTACTTTTCATTTAAACTAAAACAGTTTTTTAGTAGATATTTGTAAGACAAAGAATTAAAAATACAAATCGTCGTCTGTTCGAGACAGAAGTTTAGAATAGTTGTTATAAAGGCAAAAACATACATCTGGGACCAATACAATGCAGAGTGTCTCATGGAAATAAATAATAGGCCTACGTACTAGACTTTACACGATAGCTTCGTACGCATTTTGAATTTACGCTTCAGCTACGATATAAGTATTTATAGTGCTGATGGTAGAAGCGTTGACAGACAAATTGCTGTTAATCACTTAAGATGTTGGTTTAGCACGTAATTTGATATCTCAGGATTTTCACTGCGCTATTAAAATTTTTCTATTTGTTCAGCCTACAGTATTGCTGACAGAAACGTGTTTAACTGTGTGAACCGTACAATTAGATCCATTCATTTTACTTTTAATTTTTGAATTCAAATTCATTGACTTTAAAAAAACTAAACTCAAATTTCGGAGCATAATGATTTAAACGTATAAGTTATTTTAATGTAAAGCAAAGAGCCAAAATGTTTGCTCACGTTTTGGCTTTTTACTCTATATTAAATTTAAATTAATTTACTTTGGAAAAACTAAATTTAAATTCATATTAAAATTCATTGTTGACTCTGTGAAAGTTGATTGAAATGTATTTTTCAGAGGTGAAGTCCTCGAGGACGTCCTTGGCCTCGAGGACACATTTTGAAGTCCTTGGCCTTGGCCTCGAAGGTCAAGTCCTTGGCCTTGGCCTCGAGGCCTCAAGTCCTCGAAAATTGGCCTGTCCTCGGCTCGAGGACAGCACGATTTTTTGGAATGTTAAAATTTTGTGGAGCGGTTGAAAAATTTTTTGGAAAACGTTTTTTAGTGAAGACCGCTTGAAAAATTTTTGTGAAGACCTTTTTTTTTTTTTTTTTTTTTTTTTTTGGAGATCGCCTGAAAAATTTTTGTGAAGACCTTTTTTTTTTTTTTTTGGAGAGCGCTTGCGCTTTGTGTCCTTGGTCCTTGGCCTTGGCCTCGAGCATTCCTGTCCTTGGCCTCGAGAGTGTCTGTCCTCGGAAAGGCTGTCCTTGGCCTTGGCCTCGGATTTTTTTTGTGTCCTTGGCCTTGGCCTTGGCCTCGAGCCTTGTGTCCTCGACTCCACCTCTGGTATTTTTACTTCAATTGGACTGATGTAAAATTATGTTCGTAGCTGTAGTTACGACTTCTAAATTAATACAATTCGACAATTCAAACTTACCCTATATTTGACAAACCAGACTATTGAGAAACTAACTTAAATAGGAATAGGATTAGAAAAAAATAAGATTTTTGAGTAGTTCTTGAAAGCTGTGCAAAAAAGTTTTACTCAGGGAATCTGTGGAATTAAGTAGGCCTAACTCACCGTATAAGACTGTACCACTTGTACCAACTCATAGTTTTTATCAGAAAAAACTAATAAACGAAAAAAAGACACAATAAAAGCACACGAACAAGTTATGAACAATCATTTGTGTTCTCAGTCATTTTAACCAGTTTATAAATTGCTACTTTCACAGTGTAAGTTTTGATTTGAGAAAATCAAATTCATCGAATGTTTACTTAAGACCTTCTAATTCGAATTCGTTGACTTTGCTAAAATTAATATCAAATTCATTGACTTTGTAAAAGTCGAATTCAAATTCATCAATGACTCGTAAGCGGATTTAAATTCAACTTCAATCCAACCCTATTGTAAAGCATATATCCGTTGATATTGAGTAATGGATAAGCTTATATCATATCCGATCGTAAACTTCTGAGCAAAACAGAGCTTGGCACTAAAACGAGACAGATCGCCATTAAGTGAAAAAACTTCCCCTTGTGTAAACAAAAATTACTTCGCCAAAAACACTTTTACCAAACCAGATGCTTATGCAGGATTCTCGCTTAGTGCCTGAACTGATACCCATCGGTCGTGACGTTCTGCGTTCGTCTAAACGTGATTGGTTAGTGCGTGAGTGGAGCGCTATATGTTTTCTTATTTCGCAAAGCTACGGCGTTTCACTTGGTGTCTGAGAATGCGTTACAGCTTACACGCTAATTTCAGAGCAAACAAGTTACTCGCTAACTTTCTTACGCCAAAATGCCGGAAACTCCAATATTTCACTGCAGTTAGCAAGCGCCATATGACAAAATATGCATGTAAAGCGTTTCCCCTGTAGCCACAAAGCAGGAATTTAATCAAAATATAAATAATTTGGAAAGAGGTATGTTGCCTCGAATTAAGGTAGATCAGACGATTTTGTTGGATGTTCAAAGAATACCCGGATGACCCTCATCGATCGTCACAATACTTGATAAAGACCGGGTGTTGAACGGAATAGTGCAGCGTTATCTTAAAAGTTGGAAGCTTTTGTAGTACGTTAAAACACACTTTGGCTGGTGGTAAAGCAATTTTAATAAGCTTGTTTAGCATCTGCAATGGGCTACTGAACTGCAGTTATAGTATAGAATCTTGCATTTTTACATTAGGCTCGCAACTCAGATTTCTTAGCAGTAACCTAAACATTTTGCTTCTTATTGAGGATTTATGAGAAAATAGAATATGCTTTAATCAGTGACACAGTTACGGGAGACTAAAAGGGCTAAAGCTCTTCTGTTAACCAAGTCGCTGAAAAGATTTAAGCCAAATATGCGATCTTTCATCTTTTAAACGTATTATGCAAAACGACGTCGGGTGGATAATTCTACTCAAAGAGTGCTGACGCAGCGTCACACTAACAATTGACTTTTCAATGGCTTAACGCAGTGCTTCTCAACCATTTTTTCTGCGACCCAAATTCGTTTAAACACGTTATCTGCAAGAACAGCTACGACCTAACCAAGTAGTTACAAAAAAATAGAACACAAAAAAGCAGTAGCCTACTTTTATTTCACAACATTTATCACCATTTCGCTTCAACAATTTTTAAAATCGTGACTCAACATCACTCAAGGCTAAACCCACTGGATGCTCCTAAGTCCTAACCCAGACTGTTTTTATATTTCTCTTTTATAAGAGCCAGAGCAGAAAATCCCATCTCACGTAAATATGAACTTGGAAAAGAGATTATAATTTTTAAGGCTTCTTCATAGAATGTTGGATATTCGTTTGCTTAACTACAAATTTAAGATAATAATCAAAGTACTGAGGGCTCTACTTGTGTCAGCAACTCATTCATAAAGCTTTGGCGATCTACATCTGGGTAGCGATCCATGCTTTGAGAAACGCTGGCTTAACCTGACGGTTTTTTTTTTAAATCAAAAACGATGACGTTGATATTTTTTGACATTGTTTGGGGTTTCTACTTTTTTGGAGGTTCCTTAATCAGATATTTTTGAATAATTGCTGATTTTACGGTAGACAAAAAGTACTTTTGAGCGTCACATCATTAGTTACGCGTCGGTTGTTCACTGGGTTTGCTGGCAAACTCCCATCTAGTTTTTGTACCAAATTTGTTGCATAATGTTTTTATGATACCATTTTATTTCACTTGTAGTTTATGCTTTATGGTTTTGGAAGAATTTCCCCAGCAGATAATTGCATATTGGAGATGAGAATACACTAAACTTAATAACACAAAATTTAACCGATCAGTAGTCGAGTGGACAGAGCGTCTGCTACTGAAGCGGTAGACACGGGTTCGATTCCCGGTTGAGTCAAACCAAAGATTATAAAAATTGGTATTCACAGCTTCCCTGCTTGACGTTCAGCAATTAAAGGGACAGTGTGAAGCCTCCATCGTGTGTGGTAGACAGATGGGCAGGTGGCAGCTTGACTCGAAGACCGAAAGGTCCCTTCGCTGTCTCCTGGCCAAGGTAACTCGGTGAATAAAATGTAATTACAATTACATAAACTATAATACACTGATATTACAGCTTTTTGAGGTATATACTTGCGTATTTTAATGATAACTACTAACTAACAAAATGATTTGTAATAGGACTAATAGCTTAATTATAGCAGATGTTGGAAGGTGAAACTGTGAAAACGTATGAAAAAATAATATCTTGATTCAGACATGATCGGCCACAACGTATTGAGGCAGATTGTTTTATTACTGCATATTTAATACACTTTGACATTATTATAGTGACATTGATAAAATGTTCGGTCACGCTATCATTTTCTATTATTTATGGAATATCACGCCTGCAACAAAGCAGTAGGGGGTGGCCATAAATACAAAATTTACAACAAGCACGTGCATTTAATATGTGGAACTTCAGAAAGAGAAGGAATTATGCCCAAGTCGTCACGAGCTCAAAATGTGCGAAAATTTAAGGTGAGTTACTGCATAATAAGGCATTTGTTTCTTTCGGAATCGGAACAATATGTTAACGAAAAGTTGGGAACAAAATAAGCTTATCGGCTGGCGCTGCTCGAACATTAAAAACCGCGTTTTCGCACAAAACAACTTTTGCAGTTTTTTAGGATAAAATTTCAAAGTAAAGCTGGTGGTCTCGAAATCGGCCTTGGTCTCAGGAGAAAATGTTTGAGGTCTCAATTTCAGTTTTGGTAAATGCCGTCTCGGTCTCGAACTTAATGGTAATAAACAACTATCGAAGAAAGCAAAACATTCAGCAGCAGTAGGGCAGCCAAAGGGAATGGGAGGGGGCTATATATCTATATATAGCCCCCCCATCTGCCAGCCGACCAAAACGCAGAGCAAGGTAAACACCAGAGGTGGAGTCGAGGACACAAGGCTCGAGGCCAAGGCCAAGGACACAAAAAAAATCCGAGGCCAAGGCCAAGGCCAAGGACAGCCTTTCCGAGGACAGACACTCTCGAGGCCAAGGACAGGAATGCTCGAGGCCAAGGCCAAGGACCAAGGACACAAAGCGCAAGTGCTCTCCAAAAAAAAAAAAAAAAGATCTTCACAAAAATTTTTCAGGCGATCTCCAAAAAAAAAAAAAAAAAAAAAAAAAGGTCTTCACAAAAATTTTTCAAGCGATCTCCACGAAAAAACGCTTTCCAAAAAATTTTTCAACCGCTCCACAAAATTTTAACTTTCCAAAAAATAGTGCTGTCCTCGAGCCGAGGACAGGCCAATTTTCGAGGACTTGAGGCCTCGAGGCCAAGGCCAAGGACTTGACCTTCGAGGCCAAGGCCAAGGACTTCAAAATCTGTCCTCGAGGACTCCACCTCTGGTAAACACCACGTTTCTAGCGCATCTGAGACTGTTTGTTGCACTAGAATAGACTCAAAAAATGATTCAAAGCATATTTCTGAACGTTTAGTTATGGGGGGGGGAGCTAATTTGTCCAAAATACTGTAAACTCATAAATTAAGAAAAAATTTGAAAATTGGCCAAAAACTGGTTATCAAATTAGATTGCTCTTTAAAAAATGCTTAACATATGTTTCATTAAAAATAAAATAAAATATATATACTTATACATATACATATATATGTAAGCTGAGGAATTGCGGGGAGCCATTCAGTTAGTTAACAGAGTTGGAGTCCTCGAGGACGTCCTTGGCCTCGAGGACACATTTTGACGTCCGTGGCCTTGGCCTCGAAGCCTCAAGTCCTCGAAAATTGCCCTGACCTCGGCTCGAGGACAGCACTGTACTATTTTTGAACCGTTGAAATTTCGTTGGAAAACGCCAGAAACCTTGCGGAAAATCTGCAAAGACCTTTTCTTGGTTTCCTCAAGAAGAGATCGCCTGAAAAAAAATTTTTGAAGACATTTTTTGTCTGTAAAAATTTTTGAAGATTTTTTTTTTTTAAGAACACTTGCGTCTGTGTCCTTGGCCTCGAGACGGTCTGTCCTTGGCCTTGGCCTCGAAATTTTTTTGTGTCCTTGGCCTTGGCCTCGGGCCTTGTGTCCGCGACTCCAGCTCTGTTTGTTAATTACCGATCACTTCTCTCAAACTTCCATTAGCACCCCTAATTATATCGTTCTCAATAAAATATAGCTCTTGTATGCAGCTTGCATAAGCACTTTTTTACACTACTGATTTTTATTTCACGTCTTAATAGCATTAATTTTTTTCAAAATAGGCCTAAAATCAAGTTATTTTTGCCAACAAAATACAAATTTTTCGAGCGTTGGGGGCTTTTCCCCCAGACCCCCGTCTCAACCCCCCTTACAAATTTCTATTTATACAACTGCTTTGTGGTCTTTACAGTTCATCAAAAAACATACAGGTACTTGTCAAGGACCAAAGAGGTCATCCGAGTCAACTCTCAACAAAGTATTAGCTTTATTTCAAAAAAATTCAATGCAATATTAAAAGGTGGTAAACGGAAGGCACCAAAAGCTGAGCAAGAAACTCCGGACACTGCTGCACGCCTGCACAAACGGCAGCTGATTGCGAAATGTGCTGGACTCCCTTTCCACTAGGCGACGCTTAGTAGTTTTTTTTAAGTAGGCGTAAAGTTTGCAAGGTTCTAAAATGAAAAAAGTTGCTGGCGTGGCGATGCGTCTGCTTGGCGTAATTTCGGCGTGGCCAGAACATAAATGCATATTGCATACTGGGGTAGTGATGGTAGCCGCGCAGCGTACGCGGCCGCGTACGCGGTTAGACCTACCGCGCCGCGCCGCGCAGCGTGGAAAATTACAACAATTTTGCAGTGCAGTGCCGCGCAGCGTGAACGAAGATGGTACCACTTCTTTGCATTAGGATTAGGTTAGAAATCACCCACTTTTTAGTCGGTTACCGGTACCTCTGTTGTTTAATTCACTCTCCAATATAACTAGCCTAGATCTTTTAGGTACTCTGGTTTACCAGTAGGCTTGGTTGATCGTTCAAATCGTTGGCCTACCGTGCATAGGCTATCTAAAGGTACTGGTATGCTAGGCTGGATGGATACCACTTGTATTGAGTGGTATTCGGTAATTCTATACCAGTGGTAATAGTTACCCTAGGCTATTGCATAGCCTACTGCATAGGCCTAACACCTGACACAACAGATAAGGTGATATCAGTCAAACAGTTAGCAGGTACCCTACTCTGTACTTGTAAGTTGAGTCACACCAAATACTGTAGGCCTAGTCTGATACCAGAAGGTGATATCAGTAATGATAGGCCTGTTGTCTGTTGCTGAGTGTAGTAGGCCAACTCTAGCTTTTTGTATGTAGTAAAGCTGACGGTCAAGGCCATAAGTGGGGAAGTTAATGCAAAACATTAGCTCCATTGGTGTTAACCACTAGTCGGTTAACAAACTTCATGTTGGTAGCCTACCGTACCTCCGTTAACGTTAATATTTTCAGCTTTAGTTAACGGAAGTTAATAAAGTCCATCAGTCACTTCTAGAACACGTATTGATGCTGTTGAGCTGATTTGTAAAGAAATATTGCTGTGGTGGTCTTGCTATGTTTTGGAAGTTATCGTACCAGTACATTTGTCAGTCAAATCTAATTTTAAGATAAAAATAAGTTCAAATGCACGATTGCCAGTGATTTCGTCACAAAGTGATTTCGTCACAGTGATTTCGTCACAGTGATTTCGTCACAAATGATTACGTGACAGACGGCATTTTGAGCACAAGAAAAGACAGAATAGGCCTATCTGCTAACCGTATTATACTACCATTGTATTGAAATTTAGGAATTGACTAAGAACAGCAGTCATTAAACTATTCTACTATCCCCAGAGCTGTCTTGCCCTAACCCTCACTTTGTGGCGAAATCACTGTAACGAAATCACCATGTGACGAGATCACTGGTAACCAAATGCACTAACAAAGCTCTGATCAGAAAATTTTGGGAAGCTGTGAACAGTGATAATTAATAGACCTATGACAGTATGAGGCTGCAGCGTAATATTTCCAGCGAAAAAAAGCTTCTTATCTTTTTTCTGTAAAACTTGTCCTAATACGCATCAATAAGTGTTAGTGTTACCAGTCTGCCAGTGCAAACTGGTTTGTGCCGGTATGATGAATGAATGGTGCAAAATATTAACGCTAAAACCATTAACGGAAGTTAACAGAACTTAATTGAAGTTAATTTAGTCTGTTACCGGTAACATGAAAAAGCTTTTCAACAGATTAACAAGTTGACAAAAAAGTTACCGACTAACGGACTTGTGCCCACCTATGGTCAAGGATTTTGTTGAGTTAGATGCATATCACTGAGCAGTAGGCTAGCAGGCTAGTGGAATGGCTATTACAGTATTAGTATTTCTAAGAACTGAATGATCCATTACAATAAAAATTAAAGTTAATCATTATAGCATGAGAGCAAGAAAAAATTTTGCTGACTGCTTGAGTCTACAGTACCAGAGTACTGTTATCTGAACAGTGAATTAAGAATTTCAGATTCATAATTTGAAATCTCTCTGATGTGATTGTAGTTAGTATCACTATAACCCAACCCTAATAATGCCAACCTATTCCTGTACAGTGTAAAGTAGCCTCAGAGTTCTGTTTTAAAAGGACCTGTATTTTGATGTCAATGTATCATTTTCTCTTAACCATATTTGTGTGGTACCACATGCTTGCACTGCTACGCTTCTTGCTTGTCTGTTTTTGTTGAATGCCATTTGCTTGCTGAAAGTTTTGTTCTGCTTTGGTATTATTTGCTTGCTTCAATTTGTGTTTCTTGGTGTTAACTGACTTTGAACATTAGGTACACTGCAAAGAGTTGATGCTGTTTGTTTTCAAGTACTATAGTATCTCAAAACATTAAGATAGAAACAAACTAAATTTAGTAATGGTATTACCACGTATTACATTCTCAATTGTTGATTTTTATGTTGTATCTGTTGATGGTGTTAACTGACTTCGAACATTATGTACACTGTAAAGAGTTGATGCTGTTTGTTTTCAAGTAATATCTAGAGATAGTGAGATAGAAACAAAGTAATGTTATAATATTCTTTATGGTTGATTTTTATGTGTTCCATCTCGGCTTTTATCTGTACACGCTCTTAGTCACTCACTTCTTTTGTGACATTGTATATATATTTCTCTCCATTCCTAATCAATATAAGATAGCTTAGTTAGTAATAGTTGCTTCCAACATTGTTTCAAATTCAACATGTCAATACTCATTGACTAAAGGTGCAAAAGCACTAAGTGCTTAAACCACCTTTTTCATTTATTATTATTAGTATTTCAATGTCATACATGATACTAGTTACTAAAACTAAGATGTACCAGTTATGATTAAAACTGCTTTTGCATAACAATTCTTCACTTTAAGCTTAAGAAACTTTGAGCTAAAGTTGTTTATTATGCAAGACACGTTATGGAATTTTAGAGCTAAATTGATGTGAAACTTAAAATGTATTTATAGCCTCCTTGTGTTGTATAAAATTATAATTAAAGGACAGATTTGTATTCACTGTAGCTTGTCAAGCTTGATCATGACTTACTTCTGGCAAGCCTAGTAATAATGTGAGTGTGCTTGTCATGCTATATTGCTGATGTTTGCATGAATGCATTAATGCAGCCAGCAAACTTTGGCAGTTATAGTGGAAGTGGTGATATTTTCCTAACATAATTTGCATGGTTAGATTCATGATTGGGATACTTTTGTATTGACCAAGCTTGATGTTTGGATCAATGGGCTTGTTTATTTAAGCAACAATTTAGACCAAGTCATTATTTAAAGCTATTATTTGACTAGCATCAGGTGAACCATGGGTGCCAACCTGTTTGGTTTATAATTTTGCATGCAGTAAGCTACAGTATTGGTGTTAAGCAATATCTTTAACCATTATATTTTGACGCGGTAGTATTTGCGGTGCGGTGTAACAAGTTTAAAATTTTTTGCGGTGCAGTGCGGTGTGCGGACAGAATTAAGCAGTGCGGTGCAGTTTGCGGACAAAAATTTTGTACACCGCACCATCACTATACTGGGGTGTAGTAAAGTCGAGGCAGTGGTTGAGTTTGTTGCATACACTGTACAGTATCATAGATTCTAGGCTAGTAGCTATATCTAAATTTTGAAGAATCCATTAAAATGAAAATTAAAGTCTATAATTGAAGCATTACTGGTACTGAGAGCATGACAAAATTTTGTGACTGCTTGAGTCTAAAGCTGAAAGTACCAGAGTACTGTAGTCTGAGCAGTGAGTTAGGAATTTCGGATTCGTAGTTTGAAAATCTCTGTAATGTGATTTTAGTTAGCATCACTATCAGTCACCCGACCCAACACGCCAACCTATTCCTGTACTGTACTGTGTAAAGTAGCCTCAGAGTTCTACGAAATTAAGAGGAGCCATATTGAGATGTCAGTGTACCAGTGTACTGTATCTTTTTCTCTTAATTTGAAATCAACAATGCTGAATAGAAATAAGCACCATATATAGTATAATTGCTTGTAATACTGGTTCAAGTTTAACATGTCAATGCTCATTGACTGATGGTCTGATGGTGCAAAAGCACAAAGTGGTTAACCTTAAACCATCTTTTCCATCTATAGGCCTATATAATTATTAGTATTCCCAACCTGTAACAAAAAATAAGATGAAGTGATTAAAACTACTTTTGCATAACAATTCTTCACCTTAAGCTTAAAAAACTTTAAGCTAAAGTTGTTTATGCAAGACAAGTTGTAGAATTTTAGAGCTAAATTGTTATGAAACTTAACATGTAGGCCTACCACACAACTGACAAGTCTTGGTATGTACTTGTCAGTTTTGTGGTATAAAATTGCAATTAAAGGACTGATTTATATACTCTAACTTATCAAACATGACCATGACTTAGTCTGGCAAGCCTAGTAGTGATGTCAGATGTGACTGTGCTTTTAATTAGCCTATTGCTAATGTTACTAATGGGCTTGTTTAGTTAAGCAACAGTTTAGACCAAGTCATTATCTAAAGCTATTGTTTGACTAGCATCAGGTGGACAATGGGGTAGCCTACCAACCTGTTTGGTTTGTTATCTTGCATGTTGTAAGACACACTATTGGTGTTAAGCAATATCGTTAATCATTGCATTTTGACTTGTTGTACCGGTAGTATTTGCGGTGCGGTGTAACAAGTTCGCAAACTTTTTGCGGTACAGTGCAGTATGCAGATAGAATTGAGCAGTGCGGTGCAGTTTGCAAACAAAAACCCGTCGTCGGGGGTGACTTTGATCACCCGTCTAACTTCAAGTGCTCTGATCTACTACCACACTACCGCTCCATCTTTTTCAATCGACTGGTCGTAACGCTCTGTGGCTGAGCTTTCTTATGACACATTGCTTTTTTTGATTAGTGTCACATGATGTGAGCATACTGCCACCTAATGCTTGATCAAAGTCATCCCGTGCCAGGGGTGACTTTGATCACTCATATAAAACTGCTGTTTTATCAAAGTAAACTCATCTGAAGGGTGACTTTGTTCATTTTTATATTTTTAGAAAGTTGTCGGGGGACTAAAATTTAGTTTTTATTGGATTAAAGTACAATTATGGGAGGTTTGCTACAGGTAATGGCCATCTCACATCTGCCTCGAGTTCGGGAGGGTAGGGGTTTGATTCCCTCTGAACTGATCAAATATAGCACTTGTTGTTGTTAATATTAACTTGCAATCACAATTGCGTTGCACATTTGTGCTAGGTGGCTTGATAATGTGTGTTTGATTTCAAAAATGAAGACTTGAAGACTAGCGATAGCAAACTTAATGAGGGAAAGCGAAGACTGACAAGGAAAAGTGTACCACGTTGCTAAAAAAGTGCTGCCAAATATTGTTTAAGTATTTGCTTTATTTTTGTTTTCCATTCACTTGGGATTAATCTGCATTTGCATGGGAGTGGCGAGCCACCACATTCTAAAAGCCAAAATTGGCGCCACATAAAATTTTAGCGATAAAAATAATAATCACGTGACCAAGCAACTTAATCACGTGACTAAGCAACCACATGTAACTCCAAGTACGACGTGACTTTTTATCGACAACGGATTTTGCAATTTGAAGTTGTTTTCTGGTACAGATCAAAGTCACCCCAGGTGATCAAAGTCACCCTGCTGATCAAAGTCACCCCCGGCGACGGAACTTTGTAGACCGCACCATTTCTACTGTGGGCTGTCAGAACTCCAGTTTTTTGTTGTTTTACCAAACCATGGTGCCATGATCAAACTACATTTAACAAGCAAAGTAACTGAATCAGGACCAGGCTAGTGCGGATATATCTGGCCCTAGCTAACAAATAGGCCTAGCTAAGATAGCAGAGTTTTTGCGTCTTCTACCACGCTTCGTTTTTCTGTCATTTTGGCAAAATTACGATAGCCATTTTTCTGCTTCTAAAGAATAAAATTGCCTAAAGTTTGGAACAGTTGAAGGTGAAAATTTGAAATTCAGAAATTGAATAGAGAACAAATGAGATAATACTTTTACTAATTTTGGTGCTACTTGTCATGTGATGTTGGTTTCCAAGCCCCTAATCTGAAAAGCTAATTCGAGGATTATTGTTTAAATAGCAGTAGGCCTAGCACCAAACTGTAAGAGTAACTGCAGTAGAGAAAAGCATTAACTAACAATTTTAAACTTGGCAGTGGCTATTTTGCCTCTAGAGGCTAAATAGCTCCATGTTATTTTGCCATTGGATCAATCAATTCCAATTTATTCACCTTGTGACAGCAAAAGCAGTCACTTGGCAAGGAGACAGAAAAAAAAACTATGCAGTTATCAGGAGGCAAAATATATTACTTGTAGTTCTAAATGCTCTTTTGCCTCCAATGCCAAAATAGCCCTAAACTTTATCCAAACCCTAACCTCTAACCATACTGTAACCCTAACCCTAAACTTAACCCGAAGCAGTGTTCCCTCTAATTTTGGATCTACTGCGTAAATGCCGGAAAAGACGCGAAATTGCCTGATGTCGGTGCGAAAATGCCGTCGCAAATCACAAACAACAATGCCGTTTACTCAAAGTTTTTTGCGATCTCAAACAAAAAAAAAAAAAAGGTCATCGCACATGAAGACTGCCTAGAGTTTTCTTTTCTTTATCGGCGTACTTTAAAATAAATGAAACAAAAAAGGTCTTCAGGTAATGTAGTGCATCTTTTTCTGTGACTTTTGGTAGCCTACTTCAGCATCAAGTTTTGAAGAAACAGCGTCGGATGAAGAAAAAATGGCGGTGCGGCGGACGCTACAGGCAAACAAAAACGTCGTAATTTCAAAAATCAAAAAACGCCGTTTGCAGTTGCCAAAAAGTAGTGAGAAAATGCCATAGAAAATTTCTCACTATTCGCAGTTTTTTGCGCTTACAGGGAACACTGACCCCAACCCTAACCTTAACTCTAACCCAAACAGAGGGAAAATACCAGTGTTGGGCAAGCTAATGAGAAACGTTCACTTCGTTAAGAGTTAATTCACTAAAAATTTTTAAACAAGTTTTTCACTAAGTTAAAGTGAAATAGTTATCTGAAAAACAAAAGTAACTAAAGTTATAGTTGAAAGTTAGTTTGTTAATTTAAACAAAAAAAAGCAATATTAACCTGCAGTTCATGCCCAATAAAATGTTTCCATTTCCGTACAAGATAAAAATTACACATTCTGATTTCTGTTACTATGGTATTTACTATTCTATTAAAGATTGACAGAGTGGAAGCCTTTTTTTATTAAATTTTTTATTTCTATCATTATGGCATTAGGACGCATGGTGTAGCGTAAAAATTTAATGGATGAACGTAAACATTAAAGTAGTTTAACGAAAGTTACAGTATAGTTAATAAGTTAACTCACAGAAGTTTTTTAACTATTTACCGGTACTTCATTAATGAAAAGCTTAACTTCGCTATTAATGAGTTAATGATCAACACTGGAAAATACTATTTTGCCTCTTGGGGCAAAATAGCCACTTTGTTTGGGTTTAGAGCTGGGATGAGTGTCACTGAAGGAGTGCACATGTGCATTAGAGAAGTGCACATGTGCACTCAATCAATCAATTTCAATTTTCTTCACCAAGTGAAAGCAAAAACAGTAACTTTGCATGGAGACACCAAAAAAAAACTATGCAGTTATCACATCTGCTGTCACCTCATCTAGCAAACATAAATTTGCACTGTACAAAGGAAACAACAGTTTGTCATCACTCAACAAAAGCACTGTAAAAGACAAGATAAAGCAAGCAAATATACTGTATACAGGCATTCACACTTCTAGACTATCTCCATGTGGTATAACTAGTAGTGACATGGATGTTTAACTCTCCTAATTCCATTATCCAAGCTATTACATTTTCATAAAGAGCACCAGCTCACTCTTGATGTAATTAGTCACTATTTTATGCAATACAGTTATACTGCAAATAGCACACAAAGAAATAGTACCAATCCCTTTATGAAAGATCACTGCAATATAGAATTTTGCTTTAGTGTCATATCATATGATCTCTCAGTTTAGTGCACTCAGAACCCATCCCATTTTTATCCTACTATTCAATTTTGCACAGCTGCAACAACATCACCTTTACCTGCAACTGTTGACTGTATTAATTTTGTCTTCATTTAGCAGCATTCCATTACTTATAGGTGTCTGCTTATTTTCTTTTAAGTGTGGTTTATTGTTACAGACATCATTATCATCGTAACCCAATTTCTTAAAAAACATTGAAATGTTTACATGTACTTTAATAATTGCACCGGCCTCTAGATCCTGTTGCACAGATACGATTAGGCTTGGCTACTCTTGGTAATGAACTACCATTAATAAAACTACTGTGCTTAATAAAACTGCTGTACTAAATGAATCTTAGTTAGGATGGGTGCAGACTTTGAAGATCAAGAGGTCAACTCACAGTCTCCCTTGCCAAATTAATTCCTTAGTTTTACTGTAATTGTTTGTTTACATTATGTGAATTTTATGGCTAAAATACGCTTAATAAACCAGAACTTGTGATGTTTTTTAGTTGCTACTTATTTGAATACCTAGCCTAGGCTAGTGAATAGTGATAGTAGCTTAGTTTTTTAGTTCGCTTTCATGGATTGATTGATCACAATAATAGTAATAATACACTGATTCAGCACAACTGTGCTGCAGTAAAAACATGTATACTGTAATCATTCATCGGTTATACCATCAACAATGT
Source organism: Trididemnum nubilum (assembly GCA_963965965.1). Lineage (NCBI taxonomy): Eukaryota > Metazoa > Chordata > Ascidiacea > Aplousobranchia > Didemnidae > Trididemnum > Trididemnum nubilum. The sequence continues at coordinate 1,437,002 of OZ014472.1, forward strand.
GACTAAGGAGTACAAAAAGAGGCAGAAGTTTTCCAAAAGTAGCATGCACAATAACTTGGTTAATGACAATCATCCAAGGTAAAAATTGTATCATCCAAAATTAAAGTTTCAAGTAATTGCAACAACCGACGCTCGCGTCGCGTGTTCCTTTGTTTTTACTCGGCCATTTTCCAACTAATGAGTGTGAAATTTCAGACTTTTGCTTATAACCCAAGAACGGTTCGGTCTAGCTACATGAAATTTTGACAGCAGTTTGATATAAATGAGTTCTATGTTTGAACCAAATTTCGAGGCAATAGGTCACGTGACTTTGGTTGTAGAAACCGTAAACCGCCCCGCAAGTTTGGCATAAAAAGCGGTCTCAATCAAAAACGGCTTAAGTACGGCAAAAAATATTTTATATGGTTGTATGTCTTAAGATACTCTTTCATCCCAACCAACCCACTTTTGGCTGCAATGAGGTTTATTTCTTTTTTTTATCCTTTTATTTCCTTTTTTTTCTTCCTAATTTTTGTACGCTCTTCTCCTAAACCACAAAACATGGAAGTTTAATTTTTGTGTAGAGTTGTTGAGCTGCAAACGCAATTTTTACTCCCAAAATTTTTTGGGGCAACTCCACCAGGAACCCCCCAAAATGGGGCCCCAAAAAATCCATTTTTTGAACGGCTCAAGCTAGAGTGCAAGTTGTTTTTGATATCAGTAGATATTCAACAGACAAATATTTTGACATAGTTTGGGGCTGCCACCTTCCCGGGGACCCCCCAAATAGACCCCCCAAAAATCAGTTTTTTGAACGGCCTTAACTTAGGGTGCCAGTCTGTTTTGGTATCAGCAGATATTTCACAGACACATATTTTGACATAGTTTGGGAATGCCATTCTCCCCAGGGACCCCCTCAAATGGATCCCCCAAGAAATCAGTTTTTTGAACGGCCTTAACTTAGGGTGCCAGTCTGTTTTGGTATCAGCAAATATTTAACAGACAAGTATTTTGACATAGTTTGGGGGTGCCACTACCCCAGGGACCCCCCAAATGGACCCCCCAAAAATCAATTTTTGAATGGCTCAACTTAGGGTGCCAGTCTGTTTTGATATCAGCAGATAGTTAACAGACAAATATTTTGACATAGTTTGAAGGTGCCACCCTCCCCGAGGATCCCCCAAATAGACCCCCAAAAATCAAGTTTTTAAGCAGCTCAAGCTCGGGTGCCAGTGTTTTATGATATCAGCAGATATTTAACACACAAATATTTTGACATAGTTTGGGGTGCCACCCCCCCCCCCCCCGGAGACCCCCCCAAATGGTTCCCCCAAAAATCAAATTTTTAAACGGCTTAACTTAGGGTGCCAGTTTGTTTTGATATCAGCAAATATTCAACAGACAAATATTTTGACATAGTTTGGGGTGCCACCCCCCCCCCCCCCCGGAGACCCCCCCAAATGGTTCCCCCAAAAATCAAATTTTTAAACGGCTTAACTTAGGGTGCCAGTTTGTTTTGATATCAGCAAATATTCAACAGACAAATATTTTGACATAGTTTGGGGGTGCCACCCTCCCCGGGGACCCCCCAAATGGACCCCCAAAAATCAAGTTTTTAAACAGCTCAAGCTCGGATGCCAGTGTTTTATGATATCAGCACATATTTAACTGACAAATATTTTGACGTAGTTCGAGTGTACCTCTCCAAAAACTCCCCCAAATGGACCCCCAAAATTCAATTTTTCGAATGGCTAAAGCTGGAAAGCTAACTGTTTTTAATTTTATTAAATATTAAACAAATTATTTGACATAGTTGAAGGCCGGAATCACACGATCAAGTTTTCTATACAATTTGTTTGCATGAAGAATTTTGGAGCTATTACATCTAGATGCTATTTTCTTAAAAAACTTATTGCCAGACGAAAGCATCTGTTTTTTTCTACCAACAAATTGCTAAAGGTTTTGCATGTATTTTTTTTGCTGTAAAAGCATTTACGCAGTAGTTAAGGAATTTCTTTGAAGTTTGCCGAGGCGGTTGTCGTATCATGCGCTTTGTCGATCCGTTGTTATTCCTCATTTGTCAAAATGATACAAGGACGTTCACAAAAGCGAAAAGCTGCAGCTATAGTAATAACTATACTAGGTCTGCCGCAAATTGTGTGCGCAGGCTATGAAAGTTTTTTTCTGCCTGCTATGAAATGAAATAGATAAATGGAAAATGTCAAAATAACTTGGCTCGTGTGGAACCCTTTATCGCATAGCGTAGCTTTTTTCATGCTATGCCATCTATCATCAACAAAATTTGCATAATAGAGCATGATTGCTCAAGTAATATTAAACCAGGTATGTTCTTTCCAGTGCTTGCAATTGCAGAGGGCTCAATAATTGGATGTCAGGGCAAATTGAAAGTTTATTATTGGGTCATTCTATTATAATGCAGGCAAAATTTTAAAATTTTGTAACCCACCCTCTTAGAATTTTTTTGTTTTTGAATATGTTGCAGTCCTAAGTGAGAGATGAAGATTGGTGTTGGTTTCATCAAAATCCATCAAGCGGTTTACGAGATATCAGCGTTAACATTTTTGCCACTAGAGGCGCTAATTTTTATTTTGAAAACTAAAAAAGTGGTTAAAATCATTATTTTTTGGCTACATTGACAAACAAAATATGCATTCTTATGGTTTTGGGGACAAGGAATTCATATTTTCACTCAAAATGGTGAAAAAACCAAAAAAAATCCCTCTAATTAGACACTGAAATTTTTGGGGGTCCTCCACTTTGACGCCTCATATCTAAAATCTGCAAAAAAATTTTTTCCCCCCAACCAATGTCAAAAGACTAAGAAAAGCTAACTGCTTCATGTGGAATAATAAAATTAAAGGTGTTCGGTTGCATACTTCAGTAATTGACGGTTAAATTCAGTCAAAAATGTGAAATTTTTTTCTCAAAAATATTTAAACATATCATTGTGAAACAATACAAAGTGATGTCAGAGTGAATGTTCTAGAATAAAGTCATTGTAAAACAATACAAAGTGATGTCATAGTGAATGTTCTAGAATAAAGTTTTATCTGCTCAATCGTGTTAAGATTGGCCTTTTTGAGGTGAGAATTTACTTTGTTGCATGGTTAATGCATTAAAGCCAACAGACAGAGCAAATATTAAACTGACAATAAGCAAATATTAACTGACAATAAAATTAAAGGTGTTCTGTTGCATATTTTTTTAAAAAACATATGTAGATACATGATATTTTAGTTTTGCAAAAAAATTTCATGCTAGCAATTAGTGTTTGTTTAATGAGTAGTTATACCATAGCTGAAGCAGTGTTTGATATAATACGCAGAGATTGAAGCATTGTGAGTTTTATTCTGTAATTTTAAAGGTTGACAGTCAATACTGATTCCCAATTATACTTGGGCTACTGTCTAAAGCAGTGGTTCTCAACCTTTTTTGTCTATTGGCACCCTGTAACCACTAAAAAAGTTCTGCGGCACCCGGCTGAACCTAAGAGCTTTCGATTTCAATAAAATCAATTTTAAGAGTAAAGTTTGCATCAAAACACTATGTTGAAACAGTTTTGATTAATAACAAAACACTAAAAATGTCATAAAAATGATTTAATCTATTTTAAAAGTCAGTGCGAAATTTGTGCTTGATTTTTAGCGCAAATTCTCTCAATGTTGGGACGCACATTCGATAATGCTACACGCATTTCTTCCTCCACCACAAGCAGCCTTTCTCTTTTTCTTGTTTTTAGGCTTGTTAAAACGGAAAATGCGGTTTCGCATAGGTACGTTGTGGAAAATTGAAGTAAAATAACCAATGCCTTTTCTCCAATGTTAGGGTATTCATTTTGAATTTTAATCCAAAATTCATCCAGAGGCATCTCCCTGTGCAACAACCTAATGTTACCGTCGTTACGTATGTCAATAAGTTCTTCTTCTTCTTTCAGATTCAAAATACGTTGGGTATCCAGGGGTAAAAATGGATTTCGTACCCATTTATAGTTTTCAGTAGACACTGTTGGAAAATATTTCTCAATTTTGTCTTGCAAAGACTTGAGATGATAAATAACTGATGAAATCATTTCTTTGTTATTCGTTTTCGAAAAATGAAAAAACATGTCAGAGTTTCCTTCTTGTATTCGTAATGACCACACATTCAATTTTTCTTGTAGAGCTCTCATTTTGTCTGCTGAAGATAAGAGATTTTCATTCTTGCCTTGCATATTGGAATTTGTCTTGTTTAAGTGGTCAAAGATGTCCACCAAATATGCTAATTTGGACTTCCAGCTGTCATCGCAAAGCAAATTACAAAATTTTCCTTGTTTTTCAAGACTAAAAAAAGCTAACATCTCCTCCTTCAGCTCATATACTCGTGACAATGCTTTTCCACGTGAAAGCCATCTTGCCTCGGTGTGTAACAGAAGATTTTCATAATTTGCTTCCATTTCTTTGCAAAGCTTTGTAAATAATCGCGATTTAAGTGGTCTAGCTTTGATGTAGTTCACCATTTCTATAACTTCTTTCAACACTTGTGTTAAGTCCAAGTTCAATGTTTTTCCAATAAGCACTTCACGATGAAGAAAACAATGGGTTGTTATGATTTCACTATTCACTTTTTTTACCAGTGACACAAATCCTTTGATTGACCCAATCATAGACGGAGCTCCATCCGTACACAGTCCTACACATTCTTTCCATGTTAATTCATTTTCTTCCAAATACTTACTAAGAGTATCAAAAATATCTTGACCAGTCGTTCTTTCTTGAAGTTCTTTACAACAGAAAAATTGGTCTGATATCTTTCCATCACTGACAAACCGGATAAAAGCTAATAATTGAGCTTTTCCACTAATGTCAGTTGATTCGTCAACTTGCATCGTAAACATTTTGCTTTGCTTCACAGAAGAAATAACAGTATCTTGTATATCCGTTGACATGTCACAAATACGTCTGCGAATGGTGTCATTTGACAAAGGAATCTGTTTTATTTTTTCCTCAGCTTCGGGCCCAAACATTGTTTTCACTATCGCACTGCAAGCAGGAAAAATTACTTTTTCTGCTTCCGTGTGAGGCTTTGAATTTTTAGCTATTATTTCTGCTACCAAATAGCTGGCATGTTGACTTTTCCTAGAAACTTGAAAAGTTTTAGTAAATGTCCCACTTTGTTGCTTTCGTTTTTCCAAAAGTCTTTTAAAATAGCTTGCCGGTTTGTCAGAAAGATATCCGTGCTGTTTTGAAAAGTGTCTACTCAATTTACTTGGCACCATAGCTTCATTTGACAGTTTCGTTTCACAGATAAGACATTCTGGTAGGGGTTGTTCTTCGTCGCCGCACCAAGTAAAGCCAAAATTCAAATAACTATTGCAATATAGCCGGTGTTTCTTCTTTTTTTCTAATGTACTGGTGCCCTTACCTGTACTTTCTGTTTCAGCAAGTAAAACTGGAACCTTACCAACATTTTCACTTTCAGCAACTGCAAATGCGCTTTGATCAATGCTTAACTTTCTTTTTCTCGTGATAAACTTCTCCATTGTATTAATGCAAACAAAAAAAACTTAAACACTGCGTTTTGTTTCTTTCTCTATCAAACTATTCATACACAAAATCACAATCTCCGCCTAAATCCATGCAAATTTATTGATAAAGTTAAGTCTAATTTGATTCATCTTATTCAAATAGAATGCAAAAGTTAGAAAAAAGAAACACAAGCCACTACTCGTTACAAACTACTGAAGCATCCTTCGCTATCCACTGCTAAACTACTTCTTGCTGTGAACTTTTAACACATGCTATGAGATAAGCGACTCGCGTGTAGGAATTGTTATAGTTCGAATGATAAATAACGTTGTTTTCGAGAAAAAGCGAAAACTGATGTCTTAAATGAGCTTCCATACGTATCGGAGAACTTTCCATTGCACCAATTAAGCAAAACACAGAACGGCAAAACAAACACAACTTGGGAGGCCTGAAAAGCCAGCTAATAGATACGCAGTTTAGCGAAAATGACAAAGCTTAATAGGGGTTTTAAAATCGTGACATCAACTCCTTTTCATACGAAAATTCGTAGATTTCGATTACAATCAGAACACATTAGCACACAGCGAATCAAATCTGAAACAAACGGGAGTATGAATGAGATAGTATGAAACGTCATGATGAGCCTTTACTGTTGTTTAAAATTTGATAAGAACTGTATGATTTCGAACAGCAACTGACTGAACTGAAAAGTTGGTGTAGCGTCATCGTCAATACAAAAGCAATTATTCGAAACCGTCTCAAATTTTCATCTAAGAATGAACTTGAAAGTCACTTTTCTTGAAAAAGAATTTAAGTTTTACCATAAACTAAAATAACATCACTGCATTCAACCTTTTTTCCAGACAAATAAACAACGTGCAATAGCTCGCGGCACCCCAGCGAATCGCAAATGGCACCCTAGGGTGCCGCGGCACCCCGGTTGAGAACCACTGGTCTAAAGAATACAAGCACATTAACATCATGTACTGGAACTTAAGCAACATTACCATTAGCACACAACAATTAGCATATGGAATGTCATTTCAACGCAATGCAATTTATCCATAATCAGTAGTTATTTGTCACTTAGTTTTAAACGTTTGTGTATGTTATCATTACAGAATAGTGTAATGGATCACCGAAAAGCATATCATAGACTTTTGAAGTAAATTTCATGCTTTAAAATAATGGTCACTGCATCATAACGTTCTGGATTCGACTGTAGTTTTATCCGAAGCAATGCTAGAATTAGACTGAAGAGGTATGCAGAATTTGAAGCCCTACAACTTTAACTGCTAAATAAAGTTTTGTGGAACTGAGTGATTGAATGGTAGATAGCCTATGCATGGTTTTACCAACATCCAAGCCCAGTCACTGCTATGGTTGTGGAATATTGTACAGTAATAGAAATTCAAGATATACAAGAAAACTTACCGTCCACGGGGTGACTTTGAACATTTTTGAATCATTTTTACTTGTCACTTCTGCCAGGTTTAAGCAAGAAAAGTGCTTATAGGCTGAACGTAACACTTATGACCTCAGCAACTGGAACTGTCAAAATTAAAAAAATATTTCGCTCTCAATGAGCCATATATTCTATCTCAAAAAGCGTAAAAGTCGCCCTGTTTTCTGGGGCGACTTGGAACTACCAATTAACATGCACTTATACCTTCACTTACAAGCGCAAAGTTGCCTTTGCCTAGAATGTCTTTGAATTAGAGCGTTGCAGAGTGGCTAATTTTTCCACTACAAAATTTTTTAACTGACTCCGGCTCTAATCCGACTCCGAAATTTTACAACAACACTCCGCTCTGAAATACTCCGATACAAAAATATACTTCGACAAAAAGTTCGAACCCATTGTTGTATTGCTCAATAACCTGGATAAGCATAGCCTAATCACATATTTTGATATTCCCAGAGAGCAAAAATAGTTGCTCATTCTACTACCAACTATCATTACGGTTTAGAAGATTAATTAAAGTCAGACTCCGCTACCAATTTTTTTTTAGATTGGCACTCCGCCTTAAAAATGAAAAAAAACCCGTGGTCGAGTGGTGAGGGCGGTAAACTGCCGATCACATCGTCATGGGTTTGAGTCTGCAATTGTCTATTGCTAATTCACCTGACTCGCAGATCTACATGTCAATATTAATGGTGTAATGAATCGCCCTATTTTTGAGAATGATTTTGTTGAAATGATGACGTCATAGTCACGTGACCTTGTGCTAGTTGGGCAAAAAAGAAAAAAATCTATCAAAGATCAAACACTGACCTAGTAAGAGACCGCTATTGGTCTTGAAAAGTATTTAATTGAAAATAAAGTTTGTTTTAGTGAAGAGTTCAAAGTCACCCCGGCGTTCAAAGTCGCGCCGCTTGATGGTAAGTTTTAACTAGATCAAACATTAAGACTTACAAAATATCATAAAATAAAAACGCAACCTAAATTGGTGATTGCCACATGCAAAATTCCTTTCATATATGACATAAAAGGTGACCAATAAACATGAAACATTTAAAATAAACATCTTGATAAAACAACAAACCTAAAAAAATTGCTTCGGACCAGAGGTTCCCATGGGAGATTTATATTGTGATGTACCAGTACATAAAAAAGCACAAAACATTCCAGAGCATCATGCCATCAAAACCCCACTTTGGCTCTAATTCAGATTGTTTTGGCATCCTTTAGCCATGATATGCTTCTTAGCTCATGTCAAATCAATGCATAATTAATGTTATATACAACATTAGGAAATACTCATCAACAGATTAATAATGAAGATGGTTAACAGTCTATTCAATACCATGTTTACTGCCATAATCAGATTTTATTTTTACTCGTCTGCATTCTGCAAGTCAGTAAAAAAATTAAAGACCACTGTCTTTGGCAATTACAGATCTATCTTTGACAAAAATTTAAACTCCTCATCAGTGATCTGATAAACACGAGTAGATCTGCTGATGTTTGGGGTAGAAATTTGTGATAAAACATCAGCTTTTGGAACGTGTAAAATGTCCTCATGCTTTGGCCAGTAAAAAGTTTGCCATGGCCCACTTGGGTGCATGAACTTCACTAACAGTTCATCTTCCGGTGCTGCTTCTCAAATGATGCCAATCCACCAAGAATTATCATATTTTACAGCAATATAATCACCAACATTGACCATTATATTTTGCTGCAAACCATCAGAAGACTTGTAGCAACCGGCATACACCAATCATCCTCTGCTGTGATATTAAACTTGATGTTTACAATTGCTTCTGAAGAAAAAACATGGTAGCGTCTGGTGCCTGTATGGTGTGACCTTGAACATATCTTTCAGTTAACACTTTGCAAACTTTAGAAATATTTTCTTTGGATAAAAAGTAGAAGAAAATGTTAGGCATAGCTGTTTTGCAAAAATTAAAAGCATTTTTAGCTGTTAGAATTTGGTTTTGATATGGTTGAGCCAAACTTCGATGGACTAATTTTCTTTTAATTGCACCACCAAGCCCATCACATGACAACTTTCCATGGCTTGTAGCAAAGAAATTCCAATTTGCTGAAAGCCCAAAATCCGTTCGATGATAAGTTAAATTCAATAGGTTTTTGAATAATAAGTTAAATTGTATTGTCCAGCGCAACCTTCTGAAAAGTACTCAAATGTGTTCAATGTGTGAATAATTTTGTTTAAGATAGCTAACAAGTTTCTGTGATTGATCTTCTGGTAATAAAAAGCTTTAGATTTAACTTTTCAAAATTAATGCTTATTGTCAGTTTAAATATTTGCTCTGTCTGTTGGCTTTAATGCGTTAACCATGAACAAAGTAAATTCTCACCTCAAAAAGGCCAATCTTAACAAGATTGAGCAGATAAAACTTTATTCTAGAACATTCACTATGACATCACTTTGTATTGTTTTACAATGACTTTATTCTAGAACATTCACTATGACATCACTTTGTATTGTTTTACAATGATATGTTTAAATATTTTTGAGAAAAAAATTTCACATTTTTGACTGAATTTAACCGTCAATTACTAAAGTATGCAACCGAACACCTTTAATTTTATTATTCCACATGAAGCAGTTAGCTTTTCTTAGTCTTTTGACATTGGTTGGGGGGAAAAAATTTTTTTGCAGATTTTAGATATGAGGCGTCAAAGTGGAGGACCCCCAAAAATTTCAGTGTCTAATTAGAGGGATTTTTTTTGGTTTTTTCACCATTTTGAGTGAAAATATGAATTCCTTGTCCCCAAAACCATAAGAATGCATATTTTGTTTGTCAATGTAGCCCAAAAAATAATGATTTTAACCACTTTTTTAGTTTTCAAAATAAAAATTAGCGCCTCTAGTGGCAAAAATGTTAACGCTGATATCTCGTAAACCGCTTGATGGATTTTGATGAAACCAACACCAATCTTCATCTCTCACTTAGGACTGCAACATATTCAAAAACAAAAAAATTCTAAGAGGGTGGGTTACATTGACTGCCTGTATTATAATAGAATGACCCATTATTAAATAAGAATAAGAGTATTTTTGTTTGGGTTGTTACAAAATCAGCGAGAAATAGCTGAAAACTATATACTAAAATTTATCTTAACTTCTTCAAAATGCAACAAGCTCTTTGGCCTGTGAGCATGCCAAGTTTTAACTAAAAAATATTAAAATCATCAAAAACGTATCACTAATTGCATAAATTCGGCACCAGGGATGATTCGGCACAAGCGAATACTGGGCCGGAAACTTTTTTGCGATCAGAAGGAAATTTTCAATATTTTGATTAAAACCACAAGTGCTGCCTTTCTTCGATTTCGCTAATTAAAAGTTCAATTTCATGAGTTGACAACGATGGAATGTTAATTAACTATACTGCAGTTCTGGTTGATAACTTTTAAGAATGAATTTGGAAAAGGCCTAGCACAAGTTTGAAGTAGGAAAAATTGGGTAATCAATACGCGAAAGTAAACAAAACAGCGGGCAACACATTTACGTCTTTGAAGGAATACGAGAAAACAGCAAGCACAATGTTAAAATATGTCATTGTCGATTAAAACAAATGAGGTAAAATTGAAAGTTTATTATTATTAAATAAGAATAAGAATCGCTGGGCAATTTTTGTACGTTTTTGGAAAGAAAAAGCTATTTTAGTGCCATTGGATCATATTTCGCACGTGTTCACAGTCATTTGAAAGAACTTGTTTTTTTAACATTTGAAACTCAATCGAAAAAATTTAATTGTTCAATCTTTCTTTTACTTGCAATTATATACATTCCAAAACACGTTTAAAATCTTGCATTGTGGGGTAAAATTTTAATTGTAAGTGATTTGGTCCATGTAGGGAAAAGTGAGAAAAATTGCCTCCTGCAATATTTAAGCAGTAAATAATAATCCATTCGTAGATTTTCCTTAGAGATTTTTGTTTTGTCATAAAATTAACCAGTTATACAAGTACATGAACAACCAGTGGGCCCACGTCCTCAACTGAAATGTAATAATTTGTTCAATCAGCATTTTCCACGGCTAATTTTTTTGAAAGTATTTTGTGCCTAAAAACTGGCCAGGTGGAGGTGACTCGTTATTAAAAAATGGTACAAATGATGATTACGCTTACTAAACATGTTATTCCCGTGCCGGATTTACATTGCGTGGGGCCTTTGGCATTTAGGGGATTTTGGCGACATCTTGCCGCTTAATATAAGTGAAGACGGAAACAAGTCTTACCATCTGAGCATGAGGCCCTGACACTGTGCCGTATGGGAAATACAGCACTGGTTAGTGCATTACGTTCATAAAAAGTTTAGATGAGAACCTGAGGTAGCAACTTTTAGAGCAAAAACCCCTAATTTCACCCTGGTTTTACGTTTAAATTGGTTGGAAAAAATTGAATTAAGGGGGGTGGGCTGGGTCCCCTGATTGTCGATATTATTTATGGCTAATTACTGTTGTACGCGTGTACTGTTGTACGCAAAGATGTTAAAAGAAACTGAAAATGAAGAAACAAGGCTTTTTTGTCAAACTTTTGTCATTGGTGGTATTTCGATTGTAAGGGCCCGGGCGCCCTGGGCCATCCCCCTGGCTTTGCCCATGATTTTGAAATAAGATCGCGTCCTTAAGTTCTTTCATAAAAATTATTAAAACGAAACATTTAAAGCAAAATTAAAATAACTTTTTTCCGAAACGTGGAGGATGCAAGTCAAGTCACTTGACAGTTTTTTGAAACCTCAAGAATTGCATGATATTATTATGACGTGAATACGTGGTCGTCATTATTGGAACAACCGACGCTCGCGTCGTGTGTTCCTTTGTTTTTACTCGGCCATTTTCCAACTAACAAGTGTGAAATTTCAGCCTTTGCTTATCACTCGAGAACGGTTGTGTCTAGCTTCATGAAATTTTGACAGTAGTTTGAGATTAATGAGTTGCATGTTTGTACCAAATTTCGAGGCAATAGGTCACGTGACTTTGGTTGTAGAACCCAAAAACTGCCCTGCAAGTTTGGCATAAAAAGCGGTCTCAATCAAAAACGGCCTAAGTATGGCAAAAAATATTTCATAGGGTTGTATGTCTCAAGATACCCTTTCATCCCAACCAACCCACTTTTGGCCACGATGAGGTTTCTTGGAACAATCGACGCTCGCGTCGCGTGTTTCTTTGTTTTTACTCGGCCATTTTCAAACTAACGAGTGCAAAATTTCAGACTTTTGCTTATAACTCAAGAACGGTTGGGTCTAGCTACATGAGACTTTGACAGCAGTTTGAGTCTTTGAGATTAATGAGTTGCATGTTTGTACCAAATTTCGAGGCAATAGGTCACGTGACTTTAGTTGTAGAAACCGTAAACCGCCCCGCAAGTTTGGCATAAAAAGCGGTCTCAATCAAAAACGGCTTAAGTACGGCAAAAAATATTTTATATGGTTGTATGTCTTAAGATACCCTTTCATCCCAACCAACCCACTTTTGGCTGCAATGAGGTTTATTTCTTTTTTTTATCCTTTTATTTCCTTTTTTTTCTTCCTAATTTTTGTACGCTCTTCTCCTAAACCACAAAACATGGAAGTTTAATTTTTGTGTAGAGTTGTTGAGCTGCAAACGCAATTTTTACTCCCAAAATTTTTTGGGGCAACTCCACCAGGAACCCCCCAAAATGGGGCCCCAAAAAATCCATTTTTTGAACGGCTCAAGCTAGAGTGCTAGTTGTTTTTGATATCAGTAGATATTCAACAGACAAATATTCTGACATAGTTTGGGGCTGCCACCTTCCCGGGGACCCCCCAAATAGACCCCCCAAAAATCAGTTTTTTGAACAGCCTTAACTTAGGGTGCCAGTCTGTTTTGGTATCAGCAGATATTTCACAGACACATATTTTGACATAGTTTGGGAATGCCATTCTCCCCAGGGACCCCCTCAAATGGATCCCCCAAGAAATCAGTTTTTTGAACGGCCTTAACTTAGGGTGCCAGTCTGTTTTGGTATCAGCAAATATTTAACAGACACATATTTTGACGTAGTTTGGGGGTGCCACCCCCTGAGGACCCCCTCAAATGGATCCCCCAAGAAATCAATTTTTTACGGGTCAACTTAGGGTGCCAGTCTGTTTTGATATCAGCCAATATTTTGACATAGTTTGGGGGTGCCACTCCCCCCAGGGAATCCCCTAATGGACCCCCAAAAATCAGTTTTTTGAATGGCTGAATTTACCGTGCCAGTGTTTTATGTAATCAGGAGTTATTTAACTGACAAATATTTTGACTCTACTTTTCTGGAGGTTCCATAATGAGATATTTTTGAATAATGATTGCTGATTTTACGGTAGACAAAAAGTACTTTTGAGCGTCAAAGCATTAGCTACGCGTCGGTTGCCACTGGGTTTGCTGGCAAACTCCTATCTAGTTTTACACCAAAATTAATACCATAGTATGAAAAATAAGAAAAGACATTGGGTTAGATTCAAGATTAAGGACTAAGTAAAAATTATTTTAGAAGTCTAACTGTGCGGTTAAATCACTATTGCTTTGAATTAGCCCCATGAAGATGATAACAGACTGGCTGTGGAAACAAGGCTACAGCGTATATGTTGTCATGTTCATGGTGCTAATTCAAAGCAATATTAATTTCAGATTTAATCCCTGTACTGTGTGGCTCAGTTAGGCTACTCCTGGTGATGAACTTCCATACACAATAACACTACTGTGATATTTTTTAGCTTGCTGTTTATTTACAGTTGTTTAGGTTTTTAGTTCGTTTTTTATGTACTGTATTTATCTAGATATACTGTATTTATCTTCCACTCATGAAAAAGTGACAATAGTTCTTTTATTTTGGACTAATTTTCCTCACCCGCGTAGGAGTTGATCCTATTCCAAGCTTTTTGTTTGATGTTTTCGCGTGTAAATTGTGCTTTCCAAATGCGGTCGCCGCATCATGATAGTTTTTAGCTACATTGTAATTTTTTTTTTTTGTTTTTGAATAAAAAATGAGTTATGTGATTAGAATTATGTTTGTGCAAAATTATGTAAATTGCATTTCAAAAGTATGATTTGCAATTCTAGATTTAATTTTTTGATTTGAATTGGATTTGAAATCATTTGAGATTTGGTCAGAACATTCTATATTCTGTAGATACACCATTTGTTTGACAAGCTAGTTGAAAATAAGCAGATATTGTGTAGTAAGTTCATGATAAAAATAGAACAGGGGTAAAACTAGGCTTGTCAGTACTTCTTGCTCTGTGCAGTCCTTGCACCGCTGTCGAATCTTCAACGGTACTATTGCAATAGTATTTCAACATTGGTGCTAGAATGTTTCAGCATGTGTTTAGCACTAGTGGTGTAAAAAGTACTCGAAAATTATAATCAATAAAAGTTTTGTTGCTGCTGAAAAAACTACTTGGAAGTAAAGTACAAAGTACTGACCAATAAAAGTACTTGAATAAAAGTGAAAAAGTAGTCATTTTAAAAGTACGCAAGTACAAGTATTTCTGAAAGTACTCAAACAAAATAAACAAACTATTGAATCGATGTATGGCAACTGGTCAACTACCTTCACATCACTGCCAGGTAGTGCTTGGTCTTCTAGCCCCTCATTCTCTCAAGAAGTCATGAATTATTAATTTTTGCAAATTTTTTGTTATTATATATATTCAAGACAATTAAGTAAAAGAACAAGAACAGCAAAACTTCAAGATTTGGAAATCATGCCATACAGAATTTACATGAAATTATTTCATAAAATGTTTGCTCAAATACTAATTCACTGTCATAGTTAAATTATGCTAAAATTTAAAAACACTGTGGACATGTTTTATCAGTGTATAATAGTTTACAGTAGCTACTGTGCAGAGTAGGCCAAAAGTTTGCATGATAGTTATTTTAGTATATTCTGCGATACAGTAACTTTTTTTGGATTAATTAATCAAAAATATTGCGGACTTTTTAAATTTAATTTATTTCACAACATATGAAGGCAGGCAGAAGCCTGGTCAATATTATGTCACTAAATCACACAAAATTATTGTAGATAGCCCATTTAGATAGTCTGGTTCTCTATTGGGACGAAATGAAAACATTTTGTAATTACATTGCACAATATATTGCAGTTCCATACAATAATGTTCATTGCATATATGATGTGTGATTTTTGGCTCACTCTGTAGAATTTAGCAATAGAAACATTAAGTAATCGTAGGACACATTTTAGCAAATTTATATCTCTGATTGCTTTTTTCATGATTTGATTTAATAGAATAAACATCTATGCCAGTAGGCGGTGAAGGGCAGACTCTAAACAACGAATGTGAAACTAAAACCATCTTGAACTGCTATTTGCGAGACCGGATCTGCACACCTAGAAAAAAGGGTAGGCTACAGTCAATGTGGTGGTCTGACTTCTAACGCTAGAGTAACCAGCTGAAAAAGGAGAAAAACAACTAACTTAACTAAATTGAACAATTGCTGGTAGAAAAATCGATCGTTCTGACAACTTTGTGGTTCAAATTTAAAATTACAGTACTTTGTACTTTTCTGAATCAAAGTACTACTTAAGTAACGTTACTTCACTCCAAAAGTAACCTAGTAAAAAAAGCCAAAAAAAAAAACTACTCAAAAAGTACGCATTGCTGGAAAAAACTACTTGAGTAATCTACTCAAGTAAAAGTATTTTGCTATTTAACACCACTGTTCAGCACCAATGCTGGAATGTTCAATTCTGGGTCGGGAGCATGATTGAATCGCTAGTTGACATTTTAACTTTTTCAAGTTTCTGGCACCAACGTTTTTTTTTCAAGTACTGTAGGGAACTTTGTAGTCCACTCGTCCTCTTTTGATTTGTTGTCTGCACCATTATGGTATCAAATAATCAATGCAGTTTTATTTTTGTCTTAAGGAACGTTGTGCATTAAATACCAGGGATTGAAATTAACGCTTGCACGATGCAAGCTAAAATCGCTTCATGCAAGTTATTTTCCAGTTTCGTTTGTCTCATGAGCAAGTTGGCAAAATGCAGTTTATGAAGCAGTGTTCCCACGAAGCTGATTTTTGTCAGCAAATCAGCAGTTTGTTAGATCAAGGAGAAACAATTTTTGGCAATATGATTAACTTAACTTTGAAAAATCGACAAATTGGTAGAAATATGAATTCTGCATAATTCAATACCCAATCGGTGCAAATTTAGTGCACTTTAACATACAGTGATTTTAGAGCTTTGGGCACTTGCTAAATAGCTAAAAAGTTATAGAACACTGGTATGAAGAAAAATTATTTTGATCAAAGATCAAAGAAATTATTTTGAGACCAACTTGCTGTTTTTCTTACAACAAAATAAAATGCAAATAAAGATAGCTGTGGCTTGCTTTTTTTTAACGTGATCATTGCGATTAACATTAAAGCAGTTTAATTGCACGCACATAATTAATTGCAATTGATACTTTTTAATCACTTGCACTCTTGCAGATTCGTTTGATATATACTCAAATGCACTTTGCAGCTTTTTTGGTGCAAAATGCTTGTTCTTTTTCTGAGAAAAAAATTTTTGATGCTAGCCACATTAATTGTTTTTTAGATAGGCTTATACTGTACTATCCTGAGCTGTAGAAAGACAAGGTCAAAAAATTTGCAATTTTAATTATTTTAAAAATCTTTAGCTCCTTTGTCTTCAGCATTAAATTTCAGCTTTCTGGCAGGTGTAGTTTCTAAGATATGGTAATTGAAAACACCTTTGGAGCAAAAAGGCAGCCTTAATCAGTGTCATTATTTACATAACGATGGAAATGATTTCAATCAAAAAATGTATTTTTGCGTATTGCATAATTGAAGAAAGCTTTGTGTTTCATCAGATTAATGTAGCATTTGCCTGCAAAGGCTTAATTTTCTCGAAATAGGGTATGAGTATTATGCAACTTCCTTGTCTTTTGCCAAAAAGTACAGTTTATACATTTTTTTTCAAAATTGAACAACCTCAAACTTCTTTGTGCCTATTTTTGTTTCGGGCAAGGTGAAATTTTCTTGGGCAAGTAAGCATTGTTGAATATCACTTTCCTTACAGGCAAATTGATGAAAAGGTTGATTTTAAACCAGGTATGTGGAAGCGGTTAATTTTTTGTGGAAGTGGAAGCACCTTGATGAAAGAGGTTGGAAGCGAACTTGAAAGCAAAAGTGTTAAAAAGGAGCTGGAAGCAGACGCAATTTTTTCAAAATAAGGCGCTTCCGAATTTTCAATCTGGCTACAACCGTTGTTGTAAAATGAACAATAATAATATTATTTCTAGGCACATAACTATGTATGCAAAATTTTCATTTTAGTTACTGCCATAGTTTTTAACATTTGTATGGGGCGCCAAGTGTCCAGTAAAATGTGCACGTGTTTTTTATGCATTATGAGGCGCCAATTTGAGGATTTATTTATATGTGAAAAAAGGCACCCTAAATCTGCAAAAAAAGCATGCGCAAAAATTGGCACCTTAAATCTGCAAAACGAGGCAGTGCCTATGTGCAAAAAAACTACGCGCAAAAATTGGCACCTTAAATCTGCAAAAAAAAACACACGCAAAAATTGGCACGTTAAATCTGCAAAACGAGGCAGTGTCTATCTGCAGAAAAAGTACGCGCAAAAATTGGCATGTTAAATCTGCAAAACGAGGCAGTGTCTATCTGCAAAAAAAGTACGTGCAAAACGAGGCAGTGTCTATCTGCAAAAAAAGTACGTGCAAAACGAGGCAGTGTCTATCTGCAAAAAAGTACGTGCAAAAATTGGCACCTTAAATCTGCAAAACGAGGCAGCGCCTATCTGCAGAAAAAGTACGTGCAAAAATTGGCACGTTAAATCTGCAAAACGAAGCAGCGCCTATCTGCAAAAAAAGTACGTGCAAAAATTGGCACGTTAAATCTGCAAAACGAGGCAGCGCCTATCTGCAGAAAAAGTACGCGCAAAAATTGGCATGTTAAATCTGCAAAACAAGGCAGTGTCTATCTGCAAAAAAAGTACGTGCAAAACGAGGCAGTGTCTATCTGCAAAAAAAGTACGTGCAAAAATTGGCACAATAAATCTGCAAAACGAGGCAGCGCCTATCTGCAGAAAAAGTACGCGCAAAAATTGGCACGTTAAATCTGCAAAACGAGGCAGCGCCTATCGGCAAAAAAAGTACGCGCAAAAATTGGCATGTTAAATCTGCAAAACGAGGCAGCGCCTATCTGCAGAAAAAGTACGTGCAAAAATTGGCACGTTAAATCTGCAAAACGAAGCAGCGCCTATCTGCAAAAAAAGTACGTGCAAAAATTGGCACGTTAAATCTGCAAAACGAGGCAGCGCCTATCTGCAGAAAAAGTACGCGCAAAAATTGGCATGTTAAATCTGCAAAACAAGGCAGTGTCTATCTGCAAAAAAAGTACGTGCAAAACGAGGCAGTGTCTATCTGCAAAAAAAGTACGTGCAAAAATTGGCACGTTAAATCTGCAAAACGAGGCAGCGCCTATCTGCAGAAAAAGTACGCGCAAAAATTGGCACGTTAAATCTGCAAAACGAGGCAGCGCCTATCGGCAAAAAAAGTACGCGCAAAAATTGGCATGTTAAATCTGCAAAACGAGGCAGTGCCTATCTGCAAAAAAAGTACAAGCAAAAATTGGCACGTTAAATCTGCAAAACGAGGCAGTGCCTATTTGCAGAGTTAGCTCGTGTCCATAAAAATAAATGCTGACTCAGTGCATGACTGTGGCGTGGATATTGCATTGGTTGTTGTCAGTGGCGTAGGGTGAAGATTTTACAGGGTATTCAATATTGTTCATTCATCAGCATCAGCTATTTTCAGCCCTTCGTAACTATAAGTAAATAACTCAAATGCACTCAGTTAAGTCAGCTATATTTTTATTACTCAAAAACTACCACTGTAAAATACGAGTGGTGAAATAGAATTCCGATTTATGAAAACAATCGAAAGCTTTTATTTCACCAAAAATGATTTAATTGAAATCTAAATTTTCAATGAAAACTAAACTCGAATCATAATCATTTTAGCTTTACTCAAATGGAGTCTATGCCCAAATGTTTTTGTGCCTAAGTATGAGTGTGTGTTCAAAGTGTCTGAACTATACCGCATGCCACGGCATTTTCGCCAAAATTCAATTTGACGCTAGATCGCAGCAAATTGCTCCAGACAAAAATAATTCCACCTCAAACTACTACACGGCCAAGACCAGGGACCACGCCTGACCGAATTTTGCGAAATCGAAATTTCCATCAAACCAATAAAAAGTAGTTTGTAAACCAGCGCCAACTCAAAACTGAAGCATAAACTTAAAAGTTATTCCCCAATATTGCGATAAATAATAATTCGAATAAACTGAGACATTTCTAAAGTAATTATAGCACTATAAACCCAAAAATAAAAATTTTTATGGTCAAAGTTGCTGTATTTTGTATTGTAAAGAGTATAAAATGTTTAGAAAATTAACGAAAATGGCGTGAAAGCTGCAATTTTATGAAAAACAGCAAACGAGTAATAATGACGTAAATTATCTTGCGATTTTGTTATCTGAATGTAGTAAATAACAAACATGTTATAAAACGGTTAAAGCCGTAGACGAAACGATCCGAATAGCGACTGCTAAAAGCGCGACTTCTTAGGTTAATGTCAGAGTTAGCCTAGTTAGGGTAAGTATAGAATTAAGATTGGAGTTGCAGAATTAGCTAGTCCAACAAAGTTGCAGTAGTTTAAAAGTAGCTGTTTTGACAGTCGCTTTTCGGAATGCGAAGCAATAAAACAAACAACACTGAAAGGTCAATAAAAACACAGTACGTTGAGGTCAAAAGCAAAAAAGTAACTTTAGTTCTAAAAATTAACATTTTAAAGTCTAAGCAATGCATCAGAAAACAATCACAACTTTGATCATCCCCACGTGCAATGGCTCGGATTCTATTCTCTGCCGTAGCAAATTCTTCAAGTGCTTGTAAAAACTAAAAACCTGCGTTAAAGAATTTGCCCTACGTTCTTTTTAAATTTGCGTTTGTAGTGTTTTGAACAAACAAATCAAAAAAATGCAAAACTCAACACAAGACGCGAGTTGTGTTCAAATAACAGTGCATTTTTGGTATTTAATTTTTATTGTGCTACCGCGAAGTTTAGGTTAGTGCTATGCCTTCAAAAAGATTCTTAATGCGTGCTCATCTTAAAAATTGTAGCAATTATTAAAACGCAACTTGCACTCTTAAGCTGTAAGTTGCAAAAAAGAACAAACAATTCATCTGTAGCACAGTTCAATTCTTCGTTTTTGAGCGATGAGCTTTTCAGTAACAGGCATCATAAAAAGACTGCTTTTGTAGCAGTTGGAGCAAAAGTCTATTTTCAATTGAAAGCAACGACATAACAAATTTATTTAAAAAATTCCGAGGCTGTTGGTGCTTCGTGCTAGGTGTCTCACTTTGCTCAAGTAAAAATTTATACTTTACAGCCGATGCGATTAAAACATTACTATCCCGACTCCCGGGCCCTTGAAAATTCATCCCTAGACTCCAATGAAAAATTGCCCTTTTTTTTTTAATTTTCCAATAGACGGTCGGAAAAATTATAGTATTACCTAAACACTATGACAATGTATTTGTACGTTTCACTTTTGGGCCGCTGCCAACCCGAATTTCTGTCTAAGCCTATATGCTTATTGCTCAGACCCTTGCAATGTTAACCTATTAGATATTTTATGTCATATTATGATAGAATTAAACGTTTAATTTTGACATGATGATAGAATTAAAGAGATGATGATAGAATTAAACGTTTAATTTTGACATATCTGAAAAAAGCTTTGTCAAAAATTTTTAAGATAAACAATTTAGAGCGAAAATTATTTCAAGTATTTGAAGCGTAAGCGATCTAGCTGGAAGCGGAAGCGATTCAAAAATTGCCGCTTCCACATCCGTGATTTAAGTTTTGGTTCGTCGATTTTCGGGTTTGGTGTTTCGTTGATTTGCAGTTAGTGCATTTGCATTGATGCATGTTTGTTTTAATCCAAAAACTCAAGTAACAGATTTCCATTTTATTTGCACGAATTTATTACAATGTAAAAAAATAAAAAATAATACTGCGAATTTGCGATCAATATATAGTATTGTGTATTGACGAAAAGCTGGTAAGGGCTTCTAAGCGTTCTTCCAGTCAAACAAAATGATATTTCGGTAAGTTAATTGATTTAGTTAACTTTGTGAGATCAATCAAGGCATAATCTTTTGATTTTTAAGACAATTTTATTTAGATTTTGAATTAATAAATTTTGTACTAACAATAACCTTGCTGCGTGACAGCTGGATTTGCTTTTAAATGTTTTGAGCTGTAAGGGTGTTCAACATGCTAGTGTGAACACCTTGGTCGCATCTTTTACATGCGATTCTCAGCGCACTCCTATCTTTTTCATTTTAGTCTCTTTATTTCAACAAGGGTGTTCAAATTCAACATTGAACACCTTCGCGATACGAAAAAGGCAAACAGGCAGTTTATGATAAGTAAAAAGTCACTCAACCGAAACTGCCCTGCGAATCAATTTATTTATTTTAAAAGAGCGAGGAAAATAAAACAGAGACAATGTGCCGAATAAAAATATTAATAAACGTAGAACAAAACCCATATTGGTCAATAGTTACATCGATGCTTTGCAGCGAGTGCTGGGTGTTCACTGAACACCTTGAACACCCAGAGAATACGCCCATGGTTGTTGTTAGCCTACCTGTACAGTGTACCTTACGACTGTTGGTACCGTAAAATAAGGAAATATGTGGTAAATAAACAATTTTAGCTGTGGAAATGGGTGCAGTAACCCCGTTTCCTTTGCTAGTAAGCTATTAATATAGACGTACTAGGCCTAATACCTACCGTACCATACAGCAACTACCTAGATCGTTTCGACTAGGCCTACCAGTACTCTGTTAGTCTTTGTAGCCCACTGTCAGGTCACCACAAACAAATGCAGTCTTTTCCTCTGGCGGGAACTCTGGGAAGGGGGCGGGGCATAATAGCAGAAGCCAATCAGTATGGCTCTACAGTCTACAAAGGGAAATGGAAAGAGAAGAATTCTGCTTCTTCCTGCAGACTTACCGTAATTCTTTACTGGTATTTTATTGATAGTTGTACTGCACAAGCGAAAGCTAAACATTTGTATCTCTCGCCCATGGAATAACTGAATAAAGCCGCACCAAATAGGCTAAAGCCTGAGATTGCTCTCGGCTTGTACAAACTTTATATCTGAGCTCTGAATATACAATGCAGTGATGCCAGCGAAGACACCTAAAGTTACATCAAATTTCGGGACAAAAAACATCAGATATTCGGGCCCAAAACACGGCAAATAGGGGTTTCATCCACCAAATTGGAGGTGAAGACCTTTTTTTTTTTTTGGACATCACCTTTTTGAGCACTCGTTTTTTTTAGAGTATACCGTAGCTTGGGGGACCTTTTTTTATCTTATGGTGGGCACATTTTTGGTGACCCTTATTTAAGCGATGTCACTGGGGGGGTGACTCCTTGCAGGGGTTTTTGGTTCATCAGGGTTGGTTTCGGGACTAAAAAACATCAGATTTTTCTCAAAAAACATCAGATTTTTATCAGTTTTTCTCAAAAAACATCCGATTGAAATGCAAAAACATCAAATCTGATGTTAAACATGAGAACTGGCATCACTGATAGAATGAGCTGGAACAGACTGACAGGAGTATACATTGTAATTGTAATTGTAATTACATTTTATTCACCAAGTTGCCTTGGCCAGGAGACAGCGAAGGGACCTTTCGGTCTTCGAGTCAAGCTGCCACCTGCCCACCTGTCTACCACACACGGCAGAGGCTTCACACTGTCCCTTTAATTGCTGAACGCCAAGCAGGGAAGCTGTGAATACCAATTTTTATAGTCTTTGGTATGACCTGACCGGGAATCGAACCCTAGTCTACCGTTTAAGTAGCAGACGCTCTATCCACTCGACCACTGATCGGTTATGTAAACAGATGTAAACAGATTACAGTATAAACAGATGGGGTTATTCCATGGGTTAGACTTCAGAGGCGATTACACATCACAGATCAAAGAATTATTCCTCACACCAGTTTTGGGGAGAAATCGTTCAGACAGTATACAATAAACATAAGTTTTGCTTGAGATTTCCCAAATGTCTCAAACAGGTGGTGAGTTTGCCTGGGACACAGTCAGGCCCATATCTAGACCAGGTCCCCCCTGTCAAAAATTTGGCCCCCTCTGTCAGATTTAGGCTACTAGCTTTCTTCTTTGCTTTCTTTTATTACCAACAATACATTGCTAAAAAATGTGCATGGGCAACCTTTATTATGCTAGACACTAGTTGTTTGTTAGTACAAAGTGTATTATTATGTAATTAGAAGGCCTGTATCAGCAAAAATGACTCTGATCATTAGGTCAGTGGCGTCGCTAAAGGGGGTGGCCTGCCCCGGGTGTCACCATTTTGGGGTGATATCATTTTATGACACCAATCAAACAAAAACGAAAACAACAGACCTATGCTTAATATCATTGGAAGTGTTTAGCCAACTGGAATGGACTAAAAATGATTTAAAGCTTCTTTTGAAACCTTTAGTGTATTTAGAGGGGGCACTAATTTGTCAAAAATATAACTCAAAAATCAGTAAAACTTTGAAAAATGGTCAGAAACTAAGCAATCAAATTATTTGATCACTTGTTGAAACATGCTGAATATACATAGGTTTCATCACATCAAAAAACAATATTTATATAAGCTCATGAATCCGGGAGAGAAGGGGCTATTCAGTAATAGTTGATTACCAATCACTTCAGCTCAAATATCGTTCCATTAGCCCCCCGCTCCCTCCCCCCCCAATCACCTTTCTCTATTAAGTATAGACGAAATGGATTACTCCTTGTGAGTTTCATTAAACTATAACATTTTATAGTTAAACAGCTTGTAATTAAGAGAACTCACCATTAGCCACCTCTCACATAGCCATTGCCCATTTATGTAACTAGTTTAATCATGTTCATGCGCTGCTAACTGTATACTCCTGTCGGTCTGTTCCAGCTCATTCTATCAGTGATGCCAGTTCTCATGTTTAACATCAGATTTGATGTTTTTGCATTTCAATCGGATGTTTTTTGAGAAAAACTGATAAAAATCTGATGTTTTTTGAGAAAAATCTGATGTTTTTTAGTCCCGAAACCAACCCTGATGAACCAAAAACCCCTGCAAGGAGTCACCCCCCCAGTGACATCGCTTAAATAAGGGTCACCAAAAATGTGCCCACCATAAGATAAAAAAAGGTCCCCCAAGCTACGGTATACTCCAAAAAAAAAACGAGTGCTCAAAAAGGTGATGTCCAAAAAAAAAAAAAGGTCTTCACCTCCAATTTGGTGGATGAAACCCCTAT
This sequence comes from Trididemnum nubilum, assembly GCA_963965965.1. NCBI lineage: Eukaryota > Metazoa > Chordata > Ascidiacea > Aplousobranchia > Didemnidae > Trididemnum > Trididemnum nubilum. The sequence goes on from OZ014472.1 coordinate 1,461,377, forward strand.
TTGCCGTGTTTTGGGCCCGAATATCTGATGTTTTTTGTCCCGAAATTTGATGTAACTTTAGGTGTCTTCGCTGGCATCACTGCATTGTATATTCAGAGCTCAGATATAAAGTTTGTACAAGCCGAGAGCAATCTCAGGCTTTAGCCTATTTGGTGCGGCTTTATTCAGTTATTCCATGGGCGAGAGATACAAATGTTTAGCTTTCGCTTGTGCAGTACAACTATCAATAAAATACCAGTAAAGAATTACGGTAAGTCTGCAGGAAGAAGCAGAATTCTTCTCTTTCCATTTCCCTTTGTAGACTGTAGAGCCATACTGATTGGCTTCTGCTATTATGCCCCGCCCCCTTCCCGGAGTTCCCGCCAGAGGAAAAGACTGCATTTGTTTGTGGTGACCTGACAGTGGGCTACAAAGACTAACAGAGTACTGGTAGGCCTAGTCGAAACGATCTAGGTAGTTGCTGTATGGTACGGTAGGTATTAGGCCTAGTACGTCTATATTAATAGCTTACTAGCAAAGGAAACGGGGTTACTGCACCCATTTCCACAGCTAAAATTGTTTATTTACCACATATTTCCTTATTTTACGGTACCAACAGTCGTAAGGTACACTGTACAGGTAGGCTAACAACAACCAATGCAATATCCACGCCACAGTCATGCGCTGAGTCAGCATTTATTTTTATGGACACGAGCTAACTCTGCAAATAGGCACTGCCTCGTTTTGCAGATTTAACATGCCAATTTTTGCGTGTACTTTTTTTGCAGATAGACACTGCCTCGTTTTGCAGATTTAACATGCCAATTTTTGCGCGTACTTTTTTTGCCGATAGGCGCTGCCTCGTTTTGCAGATTTAACGTGCCAATTTTTGCGTGTGTTTTTTTTTTCAGATTTAAGGTGCCAATTTTTGCGCGTAGTTTTTTTGCACATAGGCACTGCCTCGTTTTGCAGATTTAAGGTGCCAATTTTTGCGCGTGCTTTTTTTTGCAGATTTAGGGTGCCTTTTTTCACATATAAATAAATCCTCAAATTGGCGCCTCATAATGCACAAAAAACACGTGCACATTTTACTGGACACTTGGCGCCCCATACGTTTGTGCTGCCCTAAATTATTGCAATTAATAAAGAGCCATGAGCACACCGCCTTTGCAAAAGATCATGGGTGTGATATATGTGATATACCACCGATACTACCATGGTATCAGAGTTCGAGGGTTTACTCAGGCCAGGAGTGGCCACAATGTGGTTATTATTATTATTATTATTGGTGTTTATTGCAGGCAAAACTCCCATATCATAGCACAAAAACACACCCACACAAAAAAAAAACAAAACAAAGAAACAAACACACAAACAGCATACACTAAATAAAAGATCATACCACATTAGACAACAGGTGGTTCTTTACTAAATCGTAGGATGCACCACCCTCATACACTGTATTACAGTACATATGAAAGTACTTCAATTCATAGAAGACATCGGAATTCATCAGCGCATTAATCCAAAAATTAGTTGATGCATGACAGCGTTTAACGAAGCTGAAAAGCGACTTACATATAAGAGCATCAAAGGTATGTACATTAAAAAAAATTTGCTGGGCACTGGCACTGGTATGACGTGGAAGACCATGAATCATTGTAAATGCATCATCGTAGGCTACTCGAAGACGTCTAATTGAGTAACTGTTGTAGTTATGCCACAACGAACTACCATACAAAGACATGCAATAAGACTTGAACAAAATATTTTTTACATAAGTAGAGCATAGCGAAAATTTTGACCTCAACTTGTTTCCAATACAGTAGAGAGCTCTGGTTTGTCTTGATATATCACAATTTTCATTAGAGCTCGAGTCCATAATAATACCTAGATATTTTACCCTATCGACAAATTCAACCTTGTCAAGGCCAAGCAGTAAAAAAGGAGGTTTTGACAGCTTAAAATTTCCTCGGAGAGAATAAAACCCTGGCAGATTTATGATAATTAAATACAATATGAGAAGAAGCGTAAGCATTACATACTTCGACTAAGTCCTGTAGTCCAGTGAGAGAAGGAGAAAAACAGCACAAATCAGCTGCAAATAAAATATGGTTCAGGCAAGAATCATTAATCATACCACCAACTTTAAGCTTGTTTAATTTTTGAGAAAGATCATCCATGTAAATAGCAAATAAGCATGGGCTTAAAACCCCACCTTGTCGGACACCATTAGTGACCTTAAATGAACGAGATAAGGACCCTGCCCATCACACTTGTATGGATTGATGCGAATACCAAAATTGAAGCAACCGCACAAAACACATTGGCACATCATGCGCAATTAGCTTTTTGAACAACACAGCATGATTGACCCGATCATAGGCTTTCGAAGCATTCAAAAATGCTGCATACACAGGTGTGTTCTGATTAACATACGAAGCAATAGACTGTTTCAACAGAAAAGCACATAGATCTGTACCATGTTTGGCTTTAAATCCAAATAGATTATCACTGGTTTGTAGATGAGATGATATAAACTGCAATATAACATGTTCAAACAATTTAGAAAAGATTGTAGATACAGCAATTGGGCGATAGTTATTAACATCATTGACGTCAGCATTAGTATTCTTAATAACTGGCGAAATAACAGTTTTAAGACAACTTACAGGTAAATGCCCATGAGTGAGACACAAATTGAAAAAATGCTAAGATAAGGCTTAATCCTGCTACTGCAATAAAATAGATGTTCAGCACTAACACCATCAAGACCTGCAGCACTATTACAGGGTAGTTTGTTTATTGAAATGCCAATTGTAGAAACATCACAGTAAAAATCAATTGTATTATAATATTGAGTAGAATTAACACTGGTTTGTACAACATTATTGCAACTATCATTAGTAATGGAGTTCAGCAGAGAACCAAAATGGTTCCCCCACATTTCAAAAACTTTACTGGCACCTGAAACACCATTTACAGAAGTAGGATGTGATGCAGATTTTTTATTTATCATTTTAAGCCTCTGCCAGGAATTTTTCTTTGATTTATCATGCTGTAGACTAACAGCTAAAGCATCAGCTTTGTTTTGTTCAAACTGCATAGTACATTTTCTTAGTATTTTTTAAAAATTTCTTCTAGTATCTCTCATTAATTCAAACTTAACTCCTTCTCGAGGCTTATTATTTTTCACCCAGTCTAGAAAAGCAGACCTAGCCTGGTCATGATAAGATTTTACCTCATTATTCCAACCAGGAACTTGAAACTGCTTTGCTCTTAACTGATAATGTCTATTAGAGGAGCAAACTGCATCAGAAGCACTTAGCAGGAAGAGATTATTAGCTCATAAAAATTGTCAATTGATTTCAAATGCATTAGATCATTGCACAATGGGTTGCTACATTTTACAACAGCCTGCGGAAGAGAATTTTTCGAAAGATTCACTTCAGTTGCCATATAATAACCAGCTTTTTGATCAGATGAGAGTTTATTCCAGTTGATCTTTTTAGCACCAATGGAGGCATTGACTCTGTCATCAAATAAAGGTAAAGACAGGCAAGATAAGCTAATCACCATTGGAAAATGGTCAGAAGTAGAAAATTCATAAAGCACATTTATATTATCAATAGACTGATGCAAAGAGTGGGAGGAAATGCAGTGATCCAGCCATGATACAGTTCCATGAGCATCGCTTAAGTAAGTGAATGTATCAGAAGGCAGACAAGCCTTATCAGAGATGATTAAGTCTTGTTGGGTAGCAAAGTTTTCTAGAAGTTTACCAAACATGTTAGCAGAGCTGGCATTGAAATCACCAACAATACAAAGGTTGGCATTATCTAAAGATTCAGCCCAAACTTGAAGCTTTGTCATATACTGCTGATAGGAATCAAAATTATCACTAGAACAATATGGGAGATAGACATTAATAACACAAAGTGAAGCATCATCTGTCAATAGATTTAATCCAATAATGGATTTGTCACAACTCTGAATTAGTGTGGCTTGCAACTTTTTGTGCCAAAGAATCGCAGTACCACCAAAGGGCCTACCTGCTAGCATACCCTCGCCATCATCAAAGGAAGATATCCCAGTTCCATGAAAATCTGTGTGAATTGAAGCTAAAAAATCTAGATTTTGCTTAGAAAGCCATGTTTCTTGCAAGCAAATTATATCACATGTGTTACAAAGCTCAATAATTTCTTGCATAGAAGACATGATGCCTCTGCAATTGAAAGATACAACTTTTAGACTTTGTCGATTGAATTTTCTTGTGGAAGATTTGACCGAGTGGCTAATTTATCAACATCCTTTTTGTTATCAATCCTGGTAGCTGATGCATAAAACCGTTTAACAAGTGCACCTGCTGGCCAATTACCAAGCAATAACGCCTCACTGAAAATATCTCCTTGGAATGAAACATGAAAGGAGGAATAGCTATCAAATTTCGTTTTTAACTTTTTACAAACTATGCTGTTAGCATTACCAAACTGTGATTCAACTAATGCTGTAAATTGATCTTCTGTTGTTTCCGGATCAAGACGTGAAATGAATATATCAGCCAGTTTCGAGAGCGGTTTGATCACTTTCAAGGAAGTCACTTTTTTTCCCGATTTAGGTCTGCGTTTTCTTTTGCTCTTAATTTCATAGGTTTCAGATGATTCAGACACAGAGTTACCAATTTCTCTAGTTAAAAAAACAGTTAAACTAGGGTTAAGTTTTGATTCTTTATGTTTTTTTCCAGTATCAAAATTTTTTGCATTACCAACTTTAGACAGTTTAGATAAAAGAGTTCCTGCAGTAGCAGCTGCATATGACTCTGTACTAGACTGTGAAGTATGAGCAACATTCATAGCAGAACTGGTTATTTCAAGTAGTCCAATGTCAGCTGCACTGACTTTGTCTGCATTTGAATCATTTGCTTTCAGCAATAAGTTGTTGCAGTTGGGCAATTGGGATTTAATGTCCATTATTGAGTCAAAGATGTTGTCAAGTACATCTTTTTTATTAGACCTCTCTTCCCTCATATCTTGTAGAGCAGATTGGATATCTTGCAAAACCACTTTCTCCAGATCTTTCTCATCATGAAGTTGCTCTACTTAATTTTTCAGTGATAATAGGTCATTGTAAATGGCTGTTGCATCCAGATTGGCAACATCAACAGATGGAAAATTCATATCTGCTGTAGCAAAAATAGGTGTCCGAAATTTTTCGGACACAGCCATTTCATGGAAAACAGAAACTATATCTTTGCAGTTTTTCTGTGCCAGTACATTTTCAGGGCCTTTAAAGCTTTTTTTCCTGCTTTTACTGGAAAGGAATTCATCAGGAAAATTCTTGTACAGTTTATCTCTTGCAGAATCAATATCATCAGAGCTGTAGTAATCCACTACCAGTTTAATCAACACATCATTAGGTAGTTGTTTCATTCTTTGATTGATATACCATAATATGGAATTTATTACCACATTGGTCATGGCCACATCAAAGATATAGCAACTACAGCAAGCAACTTATCGATCTTTCTATCTAACTATCTATTTTATTCAACCTTATTCAAATAGAAACAATTCAATCAACCTTATTCAAATAGAATTGGTAGGCTTCTTCTTAATATGCTGTGGCTGCTGCACGTGCTGGCAAGTGGCACTGCCAAGTAAGCTTAGTAGTATCACCTGTAGTTTATGAAACCTTGTACTTAGCCAATCGCAGCTGATACAAATTAAAGTTAGTTACTGGTAACTAAGAACCTGCTGTTACTGGTTAGTAGGGAAGAGGGATGATAGCTTACAGTAGGAGATACTGCAGTTTAGTTACTGGTAAAAAAAAAGCTATGTTTAGGTCTATAGCCCTTGCAGTATTCCGCACAGAGCCAGAGCTAAGACTAGCTGATCTTAAATTTTCATGATTTTAAAATCTCATTCTTTTTTATTTCCTTTTTTAAGTGCCAAGGTTAGGGTTAAGTTTGAGTTAGTTAGAGTTGGATTTAGAGCAAGCTTAGAGTAAGTTAAGGATTTGAGTTTGGGTTAAATTCGAGGTAGAATTAACAAAAAACTACTGGTAGATAGGCATAAAACTTATCAGTAAAATAAAGCCTTCCTAAATAGTCCTGGAGAACCAAGGGACACAAAATAATTCTTGCTCGATTAAAAGTTGTCTTTTATTGATCAAGAATAAAGTACTGCAGTGCATTACATAGGTGTAGCCAGGATTTTTGATTGGGGGTCCCAAACCACAAATCACATGCAATGACATCATCAGAAATTTTCGCAAGTGGGACTTTTTGTGGGACAAAGATTTTGCAGATTAGCAGATCAAAGGCGGTGGCCTGAGTGTTGGCACTTAACCAGAATTTTGCTATAGGGAGAGGGCTCAACCTCCTCCCAAAAGTCTAAATTGGGATGCGTAATGAGCAAACTAGCGTGTCTCAAATGTATCATAGACAGGGGTCTAAGGAGGCTATGGGGGTCTGGGGGCAAAGCTCTAAGCCGCTGGGAGATTTTTTGGGAAAAACTATATGAAAGTTTGGCAGATATATGAACGATTTGGCAGATAAAATTTGTTTCCAGAATTCCCATACTTTACTCCGCAACTGAACCTCTTAAAAAAAGTGTTCACTCCTAGGGAGTAGGAAATATTAATATCAGATAGTTTTCCATCATTCCTGCTGTGTTTTGTGTTGCTAGGACTTTTTTGCACCATGCCAAAATTATTTTTGCAAGGTTTTGTAATTCTCTGCTGTAGATTTGGTTGGTGCAACTTGCAAAGTTTCGAATGAGGATTTGTAGCTGTTTATGTCAGTTCCAAATATTGCCACATGCAGCTTGATAAGACTTAGTAGTTTTATATTGTTTAATCAAAGGAGCACCTCAACTGCTAAATGTAGTTTTAGATCCTTTTCTGTTTTATAATAATTATTTTTACAATACAATGTACCTTCAAAACGCCAAAAACCCCTTTCACACAAGTTTGTGAAAATTTTGTGCAAAAATGCTGGACAATATTTTGCGTTTATTTGCACTTGGAGGGAACGCTGGATCGGGTTATACTGTCTTCTCTGCATGATTTAATGTAAAGCTTTGTAAGAATTTTTTAGAGCTTAACAAGTTTTATTTCATTAAGTGTACCTTATATAAGAAAGTAATTACAATAAAAGCTTTTTGTTGCTACTGTACCTTAACTCAGTTCAAAAATTTGGTACTTCTATTTATGCTATTTTTATTATTTACAAGTAATTCTTTTTTTTCACATATTGTAATGAGACCTTTATTTACCAAATTGCCTTAGCCAGCATACAGTGAAGGGCCCTTTATTGGTCAGTCTACTACTTTTTGCTGTTGGCATTTAGGCATGGAATGATTAGGCGCTGTGGGTTATGTGCCAGGACTTTTACGTGCCAGAGCAAAAAATTTTTTCAAATAAGCTTTTTTTTAAATTTTTTTTCAAACATTTGATTTTTTCGTGTTTTTGTCCGAAAAAAATTTTTTCCACTGCATGTTTGCGAAGTTTAATTTTCTAAGCTAAACATACGCAATCTGCAGCCCATGGTGTAAAATTCTGTGGTGCATTGGCAGACTTGAGTTGCTTGTGTAATCATGCCGCATGCAGCTTGGCATTTCATGGTTATTTTAAGTCTACCTGTACAAAACAATACTCTAAAAATTTTTCTGGAGCTAAGGATTCATCTCCCTGCAGATTCCTATATATTATTGTTACACTGTGTTATAAATATAGTAAAAACAATGCTTAAATGGATATTTTCAAGTTTAATTGTTGCAATTATTTAAATTTAATTCAACTCACCCAACAAAAGTAATTAAAAAATAAAGCAGTATTTTGAAGCAGAATATAATCCTGTACAACTTCGAAAGTTGTTTATGCAATTCTGAAAAAGTTCACGGCAAGAATTTAACATTGTTTTTACTAAATATAAGTTATTTACAACAAGATGTAACGATTAAACTTAAAGTATTCATTTATTTAAACATTGCTTTTCCTGCATTTACAGCAAGATGTAACAATCATAATTAGGAATCTGCTGGGAGATGAATCCCTAGCTCCTGAAAAACTATGTACTATATTGTTTGGTACAGGTAGCCTTAAAATGATGTCACGCAGCTTGCTGCGTGTGCCAAGATTACACCAGCAACTCGCGCTTGTGTGCCGCAGATTGCATACTTTTGGCTTAGAATATAAAACTTTGCAAACATTCTGAGAAAAAAAAGGGTTTTAAAAAAAATACAATAAATGAATTCAAATTTTCCAAAAAAAGTATTTGAAAAAAGTCCCTTTTAATTCTGAACATCAAACAGGGAAGCTGCTAGTACTAATTTTTGTAGTCTTTAGTTTAACTTGACCGAGAATCAAACTCGAGTCTACCATTTCAGTATTATTTGACCACAAATCAGTTGTTGCATTTAATTTGTGCAAATGAAATCTTATTAAATTAAGAACATGAATCACCATTTAATTAGGTATTTTAGTTGCAGTAACACTTTACTAACAAAGGATTTAGTGTTTTAAAAGTTAGCCTAAAACAAGGAATGAAGACAAAATCAATGAGGGTATCTAAAGGTGGGCGAATTGTGTTAGACTAAATTGGCATTGATCGTATTCTTTTTGGCCTAGCTGTTTCCAAGATATTCTACTTTGAACACGACATCAGGGCCTATGGCATTGTAAACTTGGAAAATTTTTATTGGCAACTCTGACATTGATAGCTTAACATTGTTAGTGGCGTCGTCTCAGTTTTAGCCTAAGGCAATGCTGCTTTTAGGCTACTGCATTGAGTCATTTTCCTGTGTACTAATCAGTTTGATCTTGTCACTACAACAGATTCGAGCTTGTAAAAAGAGTAGACTGTTTGGTAGCCCAGCAATCTCAGTAAAAATCAAACTGTCTGATACATTTCAGTGTAAATCATCGCCTGGCTAGCAATGAGGCTTTTGTTACTATGCTACAACGTACAGACTCATACCTCATAATGAGACAGACCATAATACTTGAGTAGGCCTATTGTATTTGCTTGTAGTATTATGTGAACCTGGAATAAAGTTTTCCAACTAAGTTGCTGCATCAAATAGTTGCCTACTCCCCTTACTTTCACATGTTCTTAGAGTTAAATGTTTGCTACCTAGGCTACCTTATGGCGTACAGTCTACTGGTACTATTTTTTTCTGTTCGGATATATTCTGCTCTCAAGAGCAAACTGATTAGTACGCAGCGAAATGACTCAATGTGGTAGCCTAATAGTGGCGTTGTTTTAGGTTAAAACTGGGATGGCATTGCTAATGATGCTAGGCTATCAACATCAGGGTTGCCGATAAAAACTATAAAAGTTGCAATGTTAGAGGCCCTGACATCGAGTTTGAAGTAGAATATTTCAGAAACAGCTGGATCAAAAGGATGGAGTCAACGTCGATCTAGTCTTATGTGATTCGCATAGCTTTAGATACCCCCATTGATTATGCCTTTAGTCCTCTTTTAACACTAAAATGTGAGATGCACCAGACCTCGTTTTTTTAAAGATGCATCATTGAATATCACATTAGGTTTGGACTCCTTAGAAACTTTGTGTTGTATTACATGCTAAAAAAGGTTTGAATTTACAATCATGCTTTAGGAGCTTAGCCTTACAACAACCTCCAACACGTCTACTATTTGTTTATTTTACGTTCAAAAAGATATTATAACTAAACTGATCTGGAGTTTGATTTTTCAGGTTTGTGTTTGCAGAAGCCAAGCTAGTCGTATTTCGGGATATGCGATAAATTATGTTAGTTTTTCTTCTATTGCTCTAAAATGTTGCAGCATCAAGTGTTAACTGGTTCTGCTAATGCTGGCAATTACTGTTACAGTGTAGGCCAGTTGTCAAAGTTTACATTTTGGGCTTATGGCTCTGGATGTGATGTAATTATTTCAAGTGTAAATTGTCATCCAATTCAAGTAATTTCAGGCTCCAGTAATGTTCTTATTACTGCAATTGACTGTGCCTCATCAAATGGCAAAATTGCTGTCGCTTATGGAACAGAAATCATTATTTACAAACCAGAATCAGATACTCTTCAGGTTAATTGCAATTCGTGGTCAAAAGAATCACAGTTTTCTCTTGATGTTGGTGATGAAATTGCAAAAGTTCTGTCTTGGAATCTTGAAGGAAATAAACTTTTAGTTGGGTCATCATTTATTAGCTTGTGGACCTGTGCAACGTCCAGTGATGATGAGTCGGTGTCATTTCATTTAGACACAATCGATGACGATGAAACTGAATGTGACTATGAAACTGTAGTTACATGGAAACAGGTTTGGCTTAGTGGTATGCATGAATCTCCCTCACAGCTTTCATTCTCACCAACTCAGTCTAAGCATCATCTGTTTGCATCAATAACCAGTGGTGATTTTATGATCAAAGTTTGGTACTCTTATACAAAGCATGTTGATCATGTAAACATTTTATCCAAATCTGTGACTGACCAGCTTGACTTTTCATTTACTTACCTTTTACATCCACAACCTGTAGTTGGATTTGAATGGCGAAAAAATTTAATAGTTGATGGAACAGAACGATTTGCTAATGTACTAATGAGTTCATGCCAAGATCAAATTTGTCGAATATGGGTTGAAACTAAAAAACCTGTTTCCAATCTCATGCATTTTCAACCAATATCTTCTACTAGTGCAAAATCTCGCCTTGCTAGCGAAACGCAAGGTGACAAGTTTAAAAAGACTACAAGCACTCCTGTACTTTCTAATACTTCTGAAATGTTGTGGAACCAGTTTCATAACAAGATGGAAAGCTCAGCATTACGACATTTTCACATTGCTGCGACTATTAATCCATCTTCTGACATTCCTCTTTTGCCATCATTTAACCTACAAACAATACCAACTAATTCAATTGAGGGTGAAAAAATACCTGTGTTTACAGTGCATTGGCTAAACAACAAATATTATCAACATCAAGTTTATTATAACAGGCACATTCAGGAAAATGATCTCAGTCATGAAGTTGCTGCAGATCATAGTGCTGAAGTTGGTATGAATCGTGTGAGTGATGAAGTGGGCTGCGATGGTTTGAATTCTGCAACTGTAGAAAACTCGATCAGGCTTTGGAGAGAGTCACGAGATGCTTTGTTTTCAATTCATCCATCTGATGGTTCTTTGCTTGTTTGGCATGTTGACTGGCTGGATGAAGATAGGTCAAGTTTGATTCGACAACCACAAGTTTGCTTTTCTTCAAGAATTCCAATGGTGTTTGCTAGTGGAGATGCTGCAACTGTTTGTCCTCGAATGATTCTGTTTGTCAATTATGCTGCTGAACAAAATCTTCTGCATTCAGCAAGCTGCATGAGCTTCAAATCTGAAGATGATGACAACACTAACAAAGAAATTATGATTTATTCAGATGTCAAACTCTTAAGTAAACACAATGATGGCAGCTTAAACCTATGGCAGATTTCGTTTTCTGATATGAATGACTTTTCTTCAGTTAGCAGTATCAGCCACAGTTTAAGACTTTGTGGGCACTGTTTTCATATGTCTGATATTTTATCACACCCTACTCTACCGTTGTTAGTTACAACTGCTACACATTCTGATAACACAGCTCCAGAAAATTCTGTTAGTGAGTTGATTTTGTGGAGACTTAATCCTATCGGACCGTTGGCTCATTCAGGTGGCTTGTCTGAGTTGGCTAGAGTCAGCTGCCAGCAAGATCATTCTTTTACTCAAGTTGCATGGTTTTCTTTGCTATTTCCTAATTGGTGTTTGGGCACGGACAATAAGTCGCCAAGTACAGGCTTAATTTCATTTGATAAAAATCAAATTCAAGTTTATCAGGCAGTTGTTGATGCCAGTCAAATTTTGTCAGAAATAATGTCTCCTGTTTCAAAAGATCAGATATATTCTTCCCGTGACATCATTTCGCAGCAATCCTCAACACATCCTGGTTGTTTACTGCATTTGCACACTGAAAGTGACAACACAAGAACATGGGGCAACATTTTGTTTTTGGACACTTTTGACGTCACTTTGCTTTCTCCGTCATTGAATGAACTAGATTCAAACATGCTCTCAAAATTCTCGAAAAGCTACTACGTTGTGATGGTAGAGACTTCTTCAAGTGGCACTTACATTCACACTTGGTTAATAACCTTTTCTTCAACCCTGGCTAGTGTCAAAGAAAAGCGACACAGAAAAACAACCGTTCGGCTTTATGACTCATCCGAAGATGAAAGTGAAGAAGAAGTGGTTTATGATGCCCCAGTAACTTTTTCCAATGTTAAAACCAATGTTATGAAACTAACTACACAAAGGCTTGGTTTTTCGGATCCAATTATTGATACTTGTTCTGGAGTTGGGAAATTTAACTTGTTTTTTATGGCTGACCATAATGAACACATACATGCTGCGCCTTTCCACTTGTGTACCATTTCCAAAAATGGCCATGTCAACTTTTGGCATTGCTCCATAGAAGAAAAGTCAGCAAACAAGCCTATTAGTTGCAGTTGGAAAATGTGGGAACCATCTGATTATCAACCAAACAGTATACCTTCTAATTTATCATCATCTTATCACATTTCTGTGTCAGGCACTCCTGTACTGATCAAAGCAGCTAACAATACATTGCTAGCTTCCATGAGCATTGACAGTGCTTCAACAAAAATTGCTATTGTTGTATCAATATTTGAATGTGCATCGAGTGGTGGTTCCTGTTGGAAATCACAAGACGTTTTGATGTATTATCCCCAGCTACTATCTGTTAAAGATATTGTCATAAACAATTTGCATTTGGACTGGCTCTCTAGGCAAGATGGTTCATTTTTTCTTGCTTTGGGATATGATTCACACATCGAAATATATTCTCTAGCTCCAAAAGACTTGTTCACTGAGGAGAATTTAGGGGAAGCGACTTTGGAACATACTAACCAGCTGTTAAAGCAGTCATCACTAGATGTGCACACTAGGCAAAAACTTTTCACAGATAAAACTTCTCAAATCAAATCTGAATTGGATTGGAGACTCTTGAAATGGACAAAGTTAACAGAACTGAGTATTCAAAACACCAAGCAAGGTTTGTGTCCGACCAACAGTGATCAAAAACCAAAGTGTAGACCAGTCACAGTATCATGGGCAAGAGATGGAATTTTGATTGTTGCCACAGAAACTGAAATGCATGTATTCTCACAATGGGTTGATCAGTATAAGCAAAATGCAAAGCTAAGTAAAGCAATGAAAGTTACTGTTTGTGACAATGATGTTCCTGTTGCAAAAGGTTTGTTTGAAGTTGCTGCAAGTTTATGTCCTTCTCTGCAACAGTATCATCCTCTTATCTTGTCAGAGCTCCTCAACAGTGGACATATGGCAGCAGTTCGCAAAATTTTGATTCATTTGGCAATATGCATTAATGGAGATTTTCAAGACACAACATGCCAGCAAGTTGCAACACAACTGAGCAAATATTATTTTTGTGATCAGCTTTCAAACAGCATTCAGCTTTGCACATCTGGTAACAGAATTACTCCACTTCCCATTCATGATTTGGTGCAAAACAATGGAAAGATACTTTTTGCAACTGAAAATCCAAAGTCTCACGTGAAGGAAACTTCAGACATCGGCTTGTCGAAACCTATGGAGGTTGATGATACTTTAGAAGACTTATGGGATCAAAATGAAGACAGTGACAAACAGTCTGATGATGAATTGGATGAAATTCTTGGTATCAAGCCAAACAAAAAGAAGAAAGCTAAAGCAGTAGAGCATGTGGACCTCTCAAAATTTGATCCAAATTATTTTGGAAGAGAGCACTGCATAGTCATCAAGGAATTTTTAACTAGAAACCAATTACCAGGTTTAACCAGCCTTGACCAGATGGAGTTAATGGCTCTAGCAGACACAATAAATTTGGCAAATACATCCAATTTTGAAGAACTTAGTGATGAAAAACACAACGGCAGTTTGCATGCTGTGAACTTGGGAGAGAGAGGTTATGCTGTGTCCGGAGGTGGTGCTGGATCCTTGGACTCTTGTGGCATTCGCTATATTATGGCTGTTCACAATCATTTATGCCTTCTTAATTCGCTTCCTGCATCCAACAAAGCAGCATTGCTGAAACAAGGCTTAAGTACTTGCCATTTTGCATGGGCTTTTCATTCAGAAACTGAAGAAGAGATGCTTTCACTATTGCCTAGTGTGCAGAAGGGATCTCCAGAATGGGTGGAACTGAAATCATTTGGAGTTGCATGGTGGATTCGATCAACTGCCTTGCTGCGTAGGCTGGTTGAACAACTTGCACGAGCTGCTTTTTTAAAGAACAATGACCCTTTAGATGCTGGTGTGTTTTACATGGCTTTGAATAAGAAAGCAGTTATATGTGGCTTGTATCGCACCATTAAAGATGAAAGAATGCATCAGTTTTTTCAGCGAAATTTTGTGGAAGATCGCTGGCGTCGTGCTGCTTTGAAAAATGCTTTTGCTCTTATGGGAAAGCAGCGTTTTCTGCATGCAGTTGCGTTTTTTCTACTTGCGGGTGCTGTTCAAGATGCTGCTGAAATTTGCATCGAAAAGTTAAAGGACTTTCAACTTGCTTTGCTAATTGTACGGCTTCGTGAAACTGCTGAAATTTCTCCAGTTGTTTTGCTACAAGATCACATTTTACCTTGTGATAAAAATCAAAAGAACTCCTTGAGAAAAGTGAAGTCTGATTCATTTGTTCGCAGCATGGCGTATTGGACTGTTGGAAAATATGACAAGTCATTGAGTACTCTTCTTGACAATTTGGAACATGAAGACATAACAGATGTGTTTAATTTTTATGTGTTTCTTCGTTCTCATCCATTGTTATTGAAAAACAAAGCCCAGATGAAAGTTGGAAAGTTTGGTGATATTTCTACAGCTTCCCTAAAAAATGTAACTGAAGAAGAAAGACAGCTAATTTTTCAAACAGCCTGTGTTCACATGGAAGCAGGCTGTCCAATGCTGGCCTTAGATTGTTTGTCAATGCTCCCAAGAAGGACAAAAGATACCGTGAGTACACCCACCACATTTCCTAAAAATGAATTGGATCATGCAAAAAAGACTGCTGCAGTTGTCATATCACGACTAGATGACACAAGCAATCAGGAGAATAACCAAAGCAATCAACTGAAATCAGTAGACAATGTAGATTGGAGTCAGCCTGTTGAGTTTAATGATGATGAAGAATTAGAGTTGGACTGGAGTGACGAAGATGAAGCAGAGGAATCTGATGATGCTTCACGTCCCAGAATAAGTCTTACACTTGAAAATCCCATTGTACCCGCTCCTCCTGTTCTAAAAAATGATGTAATTACTGAGGACGTAGAAGTATCTAATGGTGAACTGCCACTTCAACATGACGTTTTTGCTGAGCATATGAAAATGACTGCTTGCTTCCAAGTCTTTGTCCAAGAATTGAAATCGCTAGCAAATGCTTACAATGCTGATGGTGGTCAGTTGCGAACAAAATTGTATAGTTGGCTTGAAAATGCATCTAATGTCCTTCAAAGAGTTTTTGCTTGGGATAGTCCGTCAGATTGTAGTGCAGGTTTAAATCCTATGTCAAAAAAAAGTGCAGTGGCAGAATCTTCAACAGAAACAGACGAATCTCCATCGTTTAGCAGTCTTGGTGCCAAATTTAGCTCTTCTCAAGCTCCTTCTCTTCATGAATTAATCTTAGCTGACAATGAAGATTGGAAAGCTCGCCGAGATGATTTTGCCCAAAGAAGAAAATGGTTGGTTTGTCATCACAACTTCTTGCGAACTTTGCTATCTTACTCTATTTTGCATGATTCCGCTTGTGGCATTCTTGCAACGGTTAGAATGGAGCTGTTGCTCTTGATTCAGGAATCGTTGCAAGAGAAAAATTCGACAAGATCACTGGCTTCTCCTTTGCCACTGCCTTCTGATAGCATTCCTTTGGTAACTTCCACTATCGCTTCATGCAAAACAGTTGTTGCTGATCCTCTGACATATCTTTGTCATATGACACGAGACATTTTACGAGCAGTTCTGGATTTTTCTGTTCCCCCGCATCCTGCTGACGAAACCTATTTTGCAAAAAGTGCAATGCTTTGTAGCCAAGCTGCTGCTTTGTCAACGTGCATTTATCAAAGTTTATGTGATACGAGTACACCAACTTTCCGATCCCAACTGCTCAAGGCTGACACACATTCTTTGGATGAAGTTGCTGTAGATGGAAATTGTTTTAGCTCATCTCCTTCCACTCATTCCACGTCTCATCTTGTTTCTCCACTCTATGTTGCTCCAACTACTGCACCATCTCTTTGGCCTGGTGTTGCACTTCTTCAAGCCAAACTGAATTCGGACGGACCTAGTGAAAACCGAACTAAGATATTGGTGTTGCTGTGTGAAGTGACAGTTGCTGTTTATATCAGTCTTTTGATCCATGCCATGCATACACACAGTACATCTTTACTTTATCGGCTAACTAATCACGTTCTGGGCAGTAAAATGTGGAATGCTGTTTATGGTGGAGGTGCAAAAATACCAATCAAATACACCAAATCGTCCTCAAATTTAAAACAAATGGCTTCAAGTTCAATGAACGTTTCAAAACTTCGAGAAAGATTAAATCATAAAGTTCTAAGCACATCCGGAGATAAAAGAGGAAGCATTTCTGCTTCTTCAGGTGGACATGATTCATTGGCTTATCGAGAAAGGTTTGTTCCACCTGAAATCGGTCTTTGGGACTGGCTGTTGACAAAACCCTTTAAGATTCCTGCTTCAGATGATCAAGTTGATTATGATTCGGATGTGGATGACGACTCTGAACTTTCTTCGCTTGAAGATGAAGATGTTTGTGATGATGTTGAAGCTAACTCTACATCCACTGAAACAGATCCAAACTCTTACAGCTGGAAGATTATGCGCCTTGCTGTTGTCAAAGTAGTTATTGCTAATTTGCAGTCCGTTTTTCCTTTGGTTGGCTTTGAATTAAATGAACTGAGCACCAACTCTCCCTTTCTGTTCGCCATAATCAAAATTTTACAGGAATGGGAGACAAAATTGCGTGCTGATGTGAATACTTGTGACAGTATCCCAGAAAATATTTTGTCTTTGACTACTCACTCTGAGGGCGTTGCATCGTCAAGACCAGCTATGCTTCGATATCAAGCTATGTTAGAGCCTGGAAAAACTCCGTTTTCTGGCTCTGATAAGGTTAACTTAGGATGTCGCAGGTTGTGGCACAGCCTTGTCAAGAAAGAACAATTACAAGATATGTTTATCAATTATATTTTTCGGGATGACAACAAAGCAAGTTTGGCTCTTCAAAATGTCGAATCACAAGCAGCTCGAACTGCTTCAGCAAGCACTAAAAGATTTGAATCTCCTGCTCGGATTGTGCATAAGGATCATGAATTAATCACAACATTTTGCATCAACAATGTGAACTCAAATTGCATATCTATAGCTTCAGCTAAAGATGTTCAAGAAATTGATTTAACAGATATGCTTGCTTCAGATGCATGGTCTTGGGTGGACGATGCAAGCAGCAATGCAGAGAAATCTTCACTTTCGAAAGATGAAGACTTTTTAGTAATATCAGTTCCATCAAAACCAAGAGGTTCACAAGTGTTTGCGCCTTCTACGAATGTTCCATGGTCGAGCACAAGCCAAACAGGACAAGGCGCCAATATTTTGCTGAAGCGCAATTTGTCAAATATCAGAAGAATGGAGTCGCACCCAACTCTGCCATATTACGTGACAGGTGGTCGCGATGGTGCAATATACATGTGGGAGTGGGGGCATCAACACCAAATATCGCAGTTTCTCCCTCCTGGGCATACTTCAAAGGTGTGCAACATTCATTTCAGCTCGCTTGGAAATAAGATTTGCTCTGCTGATGCCGATGGTTTTGTGACGTTGTGGCAAGTCAGCTTGAGTCAGCGACCGTTTTTCAAGCATTCGGTTCATGATCGTGGTGCGAGTGATTTTTGTTTTTTGTCATCGGCAAGTGTTTTGGCAACGACAGGATTATCCAGTTCGTCTAGAAATGTGGCAGTGTGGGATACACTCTTACCTAGAAGAAGTGTGTTGCTTAAAGGTGCGTAACGGTTATCTATTTCTATTAAAACCAGTTTATGTTGTGTTGATATTAATGTGTAACTTACTTAACTGTAAGAGCTTGGATATTTAACGAAACAAACAGGCAAAATTGCAGATTACTTGGTGCAAGCTAATTATCGCCCTTGGGGCAGCACCATAATAACCTTGAACTAAATTCTAAATACGAATGATGTTTACGATATTCTTTAGATTTCTGCGTGTTTGAACAAGTGGGCGGCTCATGCATCAAATATTTGCCGCGCTATCGCATGCTGCTGGTTGCAGGAAAAAATGGACACGTTTGTACGTATGATGAACGATCTTTACATGCACCTGTGCATCGCTACGCTGCGCACGATTCTGCCATTAAATGTTTAGATGTCGACCCCAATGATAGGTTTTATGTGACTGGTTCTTCGAATGGAGATATCAAAGTTTGGGACTCCTTATCTCACAAATTGCTCGTTGCTAGCGGCGGTGAGCACTCCAGAGCGTCATTGTTTAAGAATTTTGGTTCAGGCACAATGCAATTGAGCCTGCATGATGGCCATCTCTATTCGTGTGGTGCTGACGGCTCTTTAAAAATGAAAGAACTTCCAACCGATAACTTGGTTTGATATTGCAATATCTTTAACTAATCAATAAAATCGCTTAAACTAGTGATTGTTTCTTTTTTTTTTTTTTTGTTGTTGATTACGGCTTCAATTTTTCATTGTCACTTTATTTTTCATTACTATTTTTGACGATATGAAGTGTTACTCTCATGAAAAAATATTCTGCGCGAAAGAATATTTACGCAGCAAAGTTTGCCACCAAGTGTAATTTAGCCTAATCAACTAAACTGTATTGAATTTTATGGCTCGAATGCCACCAAGATTAATTAATCCACCAATTAAGGTTTTGATTTTATTTTTCTTCCCCATTAAACATGGTATCATAAAACGAAATGGTATTCGCTATCTTGGGTAACCGGTATATTTGCCATAGATAAGACAATTTGACGAAGTATAGAATGAATTTGTCAATAATAATCCCACCTAGAGGTCGAGCCCTTGTGGACACAATTTGATGGCCTTGGCCTCGAAGGTCAAGTCCTTGGCTTTGGCCTCTAAGCCTGCAAGTTCTCGAAGATTCCCTGTCCTCGGCTCGATGACCGCACAATTTTTTGATTTGGTGAAAATGGGCCAAGGTCATGGCCAATTGTGTTTCGTCTTGAAGAACGCCAGAAAGCTTGCGTAAAACTTTTTTTTAAGACATTTTTTTTCTGGAGAACTCTTGAAGTTTCAGGAAAATTTACGAATATTTGGAGCAAAGACCTTTTCTTTTTAAGAACGCCTAAATTTTTCGGAAAATTACGAATTTTTGGAGCAAAGACCTTTTTTTTGAGATCACTTTCGCGTTGTGTCCTTGGCCTCGAGCATTTCTGTCCTTGACCTCTAGAATGTCTGTCCTCGGAAGAGCTGTCCTTGGCCTCGGATTTTTTTTGTCCGAGCCTTGTGTCCGCGACTCCACCGCTGATCCCACCCGTGTTCATTTTTTTCGATACGACCTAAAGCAGACCCAACTTGTGACGTAATGTCTTTTATTTTCCGCAAATATACAGTTACCTTAGGTGTCCGAAGTTTTTTAAGGAGTGCCAAACTAAACTTTGCAAAGATGCCCGCGGATAATGCCATGCATTTTGTATACCACATTATCAGGCCAAAATACCATCTCAGAAAAAAAGATTAGGACCTAAAATAAAACCAAAGAGATCGTCGGGTCTTTTCCGAGCATTTAAAAATAAAGGTAAGAATAGGCCAAGACTAAAAAGTTTTCGGCGTGTATTCGAGCGTAACTGCAGAATAAATTCGGTCGGAAAAAAGTTTGTTTTTTGTTGTCTGACCCGGGCCGGGTGAAATTTTAAAGCGGGCTCGATTATAAAATTTTCTGTCGTAGAATTATTTTTCCATACTAACTGCAATTTATCTTGAGGTTTTCTTTTAGAGTTGCGCTAACTCTACAACGTCTAAAGGTCATAGAAATGCATCAATATTTTTTTTTTATCAACATACAGTACTTTCTTAATCAAAAAGTCGTGTGCTTGCTAAAAAGCTAATCTTTATGTATAGAAGCACAAATTGGTTTGAGCAATGAGCATGGAATAGAAATTAATCCCTTGAAAAATGTTTGATCTATCGTATTTTTTTCATAGTAATATCTGTCCCAATTTTATCCAAATCCTAAACTTAGCCGTAAAAATGTGAATAAAAGTTAGTAAATATTATCCATTTTTAGGTTAAAAAATTTAGTGTAAATTAATTAAAAAACTTTCTGTTATATAACCGTCAAAATTGCCGATGGTTATTTGATGCTTATTGCTGCTCGTATTCGAAGTTTTTCTGTAACATTCTGTCGTTCCAAATGTAATTAGTCAAGAGATAACAGCGATTTTTTTCGCTTGGGCTGTGATTGTGTTTTTTTTTTTGATGCATGTTGAAATTAGGCAGAATTGCTTTGAACGGCGTTGAGAGTTTTGGAAGATTTTGATTTTACTTTTTGATTCTTATTACATCTTATTAAGCAAATCGAAATAATGTCTACGCAAACCCATAACTAAAGCGATTTGTTAAATCTGGTTAAGTGCTGGTTTACGCGAAAGCAGTTAGATTTTGTTATTTTTGTATATCATTACCTACACTTTGCCGAGCTACAATTAAACTGTAGCTTGTCGCAGCTCGTGGTTTTTGCAGTGTGGTTGTAGGGAAATGTTTGCATCACTGAATTTTATATAGCGTCTTTCCGCCTTGCGGATATTAGCGCTGTTGGGGTTAAGAAACTTTTAAAAAATATTAACACTTGTAATTCAAATTCATCATTTATAAGAACAAAATTGATTGGTTTAAAACAAAATTAAATGCATTAAAATGTTGGTTGAGTTTAGTGCAGCCTTGATGAGGAAGTTTTTGCTTAAAGTTAGTGCTTTGTGTTAGGGTTTCTCGAATTGCAACATGCAAAGTGATCGATAACATTGTACTAAAAGCTCACCGCAAAATACCTTAAAAGTTTTTATACTGAAGCGCAATGCAGCTTCTGCAATTGGGAAACGTGTTTTACTTGCAAACCAATGCGGAATCTAACTTCTGCATTTAACTCAAATTCCACGACATCAAAATTCTTAGTTCAGTTTTAAAAAGTTAAATTTATTGAGTTTTTGATACAGATTTAATTCAACACAATCTTACTTCTCTAGGAAAACCCGTGATACCGACACGCGATGCGGTATCAGTAGAGCTATGAATGGGACGCAATATAAAATCATGTGATATATATTGTAAACAGGCAATTAAACCTGTGGTTTTAAACGCTGTGCATCATGTGCACCAATTTGGATCAACTTGAATCCGCGGATTATGTGTTTTCTTTCCTCTGCTCCGTTGAATTAGAATAAAATGAACTGATTTCACTAGTTTAGAAATCTTTAAATTCCTTTGTTAAATACGGCAATTTACGCGGCCATTTTCCCAAACTTTTCCCCTAAAGTTTCATTTATCCGCGGATTAAAATTAACCCACGTTGGTGCATAAGACCCTGTGAAAGCGAAGACCTTTCGAATCAATTGGTTGTAACGTTACATCGAACACTAGATCATTGCCGACTATCGATTAGAAGTGAAATTATTGTGGTACAATATTTTGTTTTATTTTTGTGTTGATAGGCGGGTACTGTTCGACCTTTTTGTGAACTCTGGTGATTAAAGTAGGATGTTTGTTTTTAGGGATCACGTCTTTTCGGTGCGACCATTTCGGCGCCACCTATTTCGTTGCCGTACGTTTTCTGCACAAATCGTTTCGGCGCCAATTCGGTGCTCTTGGACAGTTCACTTATTTAGGGCTTGGTTTAGGGTTAGGGCTTTGGGTTAGTAAAAAGCACAGAATATTGGCGCCGAAAAGGGCCGCGCCGAAATGGGCGTGCCGAAAAGTCGTGGACCCTGTTTTTAAGGGTGGAATTATTTTGTTGGTGAAAAAAAGAAAGCGGTTGCATGCCCTGTCCTACTGGTCGGTTAAAGCAGGCCAGCAGGCGATACCAATGGAGTTTCTAAAAGTTTAAGAAATATTATTAACTTGTGTTATGTATTTGCTTCAGGGCTGCGAACTCGATCGATTTTTATTCGAGTTCGAGTTCAGCTTATTTTAGCAAGTCCGAGTTCTCGAATTTTAAGTTTGGCAAAACTAACAAGAATTTCAAGTTCAAGCTGACAAAAATACTTAGTCTACGTTCGACTCAATCGCTCTCTTTTTGTACACATGCTGTTTTTTTAGGTCGCCACTGCGTAAACAAATGAATGACAATCTCAATTTATACGGCATGATCAACAAAAAATATTTCTTTCCGACAATGTTTTAATCTTTAAATTTCTGTCTAATCAACTCGAAACAGTTTTATTTGAGTTTAGAAAAATAATATTTTCGAGATCCTCGTCGCAACTGTCCCGGAAGTACAGTATTCTACTGCGAACACGTCGTCGTGTTCCTCGACTTGGTCTCAACATTAACGATTTTACTCGACAACAATAATGTTATCGTCTGGGCTATCTTGACTCATTGCTAATTTTTGCCTAAGTCGTTTAGTAGCGTGCTGATATGTTTGAACCTAAACAGATCCTATATGTTTGAAAATACAACAGCTGTGATCTCAGTCATAAAAGTCTTCAGATTATAACGCTGTGTTTACGGTAGAATATCTTGTGAACTGTTGGGTAATGAAGAATGAAGTTCTCGAAAATGTAATGGAATTGCAATAATTTTAGAAACGCAATTCTTGTGCGTGCTGCCTTCTTTGAAATAAATGAATGTTTAAAAATAGTTTAAAAGTTTTAAATATTCATACGCTTTATCACCGACTTCAAATCTGCATCGTTTGAGATATAATTACCTTTTATTTTATTTTTTTATGATTTTGTTTAAATTGTAACCAGGGTGCGTTTCTACGAACGTTTTGCTACAACATCTTTTTTCGCCACCATTATCGTATAAAGGGCTGGGGAGTTGGCGTTTTCTTCTTGTTAGTCAAAAATTCAGATCAAATTCTTGCTAAGTCGAAAAATGGAGCGTACAGGGGCGTATTTAGGGGGGGGCATTGTGCCATGGGCCCCCCCCTTTGGGTCGACAGGATTGCAAAATTGCATAGCAAAGTAAGCAAAATTGAGGCATGGCCCCCCCTTTGCAAGTTGGGCATAAGGTTTGATCCACACAAAGGGTATCTTCTGTGCGTTTCTTCTAGGCTTCATGCTTGAAATCAGACTGAAGACCTTTTTTTTGCTCTTCACCTGATTTTGGGCGAAAAATCGGACTGATTGCGGGCGGAACAATTTCTGATTCAGACCTTTGCTCTTCTCATATTTTCCGAAGTTTCTACCCCCCCCTTTTCAAAATCCTGCGTCCGCCACTGGGAGTGTACAAAACTTTTTTAATGAAATTTGAAGTACGAAATTATTCAAGCCGCAAAAGATTACGAAGATATGTAAACGCGGTGATACTAAACTGCATTTTAACAGATTGTTTGTATTGTGCTTCGTTAAATTCTGTGTTAATTTATTATTCATTTTCAACAGATTGTTTGTCGTATTTATTTTGATTTGGACTTCAGTGTTGGTTGTGTTAGAGAACTGCACGTGAATACCTGATTTCAGTGATTTGTGGTATGCGCTTGGTAGTGGAGTGGCAATAATGAAGTCCTCCTTTAATTTATACGTGGCAGTATGTTGCTAGTGTGCAGCACTGCAGCAAGAGCATTGCATTCTATGGCGAGAATATTGTACTTGGTCTATCGAGAACTTTTTCGCATGAATTAATTATTCGCTTTCACTTTTCAGGAAAATGATCTCGAATTCTCGTTATGTCGTGATCAACATTACTTTTAACAAGAAGTCCGTGTACCGTAATTGGTGTGAAGTTGAGCTCGTTTGATTGTCAAACAAAACAAAGCAATGTTAACAAACTGTCAACCTTTTTACATGAAGCTTTGCAATGGTGTTCATTGTGTTTATTAAAAAAATTAACACCATTTCGTCATAAAAGATATCACGTAACCTTTTTACATGAAGTTTTGCAATGGTGTTGATGAAAATTCTCACCATGTCGTCATAAATGTTGTTCATTACATCAAGAAAGCTTGTATTACGAATCAGAGTTGTAAGTCGGGCCGGCCTTTTCGGGTCAGGTTCGAGCGGGTTCGGGCCTAAAGTTGACAAAAATTTCGGGCTTAATTCGGGCCTGAGACGTGCTTTTTGTTTTAGGTGTACAAAAATACAATCAAAATAACTTGGCAAAATTGCTAAATTTTTCAGACCCAACTTAACTTTCGGATTTTTTTGGGCATGATTTGGGCTTCAAATTAATTTTCGGGTTCGGGCTTATATTTTCGAGTTCGGGCCTGAACTAGTCGGCCCGTTTACAGCTCTGTCACGAATAGTATTACCTTATAAAAGTTATCATACCAACCGTGGTATCTTTTATGACGAAATGGTGTTGATTTTTTTCATGAACACCATTGCAAAGCCTCATGTAAAAAGGTTGACGGTTGTTATGAAGACTGTTGTAAGATAATACTGGTCGTGATACAAGCTTCTGTGATGCAATGGCCAATGTTGACGACGAAATGGTGTTGAAAATTTTCACCAACGCTTTGCAAAACCTCATACAAAAATGTGTGTTTGTTTAGTGACATTTGATTTCTAATTCTTAAATCAAGCTAATTACGGCGTTGTTAAACTTGCAGGTCTAAATGTGGCCCTTTAGCCACTTGGGTTTGTTGCAGTTTTTTGTGTTGTGCAATATATGTCTTCTTTCCATCATATTTTCTGCAGAGAATTGCAACGTTATTCTAACCGAGACAGCGGCGGTAGCGCTATTCATGGTACGAATCCAGAAGTGTATAATCGTGAAAAATTGGTCTTTCCTTCATTAGAAAATACTCTCAAACGTCTGAGTACAATGTAGCAAATACGGCAATTTTGATCGTGTTGCACAAACAAGGTCAGAAAAGGTTAACTGATGAAAATTTGGAATTTGCCGCTTTTCAGTGAATTTCGCTGATTTTGAGATGAAATAGCCATTTTTGTAAATCACAGAGTCGTTAGAAAAATGGGTTTGTAAGCGGTGTCGGAGCTTGAATAAGTACCCGTACCAGAGTTGTAAACGGGCCGACTAGTTCAGGCCCGAACCCGAAAATATAATCCCGAACCCGAAAACTAATTTCAAGCCCAAATATGCCAGAAAAAACCCGAAAGTTAAGCTAGGTCTGAAAAATTTAGCAATGTTGCAAAGTCACTTTGATTATATTTTTGTGCACCTCAGACAAAAAGTACGTCTTAAGCCCGAAATTTTTGTCAACATTAGGCCCGAACCCGACCCGAAAAGCCCGGCCCAACTTACAACTCTGACCCGTACCAATATTGCAAACATGTAGTCATTTATCAGCCATATTGCAGCAACAGACAAAATTTTCAAAATAGATATCATTTTTATTACACGCTAAACGTTTTCGACCATTCTTCTGGTCCTCTTCAGAGCAAAATAATTACATGTTAACTGTTTAAGAACAAACTAGCAAATGAGCAACTTTCAAAAAAGCAATATAGTTTACCTCAACGCGACAAGTACGCAATTTTAACGTAACAATTGTACAAATTATGCAATGACATGAAGATAATATCTCGTATACATTCAGGAAAAAAAAATGCACACACTCAAAAACATATTACATGCTAACCTAATAAACATTAAATAAAAAAGATGAACCATTAGCATAGAGCTGTCTATTGAGTTGTGGATTGTGTTTTTTTATGAGTAAAGCTTCTTGAATCTTTGTAGCATATTCTGAATTACAAGTGCGTAAAACTTTAAAACCATTCAAATTTGTATTGTTTAGCTTGCAGTTTTGGCATATTTCAAAGTGTTCACGTATTGCTGATTTTATGGTTTTGTGGTGCAGATGTTCTTGAATCCTAGTGCCAAGATGTCGTGTAGTCATACCGATGTATGAAATATTCGCATCACGCGAACAAGAAAATTTGTACACGACATTCGACAATAAAGGAAACGGAGTAGAACACTTAAGTTGAAAATACGATCCAGTTTTAAAACATGTATAATAAACATTAATATCGACATTAAATTTCGTTTTAACTAGAGCAGTTAGTCTTTTCGCAAACACTCGTGATGCTTTTCCAAAAAATGGTATTCCAATAGTGAAAAGAAAATCGGGTTCATATTTATCCGGAGGGTTGTTTTGTCGTTTCTCAAATTTTTTTACGGTGTTATTTATAAACCAATCAGGATATCCATTGTTGCGAAAAATATGGCGTAAACGCTTTAATTCCTGCACATACAATTCGGCGCTCGAGCTTATTTAGCACGATGCAACAAGCACATAATTAAACCAGATTTCCAAGTGTTCGGACACAGTGCACTAAAATTAAGTAGCAATCCAGTATTTGTGGGTTTTCGCCAAACGCAAGTGTCATAGCCAGAGTCATTCAGCTTTATTTGCACATCTAGGAAAGGCAAATTTTCGCGATTTGTATTATTTTCTTGGGTAAATTTAATGTCTTTGTGCTGTGAATTGAGAATGTCCAAAAACTGTGTACACGCGCTATCACTATCAAAAACAGCATAAATATCATCTATGTACCGTAAATACAAATTAGGTGAAGGATTGTTAGTACTAGCAAGCAATTTCTCCTCCAAACAACCTAAGAAAAAATTGCCCAATGTAGGCCCGAGACACGAGCCCATTGTCACACCATCTATCTGCTTATATAATTTGTCCTTGTACATGAATAAGCCTTGAGTTGCCATGAACATTAGTTTGCGAAAAATATCTTTGTCAAACGGAATAGCATACGGATTGCCATCTGCATACAAACGATTAATTATAAGCTCAATAGTTTCAGAAAGTGGAACATTTGTAAATAACGATACAACATCAAAACTCACTATGCGATACGAATTATTACATGGAAACTGTTTCAAACGCTCAATGAAATCGTCAGTGGATTTTAACAAATAAGTGTCCGGAATGTGTGGTTTTATTAAATTATCCAGATATTTAGCTAATTTGTATTCAGGGGTTCCAACCATAGATACGACCGGTCCCAGAGGTGTGTTATCTTTATGGACTTTAGCCAAACCATATAGTTTACCAGGCTTACTCCCAGATGGAATTAGGGCAGCGTAGCCATCAATCTTCTTCAGATATCTTTTGATGTAGTATGCTATAGAATTTTCTTTTTGAATAATAGGATGAATTGTATCGTCTTGCCATTTAACTTCAACGAATTTTGATCTGTCCTCTATTATTTTGTCAAGTTTTAAGAAATAATCTTTAGCTTCCAAAATTGCCAAACCATTTCCTTTGTCAAACTTGCATAGTTTGATATCAGCATTTCTAGCTAATGATCGTAGAGTTCGGTGGAGGGACTGGTTAGTTCGCTCAGAGCAAGCACGTTCAGCATCATTTGTGAAACGCTTTACCAAAAATTTAAATTCATCTTTAAGTTCTTCATTAACCGTAACGTCAGTATTTCGCTTCAAGGTGTAAACTAACTTTTCAACATTTGTCTTCATTTTATCTTTTTGGACTCTTTCTGGCAAGATCGGATGATTCAAACCAAACCTCAGAGCATTTGTTTCGTGAAGACTAAGTTTCTTTTTGCTTAAGTTAACTATACAATTTGGGCAATACACTGCTTGGTTTTTCCACAAATTGAAAAGTTTCTTTTTGTGTGTTAGAATGTGCGGGTGGGCAAAGCGCTCAAACTCTTGGTTTAATAAAGAAATTAAGCAAGTTTTTTCTAAAAAAGTCAGGTTGTTCAAAATTCCATTTTTTTGGGTCCTAAATCTTGCCTCAGCTATCTTTTCCCTGTTCACCTCTTTTTCCTGCCTCTTTTCTTCACCTCTTTTCCCTGCCTCAGCTATCTTCTTTTCCCTGTTCAAATTTTCTTGTTCGCGTGATGCGAATATTTCATACATCGGTATGACTACACGACATCTTGGCACTAGGATTCAGGAACATCTGCACCACAAAACCATAAAATCAGCAGTACGTGAACACTTTGAAATATGCCAAAACTGCAAGCTAAACAATACAAATTTGAATGGTTTTAAAGTTTTACGCACTTGTAATTCAGAATATGCTACAAAGATACAAGAAGCTTTACTCATAAAAAAACACAATCCACAACTCAATAGACAGCTCTATGCTAATGGTTCATCTTTTTTATTTAATGTTTATTAGGTTAGCATGTAATATGTTTTTGAGTGTGTGCATTTTTTTTTCCTGAATGTATACGAGATATTATCTTCATGTCATTGCATAATTTGTACAATTGTTACGTTAAAATTGCGTACTTGTCGCGTTGAGGTAAACTATATTGCTTTTTTGAAAGTTGCTCATTTGCTAGTTTGTTCTTAAACAGTTAACATGTAATTATTTTGCTCTGAAGAGGACCAGAAGAATGGTCGAAAACGTTTAGCGTGTAATAAAAATGATATCTATTTTGAAAATTTTGTCTGTTGCTGCAATATGGCTGATAAAGTCAAGCTCTTTGCCGAAGATTTAATGTAGTCATTTATCTGAAAAGGAAATTTAAAAAGCTTTAAAACAATAGTTCCATGCTTCAGTAAACGTTTTACGTTTTAACGACATTTTGTTTATGTGGTTCAGGTTGAAAATTTTTCACTGCGCTTGATATATGCGCTAGCCAAGCACTTCTTCATTTCGTGTGCCACGCCGATGAAAGTGGACTGCGCACACTAATTACGACGCAGTGGCGTAGGTAGGGGAGGGAGGTTGGTCTTCACCTGTTTTTGAACCGAAAATACAACACTTTTACGACGAAGGCCTTCTTTTTGATTTTCACCTATTTCTGGGCCGAAAAAGGGTGACAACACAAAATCCCGCCCCGGGTGCCACCATCTTTAGCAACTCTGTTACGACGTATAAAATATGCTGTTAAAATTCTCGTTCTGCGACTTGTCCTCCCAAAAATAGGTCTCCACTTTCCAGGGATTGCCAATATTGTGTCGATTGCAATGGTTCACGGTCACGCTATAACTTACTGTAGAATAGAGTGGAGCCTGTAGTCGGAGCCAAATTGCATTTTTGTTACCGGAGTGCCTACTTAAAAAAAAATTAGAAGCCGGAATCTGACTTTTGAAGGTAGCCTTTTAAGCCGTGGTGATTGTTGATAGTAGAATGAGCAACTATTTTTGCTCTCTGGAAAGATAGGAGATGTGGAAAAAGTTGATCTAGGCAATTGAGCATTATGACAATTGGTTTGAATTTTTTTGTCCAAACGTATAATTTAGACAATTCTCCAAACTGTCTAAAATGGAAAGTTTCTCCTAGCGTTCCGCTAGAAGTCGCGAGCGGGTCTGGATTCAAATGAGAGTTGAACCCAGGAACCTCTTATTTCTGAGCTAACTGTTGTCTTCTTGCAAAAGCGGCAAATAGATTGAACAGCAACTTTCTCAGATATTAACTCAGCTGCCGCCACCCACCAGGTTTTTACTTTTAAACCATCTGCAAAATAAACAATCCTTTTTGCTATTAAACATTTTCTTCACTCGTAGACTTCACGCTAAAAGAGCCATTGCTTAAATGACATCAGAGATCTTATTGCGTTATAGATGTGTATGTAGGCGGTTTGTAAGGTCTTAGAGCAAATTGTGTTCGTTAAGTTTGGTTTGGAAAGATCACTGCTTGTCTTTATAGCTGTTCCTTTTCTTGTGCTCTCTATTCTGTCGATTCTTCTTGACAAGTGTCGAATGAAAAGCTTTGAAAAAATTAACATTTTAATCAAAGTAAAACTTTTTTGAAAAAAAAGCTTTTATTTGAAACAAAAAAATATTTTTGAAAAAAAAAATTTTTTTTGAAAAATACTAAAAAAAATGAAATAAAAATTTTTTTTGGAAAAAAATTTTTTTACCTCTGGCTCCTAAAAATCCTGCACATAAACATCCCGCGCATAAGTGAATCGGTTGCGAATATTACTACAAGCCTACAATGCGCCCGAAACTCACTAATACACTAAGTTGACAGTTTACATGCTGGAATGATGAAAATTCCGAGATTCACGACTTACTGTATAAATGAGAGTAGAGGACATAAAAAGCAGAGGACTTAAAAAAAGAAAGGTCGAGGCCAAGACAGCTCTTCCGAGAACAGACCTTCTCGAGGCCAAGGACAAAGGCGTAATTGTTCTCCAAAAAAAGGTCTTCAAAATTTTTTTTCAGGCAATCTCCAAAAGAGGAAAACAAAAAAGGTCTTCGCAAATTTTCCGCGAGGTTTTAGGCGTTTCCTACATAATAAATGAACAAATTCCTACTATTGTAGAAACCGAAGCAAATGCTCATCACACTATATGGGGATCCTTCGATATAAACCTACGAGGAGCTAGTCGTGCAAAACTTACGCAGGGAGCCGCACTCAAGCGTAACGGTGCGTCGCTTTCGTAAGCTATAAAGCTGCTACTACGTAATTGCTATTCCCTCAGGCTGGCATTCCTGCCCCAACCCTAACTGCAAGGTTTTGAAGCAAAAAAAAAAAAGCTTTGTGCATCTCTTACCAAGATCCAGCATACTGTATCACACATGCACAATCCATCCGCGAATTGAACCCTGATGCGGAGGGTTGAGAGCTGAGTATCCAAACCACTACACCGCCCAGCATGCAACAAAGTAGTGACAAAATGTCGTATTTAAACCAAATATATGAGAAAAAGGCAATGGCTCATGCGTGAGCGTTTGGATGACTAGCTTCTACTAATAAACCTTCGAGGAGAGGATCTGCTCGCGTACTGTGTTAATGCAGACCTGAATTTCTGTAATGTAGGTAATAAACCAACATTCAGAACTAAAACGCGTGAAGAGGTTCTAGACCTCAACTTAGTGAACCGGTGTGCGTGTGACCGAGTAGTTGGCTGGCATGTTAGCAACGTGCTGTCATTCTGGAATCACATGTATATTAGGTTCCAGGTTCAAAGCAAAATCCAAAACCAGGCTAAAATATTTCGAAATGTTCGTCGCACGTGCTGGAACAAGTATGTAGACGAACTCGAATAAAAATTAAATGAACGAATTTTGCCACCGGTATCTTCCTCAACAGAAGACATTGATGTGCAGGCAAACTAGGTTCATTCAGTTAATAATTAAATCCACAGGTGGGCAAGTCAATGCAAAACGTTAGCTTCGTTAACCACTAGTCCGTTAGCAAACTTCACACCTCCGTTAACGTTAATCCGTTATTTTCAGCTGTAATTATAACGAAGTTAATAAAGTCCGTTAATTCGTTAATATTTTGCGTGTACCATCAGCAACTTCGCAGCATCAATTGACATATTTAAAGTTTTTTATTTGACAGTAAAACATATTGTAATAAAAATCGAACGTTTTCGGCCTAAAGCAGTTAAGCCCTCTTCAGGATAACATATCTGAATAAAAATAATTTTACATATGGTTATATTACAATTAAAATTAGTTTATGATGTAATACTACCAAAAACTCACAAAAATTTTTAGTGAGTTAATTCATAACAATTTAGCAATGCAGCACTAAGCAGGGGTATTTTTGTGGCTAGTTAAAAGTCAGACAATCAAGAAAAATGAAGCGAAAAATGGCAAGACAAACAAGTTTAAGGTAAGAACTGAACGATAATGCGTACCAGAAAAACACTAAAAAATACTAAGTAAAAATGAGGCCCCTTTAGCATATAACTGTTTGTTTAACTTTGGATTCAGCTTTTTAATTTTGGATGTGGATATTGAAGTCAATGAGCAGGACGTAGATACTTGGGTATGGCGAAAGCCATCTAGCACAGGCCTATTTTTGAATTTTGATACTATTTGTCCTTTAAAGTGGAAATCTGGTCTCATTATGTGTATGCTACACCGCGCTAAATTGATTTGCTCTAACGATAATTTATTTTTTGCGATCACTATTTCTTGCTAATAATTACACTAATAATTTCTTTAACAAAATATTAAAGCAGTTTCTTGATTCACTTTCATGTGTTACTACCAAGTGTGATGATGAGAGTGATAAACATTTCGTTAAGGTCCCTTACGTTGGTGCAGCTTCTAAGCAATTCGTTAAACAACTTTCTGAGGTGGTTAAATGCAAATTTGGCGTTGAGATTTGTGCAATTTATACAACATACAAAGTTGGCCGTTATTTTCAGCTGAAGTCAGCTACTCCCATCACTCTGAGCTCCAATGTCGTATATCAATTTTTATGTTCGTTAGATACGAATTTGTCCTATGTGGGCATGAGTTCGCGACACCTTGGAACTCGAGCACGGGAGCATCTAAATCTAGCTGATATCAATACAAAAAGTGCTATCAAAGACCATTTATACGATTGTGACAAATGCTCTTCCACGAAACATTCAGTGGAATCTTTCAAAATTCTTAAAAAGTGTGTCACTGAATATGATACTAAAATTCAAGCAGCTTTATTAATTAAAAAGCTGAATCCAAAGTTAAACAAACAGTTATATGCTAAAGGGGCCTCATTTTTACTTAGTATTTTTTAGTGTTTTTCTGGTACGCATTATTGTTTAGTTCTTACCTTAAACTTGTTTGTCTTGCCATTTTTCGCTTCATTTTTCTTGATTGTCTGACTTTTAACTAGCCACAAAAATACCCCTGCTTAGTGCTGCATAGCTAAATTGTTATGAATTAACTCACTAAAAATTTTTGTGAGTTTTTGGTAGTATTACATCATAAACTAATTTTAATTGTAATATAACCATATGTAAAATTATTTTTATTCAGATAAGTTATCCTGAAGAGGGCTTAACTGCTTTAGGCCGAAAACGTTCGATTTTTATTACAATATGTTTTACTGTCAAATAAAAAACTTTAAATATGTCAATTGATGCTGCGAAGTTGCTGATACTTTCAATCCTCTGGTATTCAAAATCAACCTCTTTGCCAAAACTTTATTTTGCGTGTAATTTACATATCTTTTTATTTACTCGCTTCTAGAACACGTATTGACGTTGTTGAGCTGATTATCAGGAAATATTTATTGCTGTGGTGGTCTTTTTGTGTTTTGGAAGTTACATTTTACAGTCTAATCTAATTTCAAGATAAAAATAAGTTCAAATGCACTAACGAGGCTCGATCGGAAAGTCTTCGGAAATTGCGAACGGCTATAATTAACAGACCTATGAGGCTGCAGCTTATTATTTGCTATAAAAAAGAGCTCCTTTCTTCGCTTTTTTTTTATAAAACTCGTGCTAATGCGCAACAAGTGTTACCAGTGCAAACTGGTTTGTACCGGTACGATGCATGAATGGTGCAAGATATGAACGATAAAAACCTTAACGGAAGTTAATAGAACTTAACGGTAGTTAATTTGGTCCGTTAACGTGAAAAAAACTTTTTAACGGATTAACGAGTTAATGAAAAAGTTAGCTTCGTTATTGATGATTAACGGACTTGTGCCCACTAGAGATGGCGCGGATAACAAAAAATGCATCCGCATGCTGCGCTGCATCCGCAAACTTTGTTCGCATGCTGCACCGCACCGCATTCAAACACAACTAAGTCCACGCTGCACCGCGCCGCACCGCAAGTTAAATATCTTTTAAATTTCCACTAACATCAGAAAAAAATTAGCTCTCTAGCTTATGACATTTAAAAAAATTGATTTTTGGGGTATTATTTTGGAGAGTTTTCAAAAGGGTCGCTCTCTCAAACCATGTCAAAATTTTTGTTTTTTAAATATCTGCCGGTATAAAAAAAAGTAATGCCCTAGCTTGAGTCGTTCAAAAAACTAATTTCTGGGAAGTCCATTTGGGAACCCCTGGGGGGGGTGGTACCTCCATACTATGTCAAACTATTTGTTGCTTAAATATCTACCAATAAAAACAAAAAACTCTCACCCTAGCTTGAGCAATTAAAAAAAATACTTTTTTGGGCCCCATTTTGGGGGGGTTCTGGGGAGAAGCCTCAAAAAAATTCAGGAGACAAAATTGCATTTGCAGCCCAACAAATTTACACAAAAATTAGATATGGATGTTGTGTGGTTTAGGAGAAGAATAGTGCATAAAATTTAGAAAGCAAAAAATGAAAAAAGAAAAAAAACTCAATGCGGCTAAAAGTGTAGGTAGAGATGACAGAGTATCTTACGACATATAACCATGTGAAATATTTTTTGCCGTACTTAAGCCGTTTTTGAATACAACCGCTTTTTATACCAAACTTTTGAAGAAGTTTTCAGATCCTAAACCTGAAGTTACGGGACTCATTGCCTTGAAATTTGGCACACACAAATTACTTATGAATCTCAAACTGCTGTCAAAATTTCATGCAGCTAGACCAAACCATTCGCGAGTTATAAGTAAAAGTCTGACACTTTGCACTCGTTAACTTTGAAAATGGCCGAGTAAAAACTAAAAAACATGCGACGTGAGATCAGTCGTTTCAATTATAGGCCTTCAGGTTTAATCTGCCTTGTGTGTGCTTGCTATCAGTTTTTCTGCACCATGTTTTGGCAATCAAAAACAATCTACCCAGTACCAGTCTACCTGATGATTTCATGCAACTACTGTACTAATCCTGAACCTGTAGCTCAATTAATGAAATATAAGGTATCACGTGCTCTGCATGCTGTCACAAGCTACTACTCTTGTATGAAACTACTCCATGTATTAATACCTTTGCCGTTTACATGTGTGTTGGATTGTGGAATAAATTTTGCTACTACGTATATGAGATAGGCTACAGACATAGGACCGAAAGCCTAGTTCTCGATGCCATGACCTGTTGACGAATAAGCTACACTTAACTAACTCTTTCACTCTGAAATGCAAGCGCATGTGTAGTAGAAACTGTTGTCTAGCCTTGGGCTTGTACCAATACCATAGGCATAAGCCTACTGCGTAAAGGGAGGGTATGTCGCTAGGCTTTGTTTTGTGCCTCTACTCTGATGATTGTTTCCAACAAATCTGTTTCTTCTACTTTTGTTTCATCTTCTCACCGACATGGGTGCCGAAACCCAGAGGGGATGGGGAGATATATCCCCCCAATTTGACTGTATCTCCCCCAATAATTTGAGTATAGTCTGCACCTGCATCCCCCCAATAATTTGACTTTGGTGTGCATTTGAGCGCAGGTCTCCACTAGAATTTGGGGAACAAAGTTTTCTTTCTTTAGGTGAAGACCTTTTTTTTGGTCTTCACTTAATTTGCTCACCTGAAAGAAATCGTGGTCGAGGTTCATCCCCCCAAAGTTGAAAATAGGGCAAAATTGGGGTAAAATTGCAAGTTATCCTCCCCAATGCTCAACGAAGATCGGCACCCCTGCTCACCCAACGTCCTAAACCTTTCCTAGTCTAGCCTACCAAAACCAAAATCTTTTTGTTGGTGTCAAAAAAAAACACGTTCAGCCGATCAAAACTAAGTTTCTTGTAGCCAAAATAGCCGATTCTAGGATGCTCCGAATTCTGAAAAAATAAACTTGAACTGAAGGCACCTTTTCCTGTTTTAGTAGCATGCATTGTCTTCAATTCATACCGTATAATAGTTACATCCAGACTAACCATTATTGTTCATAAAGAGAAAATCACCAACAATAATTGTAAAAAAAATGTATAAAAATTTTTGTACGCGGCGCTGCGCTGATGCTGTGACGTAATGCTGATTTTAGTTGCCACGCTGCGCGGCGCGGTGCACCAACAACAGCGCGCGGCCGCGTACGCTGCGCTGTTGCCATCTCTAGTGCCCACCTATGACTAAATCATATGAAGCTGGTTGCCTAAGCAAAAGTTGCTTCGTACGAAAGATAACATTTGGTGGAAGTCTAAGCTAGCAAGCCTTCGAAGAGAGGCTCGCCGAGCTTGGAGAAAAGCCATTAAAACAAAACAAGAAGATTGGGAGGCTCAAAAGCTCGCCCTATCCTATTTAAAAATAATAATAATTGCAATTTATATCCCCTTTGAGATAACACCAACAAGTGTCAATGCATCTGACTAAGGGGCCAAAGTAACATTCAAATAGCTTTACAGAAATAAAATTAATACACAACAGAGGTACTAATTCTACAGCAATAAGCAGCAAAATACTGGCATCAAACAGTGGTAATATCATCAAAGGCTAAATTAAAATAATATGCTTTTAGACATTTGCAGCCTCATTTGCTCGAACGGAACTCAATCTGACTCTTCACGTTTCTTTCCAAAATCAGAATACACAAAAGTAAGCAAAGAGCTCAGTTGTATTTCTGCTTCAGGCTGAAACGACATCACATCCGAAAAAGAGAGAGAGAAAATTCGTAACCAAGCAATTTTATCACGTTTTTAATTTTACGCATGACTGGGCCACATAATTTTAATAAGGAAAAAAAAAGGGAGTACTGCCACACATCTTGAAAAGGGACAAAGTTTCAATTTCACATAGAGATAGTGGCAACAAATTCCATACCTTGGGTAATGCACACGAAAACATAGATTGAGATCTACAGTAGCAAAGTTTAAGCTACTGTAGTTACCGTTTGAAGTAGGCAATTATCATCATTAACACGCTAGGTATATCTTTCCGAAACAGAGTGAGAGTTGATTAAATTTTTCAAATATGTAATTGTGTAGGAGCATAACCATGCAGGCCCTTGTGTGTGAGCAAAGCAATTTGGAATTCAATACGAAATTTAACTGGTAAAAAATGAAAGCTTTTCAAATGTGGTAGCATATGCATACGCAAAGCAGAACCACGAAGTCCAAAAATAAATTTCACTGCAGAATATAAAACTTTTGTCAACTTGTGCAATAAATATTCTGGTAAGTAATAAAACAAGGCATTGCAATAATCAATATGGGACAATATCAAAGAATGAACTATCTGAACTTTTAGACGTTTAGTAAGCTTAGATGCAATTCTCCCTAAATTACGTAAATTGGCATAACAAGTACTAATCACTCTATTGATACAATATGCTTCTCAAGATTCAGTCTGTCATCAAATATTACACCAAGAATTTTGACAAAATCATTAGGCATAGGCAAAGAACAGCTATCATCAATTTCTGTGTTAGAAATTATTCTGGATTCAATGTTACGGTTAGATAAAATTTCGATGACTTTAGTCTTACTTTCATTCAATTTTAGAAAA
Organism: Trididemnum nubilum; assembly: GCA_963965965.1. Lineage (NCBI taxonomy): Eukaryota > Metazoa > Chordata > Ascidiacea > Aplousobranchia > Didemnidae > Trididemnum > Trididemnum nubilum. The sequence continues at coordinate 1,498,593 of OZ014472.1, forward strand.
TTACAAGTCATCAGTAGCGTAGCCAGGGGGGAGGGGCGGAGAGGGCTCGAGTCCCCCCCATTGGCTTGTGAAGTATGCAAAATCGCACGTTTGTGGTGGTTTTGAGCCCGATTATTTGTGAAAAATTGAAAATAGCCCCCCCATAGGAAAACAGCCCCCCCTGAAACGTTTGGATTTCCGATTTCGGTCGAAAAATCAGTGTCAATTTTGGTGAAGACCTTTTTTTTATTTTGGAGACCACCTGAGTTTGGGCGGAAAAAACGTTTGAATTTCGGATTCCGGCCAAAAAATCAGTCTCAATTTCGGTAAAGACCCTTTTTTTTTTTTTGAAGACCACCTGATTTTGGGCGGAAAATACCTTTGAATTTCCGAGCTTTCCGAGAAATTTCGTCTCAATTTTCGGACAAACCGTGTGAAACTGATTCAAGAACAATGAAAATTCGGGTCAATGTCGTTTGCACAATTCTCAATCTTTCAAAATAGCCCCCCCCCCGTTTTCCAAATCCTGGCTACGCGCCTGCAAGTCATCCAATGCTTTAAATCTTGCAAAAAGGCTCGAATTTTGTTTTTAGTCATGTCTAAAGAAAAATTTTTATCAAAGGAAAGATAACACCGCATATCACCAGCATATGAATGCACAAAAAGACCATGTGAATTAGCAATTAATTCAGCACTTTTAAAATTTAAGTTAAATAGCACTGGCCCTAAAATTGAACCCTGGGGTTTTTCAAAAAAAAAAAAAACTATTGCAAAAAAAACTAATCATTTCAAAAAAATTTTCAGAAGAGCAAAGCGCGATTCATGGCATAGCTCTGTAGGTAGCATAAATAGTCAAACACCTACGGCTCGGCTGGTTAAGATTATTCCAAGCAATGAAACGGTGCGTGGTAGCAACGTATTTAAACACAACGGAGAATTCACGAAGTCTTCACTAGAAACTTTAAACTCTCTGCTAGATATCTCATTACCGGGTGGCCAACAGACAGAAAATCTTGCAACCAGGTACGGTTTGGCGGATAATCCATTCATGAGACCTAAAGACACTGAAATGATTGCAAACATATATTCATTCGAGCGTTTGGAAACAACTATTAACGAATTTCAACCATTCAAAGCTCCACAGGGCCAGATGGACTCTAACCTGTACTGTTACAGAAAGGTTGGAATCAACTGAAAGGATATTACCATGTCATTTTTCAAGCATGCCTGAGACACAGCTATGAGCCACCGGCATGGAAAGAATGCACACGTATATTTCTCCCCAAACCCGGAAAGGCAAGCTATTTTGAATCTAAATCCTTCCGTATGATCACTGTAACTTCTTTCCCACTGAAATGGTTAGAAAGACTAATTCTGTATCATATTAATGAAGAGAATAACGTACAGGCAAAGCTTTCTGCATTGCAGGTGTTTCCATGGAAACTGGTTTGCATGACTTTATGCGCCGTGTAGAGCGTTAACTTGTTAGAAAAAAAACCGACTCTGCTGCAAATGCCAGGTGACCGAATAAAGAAAACTAAGATATTTGAGAGAAATTTCGAATGTCAAATTATGGGTAAAAAGAATGCTATCAGATCTGAAAGCGTTTTAAATCAGAACACTGTCAAGGTTTACACTGATAGCTCGAAACTAAATGAGAGGGTAGGTGCGGATTTTTATGCAGAATACCCAAACAACTCTCCAAAACAAGCATTTTTTTACCTTCGAATATGCAGCACTGTGTTTCAGGCCGAAGGCTATTTCAGAAGTGGCAAACAACCTGCTTTTGAAAAAAAATGCACAATCAAAGTATCGTTGTGCTGTTGGATAGTCAGGCAGCTATTAAATCACTCATAAAGTGCACTGTAACATCAATTACAGTGCTCAATTGCATTAGAAACCTAAATCAGTTGGGTAAACAAAACCACGTCAGCATTGCCTGGATTCCTGGTCATGCAGGGGTACATGGTAACGAAGTGGCAGACTATTTAGCCAAATCGGGATCTAAATAAAAAATGCATGGTCCTGAACCCAGGGGTGCCGATCTTTATTGAGCATTGGGGGATAATTTACAATTTAATCCAATTTTGCCCTATTTTCAACATTGGGGGGGATAAACCTCGACCACGATTTTGTTCAGGTGAGCAAATTAAGTGAAGACCAAAAAAAAGGTCTTCATCAAAAATGGAACACTTTTTTCCCCAAATTCAAGTGGACACCTACACTCAGATTCACATCAGAGTCAAATTATTGGGGGGGGGGGGAGGGGATGCAGATGTAGACCATTCTCAAACTATTGGGGGGGATGCAGTCAAATTATTAAGGGGATATATCTCCCCCGGATTTCGGCACCCCTGCCTGAACCTTTTATTACAGTCCCTTATGCCAGTTGTGCTAGCGCGGTTAAGGACTGATTCACAGATAGATGGAAATCTATGTGGAATAAACGGAAAGACTGCTGAGGATAAAGGAGTCTGTAGGTTGGACATTTTTAAAACGACTTACAATAAGTCTCCTTAAAGCCGCATTTACACGGGCGACTTTTAGCTGCAAGAATCGACATTTTGCCTTTTTTCTTTCTCAAATCGCGTAGGTCACTTACACGGCGCAAGATTCAAGTGTGATTTTGTCTGCGCGATATCGCCAGACACGCCCCCCGAAAAATCAAATCGTAGCAGTCACTCACACGGGAGAGATTTTAACGCGGCGCTCGCATTCGATTGCAACTCGCTGAAGTCACTTACACGTTGAGACTGCGTGCCAGTGATTCTCGCAAAATCGAGTCGGCGGAAGAGTCGCTATCGCACTGGTTTACTTACACGGTGCGAGATAGTTTCAAAGCGCTGCTTGCTGGTTTTGAATTTGCAAAAAGCGAACTGCTGCAAAAGCACTTCAAATGCGCCGCTTGTCAGCTTTTGCATTTGAAGCAATCACGCTTTGGAATTTTGAAAAGAAAATGAATGAAGCCAACGCAAGCGTAAAACAAAATACGAAAAATACTATTAAGCAGCTAATGTCAAAACTTGCAATGAAAATGCAAGGTGAAAGATAAAGCAGCAACGGCGGCGTGCTGCTCGAGCCGAATGTGTGATACGTAAATGCTATTTTGAGTTGGCTTGGATGGAGCAAAGTCAAGCGGGCATTAATGCTCATAATTTATTATAAAATTCTGTCATTTACCCTTTGGGTATTGGTTTTTCTCTACCGCAACCCATCTCTGACTGTGTGTCTTGTTTGGTTATGCATAATGTTGGGTAAAACAATAAAATTTATCAATATTTTTGTGCAGTTAATTCTAAAAACACTTTTGAAATTACTTTTTCTCCAAGCATGTGTAACTGACAAATTCATATTGTTTATTTACTTAATAGTGCACAAGTATTTCAGTATTTTATAGGAGATCTGTGCTGTCATATACTATACGAAATGCTAATGGTTAAATTTTATTTTTGTTTTTAGAAGTTTACTTTTTGAGTTCTTCTGCAGTGATACCAGGCGCCTTTTGTCACTACAGAAGTACTGGCTCTTTTTCAATTAAACCAACATTCAAAAAATCCACATAGCATTCATATAATATGTGTTTTCATGTAATTTTTTTATGGAGCTACTAAACCACAGCTGTTACATAGCACCAATATCCACAATAATAAAACAAGCAGCGCATGCATTTGCTAAACGCTAGGCAATTACAGTAAGTATAGTGCGGAGGATGAATTATTATGAACTGAGCAAAAATACGCCAGTGACTTCATGTCAAAACTCATTCCTGGCGTTATTCAAATGAAAAAAACCCATAAAACCACTCGAAATTGAGATCATGATTTCATTATAAACATCATTTTCATGAAATTAATGTTTAATCACAATATGCGGGGCAGTAGGTGTTGTGCTTCTTCACTTAACTGTGGTTATTTTAACCGCAAGAATTGCCGGTAGGCTCTAGCAATCTCGGGTCAGAAAAGAAAGCAAACGCTAACACGTTTTTAGCCGACAAAAACCAGTGGATGGTACTTGTATACAAAGTGCTGGACCCAACGAGTGAGCATAGATGTGAGCCTATCAGCCTACTCTGCCAGCACTGTCACAGCACCGATTGACCTTTTTTGTGTTGCACCGCTCTAGTTTTGATCCGGCCGCTTTTTCCTTTTAGTTTGCTCAGTTTGTGCGCCTCACTTTAGTTCCTGCTGCCAACGCTTGAAAAATTACGCGCTTTTTGGCAATTCCTGCACGCCTTTGTGTTTGGCCGAGTTACCTCTGTTCTGGCATTCCTTTTCATTCAAGCAACTAGCAAACAGACGTATTTCATTTTCAAGACCGCTTGTATGGCACTCTTTAAGTTCATTATTTTCAGGCTAAATTTCAGATATATTTTGCCATGTCTTACTGTTCCAAATTATGCATTTTGTCTGAACAATGCAGTTCAAGTTGAAGAATTTCAATTGTGGTTTGCCCAGACGGACACGGTGAAGGCTCCATATTGTAACGGAGGGCTTCTGTAACAAGCACCTCCATTTCCAAAATATATTGTCCAAATGCTATTACTGTGAATTCATTGCCTTAGCTATTCTAGGGTTAAGAACAACCGAAATAGAAGAAATGCCAAATCAAAAAAGAAACTAAATTCTGTACTGATTCAAAACAAAAGAGCTTGAATAACTTCGAGAGTATAGAGTGTTATTGCGCATTGGGCAGGTAACAAAAAAACTTTTTGGCTCTCGTTCAAACGAAAATTAGAGCTTGCTTTTTCGCTTTCCGCAATTTTACGATGCTGCAAAAGCAGCTAAAAAGGCGTTTACAAGCAGACAGACCATTAGGTATTAACAAACATTGTCGCTATAATTGACATCAATGATCTCAAAATTTAAGAACCAATTAAGAGCAACTGATGCTCAACATTGGCAAAAAATTAAGAACAGTCAGCCTCAACTCAAAATTTACTGGTTCTGATGCAAACAGTGTACTTACGGTATTATAAAAACAAAATACAATTAAGGTACTGTTTCCTGTGGTTAATTTATCATACATTTGATTAAGGGTTAAAGCCCTGCTTGATTGGCTTCACAGTTATCAGCAATCAGCTCATGACTGCCGTATCTGCCGTAGACCAGTGCCAGCATCAACAAGAAAATTATTTCTTCTTCGTTTCAAACTAATATGAAGTAAATTTAGTATCGAAATCACAATTAATTACGGTAAAAGCACTACAGACTATTTTGTACTATGAACACAATACTTTATGAAGCAAATTTAGGGTAATCGCAGCCAGCGACTCGCAAAGCATTTGTGCAATGCGCTATGCCTGGGCGACTCGTAAATTGCATACGATTTGCTGTTTACACGAGCGCGACTTTGCCCTGGGACTCTCGAGACGTTGAAATCGACCTCGTGTAAGTGATCACGAGCGAGAACGATTGTTGCATCGAGTCGCGCAAAATATAATCGGCATCGCAAATCGCAGGTGTTACTTACACGGCGGCGATTCTTCTCAATAGCGATCGCGGCAAGCGAGTCTCGCCTCGTGTGAGTAACCGCTTTGCGAGAGAGATTTTCACGCATAAAAAATCTTCGAATCGCGTTGCAAAAAAGTCGCCCGTGTAAATGCGGCTTAATGTTAAGAGACCTCAATTAAATTGAGCAGCGCAAGTTTTAACTGGGCATTGCAATCTACAGCGGCACAAGAAAACTACAGGTCATGCTGAGTCTTCTTTGTGTCCAAAATGTAGCCTAGAGGACGAAACACTTGGGATTGAATTGGTAGTTTGCTTGAATCTTAGTATCAACTTCTTCTTTTTCAGATTTCTGCAAATTTACTGATGTATCAAAGAAAGTTGCACAGGTTTTTGCTTCCATTAGTCCATAGCGTTCCAGCATTTGTAAGATGTACTGCTTTTGATGCATTAGAATGCACTTCTTCTCAGCATCATAATCAATGCTCACTCCAAGACAGAAATGCAGTTTACCCATATCTTTCAATCTTCAATCGTGATGAAAGACTCGCTTTCACTTTGGACAGCTTATCATCACAACTTGCAGCTATAATCAAATCATCCACATATACAGCAATATACATTAAAGAGTCTGAATTGTCAACATACACACAAGGATCTGCATCACTGCGCTTGAAACCAAGCTATATCAAGTATTCATGAAGAACACTATTCCAGCATCTCGGAGATTGCTTAAGGCCATACAGAGACTTGTTCAGCTTGCATACCAAGTGTTCTAGTCCTGGTTCCACAAATCCTTCTGGTTGCAACATGTATATTTCCTCATTCAATTTTCCATGAAGAAATGCAGTCTGAACATACATTTGGTGAATAATCATATTCTTTTCTAACGCAGCCACCGAAATTGCTCGAATTGAAGAAAATTTTACAACAGGAGCAAACGTTTCATCATAATCAATACCATATCGCTGAGAATAACCTTTTGCTACCAGCCTTCCTTTATAACGCTCCACTGCTCCAAATCTGTCATACTTGACTTTGAAAATCCATCGACAACCAATTGGCTTTCGTTCGAGAGGTAATTCCACTAAATTCCAGGTTTTGCTTTCTTGTAATGCAGCATACTCAATTTCTGCTGCCTGTTTCCAGCACTGCGATTGGTCACTTTGAATTGCTTCTTCAAATGATTTAAGCTCTTGAAAATGACAAGCAGTGTAAGCAACAGCTGGTGTTGTATCACAGTTAGCCGAGTCAGCATACTCATCAAATCCATTGGCAACAGGAGGTCGCCTGTTTCTATCAGATCTTCTGAGTCCTTCATCTTCAATCACTTGAAACGTTTTTTTGGAGTTAAGATTCATTGTCTCCCACTGGTTCAATAGTTACTGGCACTTCAAGTACATTATCATTAGGCAGTTCACCATTTGCTTTGTGAACATAGCCAAAATCAGTTTCATTGAAAGTCACATTGCGTCTGACATAAATCTTTTTTGTTTCTTCATTATAAAGTCTATACCCTTTTGAACACAATGAATATCCCACAAATCTGAGCTTTTGGGCTTTCAAGTCCAACTTCTTCCGCTCATCATCAACAATGTGGGCATAAGCAATACATCCAAACACTCGAAGATAATTCAGTTCCAGTTTACGTTCATGCCATTTTTCATATGGTGACATACCATTGAGAGAAGACGTAGGTACACTGTTCCTCAAATAAACAGCAGTGGATACACCATTTCCCCAAAAACGTTTTGGCAAATTAGCATGACTCAGCATAGTACGTGCACTTTCCATTAGTGTTCGATTCATTCTTTCTGCAACACCATTTTGTTCAGGTTTATGTGGAACAGTGAACTGATGAACAATGCCTTTGCATTTCAGATAGCTCTCAAACTCAGCAGAACAATATTTACCGCCATTATCACTTCTTAAAATTTGAATTTGCTGTTGGGCGGCATTTGTCATTTCAGCTTCATATTGCTTGAATGCCTCAAAAACTTCAGATTTGTGCTTCAAAAAATACACTTTACAGTATCTTGTTAGGTCATCAATAAAAGTCACAAAATACTTGTTTCCACCAAGTGACACACTTTCCATTGGACCACATAAGTCACTATGTACAATCTGAAGCTTTCTTGTGGTGGACATGGGTGACCGTGTAGCATTTGGAGTAATTGGCAATTTGTGCATTTTCCCTTTTGTACAGCTTTCACAAAAATTCAACCCACTCTCAACATCATTAACATTCAACTCCGAGATCGCTTCTTTAAGTTGTTTTACATTTAGGTGACCTTACCTTTGATGCCACAAGTCAAGTTTGGGTAGTTTGCCATTTGCTAGCAGTCCTTTATCAGCTATGTAAATATTACAGCATAAAAGATGAGGCTTCCCAGTCAAATAACCTATTCCACATAAACTTTGCTCCTTGCTGTAAATATAACATCCATCATCATTCAAGCGAACAGTATTGCCATTAGATACAGCAGCTCTCACCGAAAACAAATTGCAGTTAAGTTTAGGAACATATAATACATCACACATTGTTGCATTAATAAACTTTCTACCATCTTCAAGAATCATTTTCAACCGAATCTGACCAGATTCAAATGCTTGAACTGATCTACCATCCCCAAGTCCAACAGTTTCAGGAACTTCAAAACTTTTGCAAGCATGAAAAATATCTTTTTCATGAGACATATGACGCGATGCACCAGAGTCAATTATCCACTGACAATCACTATTTAAACAGTCATCAGTCTTTACAGCAGAGAACAGCAAATTATCCACGTACAAACAGGTTTGCTCTCATTACTTTTGCTTGGACCAGCAACTTTTGCATTATGTGGCAAAAACGGTTGTGATCTATTTGCTCGTTCAGGGCAGTATCTCTTGATGTGTCCAGGCTTACCACATCCGTAACACACCCGCTTTTGAGTTTCTGCCAAGGCAGACTCAGTGACTTTATTAGACGCATGTAGGTTGACGTTCATTCCTCTCAGTTTCAGTTCTTCATGCCTGAGAGCTTGTTGCACACCTCCAAGACTCAACTCTCCACCTCCTGCTTCCAAGGCAGTAACCAAGGTAGAAAATTCGGGGGCAAGCTACCAAGTAAAATTACTATCTGATCCTCTTCCGACACAAAAGACCCCAAAGCTGCCAGTTTATCGGTTATGTCCTTCATATCCTTTAAGTGATGTTCTATGAAGCTATTTTCTTTCATTTCCATTCTAAAATACTGTTTTTTTAAAAATAATTTGTTAGCCAATGTGTTTCTTTCAAAATGCTGACACAAGGCTTTCCAGGCCTGATTGGGAGTTTCACAAGAAGTTATCAAATACAAATGTGTTGTATGAATTGATAGTACTATTGCCGATAGGGCTTTTTGTGCATTTAGTAAAAACTCTGCTCGTTTTTTCACTGCCTCATCACCATCACCTTCAGGTGCAGTTGAAGTTCCTTCTACATGCTCCCATAGCCCTTTGGCTAACAATAGATGGCGAGTTTGAAATTTCCAAGTGGTCCAATTTGACCCCTCCAGCTTTTCAATAACAAATTTATCATACATCTTCTCACAATGGCCTACCAGTACGTGGTTAACAAATCACCGTCAATACTGTTAACTAATCACTGGCGCAGCGGAAGCGTGCTGGGCCCATAACCTGTTGTTCTACTAATTCTACCAACCCTTATTCAAATAGAATACACAACATGTACAAGTTAGCAAGAACCAAAAAACAACGGAAACGAATACACAAAAGACAAACTTAGCATGTAGAAACAAAAAAAATTCAAGACCTTACATGTCACTAAGGCTACATAATTCATGCCTAAAAAACAAAGCATGCAACTCCGCATGAAATTCCAAAAAAAATATCGAGCAAAGAACTCCGCAAACAGAGTTGCTGAACCACTAAGCATAAGCAGAAAGGCTTATATACAACTACCAATTATATGGTAACAACACACAAGGTGGTAACGAAGTGTAACATTAACAAACTGGCCACGTACTTAAAGGAAGCTGGAAGGCTTTCTGAGTTCGACCAGTAACCAACAAAACTACAGCAACGTAGCAGCTACAGTTGCAATGGGCCCAAATGAGGCTTACACAATGTGTAGGTGGACTTTGCCTAACGATAGCAGATTCGCTTGCATCGCTGCCCAGTAATAATAATGATATTACATAATTATAATGGTTCAAATAATAGTGCTGTCCTCGAGCCGAGGACAGGGCAATTTTCGAGGACTGGAGGCTTCGAGGCCAAGGCCAAGGACTTCAAAATGTGTCCTCGAGGACTCCACCTCTGACAATTAAGTTTTAAGAACTTTTTTTCTAAAATAAATAATCGGGCGTGGCTTTTTCCCAAATGGAGAGTTGCAATTGGCTGTACAAGATTTCGTAACTTGGAATCATTATACATCATCAACGTGGAGGTTAGTCAGAGAAGGCAGCTGCGTTCGCTTGATTATGCGTATTTTGGGTCTTCAGAAGTTAGTTTGCATCACAACAAAATACGGACCCACTTCACCAGCAGTATTTTCCCAACGATGTAATACGATTTCGCTTCGTTCCGCTTAGCGTCACAACTCAAAACAAAGCTGTCTGGTAAATCGTTGCTAATATAGCTTCAAGGAACGGAATGCTACGTTTATGAAAAGAACATATAGCTCACAAAAATTATCCATTATTTTGTCTCAAGAGCAGTGGTGCTGAAACCCAGGGGGGATATATCCCCCGAATAATTTGACTGTATCCCCCCCAATACTTTGAGTGTGGTTTACATCTGCATCCCCCCCAATAATTTGACTCTGTTGTGAATCTGAGTGTAGGTGTCCACTTGAATTCGGGGAAAAAAGTGTTCCATTTTTGGTGAAGACCTTTTTTTGGTCTTCACTTAGTTTGCTCACCTGAACAAAATCATGGTCGAGGTTCATCCCCCCCAATGTTGAAAACAGGGCAAAATTGGGAAAAAATTGCAAATTATTCCCCCCCAATGCTCACCAAAGGTTGGCACCCCTGATCAAGAGTATTTCGGAGCGGAGCGTTTTAAAATTTCAGAGCTGGATTAGAGTCGGAGTCAATCCCAAAGACATTGGAGTGGAGCTTGATTGTAAAAATTAACCACTCTAGTTTGGAATATGTTTTGCGCCGCCCTAAATTTATGTTTCAGTTTCCTTCCCCAAATTGGCCCAAGATTTCGTGAGTCTGTCAGTCTGTTCAAGCTGTTCAATGGCATCTGTGGTAGTTGTGGCCTATATAGCTGCAAAGTTATTTAATAATAATGTTCCATAAAATCTAAGCAAAATCGCTTTTAAATATACAGTATATGAAAGCTAATGGTAAAACCGCCAAACAATTCCAAAATCAATGCAATGCAAAATTAATATCCAACCAGCTACACAGTACTGGTCATTAGTAAGTGAGTGTCAGTGATATTTTGTTAATTTATTCCTTTGCGTATATATGCTTCAATGCACAATACCTAGGTCAGCTCTGCTAATCAGTATTGGAGTAAAGGGGGGGGGGGGAATTATAGCTTGAATTAAGGTGTTAATGTGGTGCATATTTATCCTCCTGTCACGGTGTCACCCAGTGTCGTCGCTGGAGCAAGCAAATTAGAAGTGCGTTTAATTAGAAGATTGATGCTGCTTTTTTGTTATTAAGCGTTCTAATCTAGGCTGAGTGCAGGAAAGAAAACATCTCATTTACCATTACAGATTATCAATCTCAGGTCTGTTTCAATATTTTGTCTTTATGGACACCATTGAAGAAAACCCCACTTCATAGCAATAAGTTGAAGGAAAGGGAATGAAACCCAAAAGCTTTATTGAAAGGATGTGATATTCAAATATCAGTATCAGCCCTAAATTTCCCTCTATCCAGTTATATCCTTTCTGATTAAATCAGTTTTAAGACGTGCATCTTTGCGCAGATGAGGAATTCTATTTTTGCTGCCTTATCATCATAAATAGAGTTTTCTTTAACTGAAAATGGCTTGCTATTTCACAAAAAATTATGTCGCTCAAAATTCCCAAAAGGTATTGCTTAATCACAGCATAGCAAATGCTCTCCTCATACCTATTACTACCTGGACTAGACTATCAATTGCTTAGGAAACAAAAGAATTTAAAGAAAGCTTATAATTCTGACTAAATAGTATTAAACTATAGCATCATAGAATACATGGTGATAGTGAAGCAAAATGAATTTTTTAGAGTTAGTAGCCCCACATAACAGCCATAGAAGATTTTTTTTAAGTTTAAAAAATTTAAATTACCCATTTAGAATGCCAAATTACCCTTTTGGGGGTAATTACCGGTACCCACAGATGAACTGTTAAGAACCACTGCTCTAATTGCAAAATAGCCCTAAATACTATTTTGCCATTCTAAACACTGTCCTGGTTGTTGACTTATTCTAGGTCTCCCTAACCTTAACAACGGCCAAATAGCCATAAGCTTAGGATTAGGGAAGCCTAAGTTAACGACCAGGACAGTGTTTAGAATGGCAAAGTTGTATTTAGGGCTATTTTGCCTCTAGAGCAGTGGTTCTTAACTTGTTGGTAATTGGCATGCTAAATGGGTAATGTAAATTTTTTGAAATTAAAAAGAACTCTTCCACAGTATGGCTATCTTGTGGTGCTACTAACTCTAAAAAATTCATTTTGCTTCACTATCACTAGCCTATAATGCTTTCTATGATGTCCTAGTTCAGAGTTTAATACTATTCAGTTAGAATTATAGAATCTCTTTAAATTCTTTTGTTTCATAAACAATTGATTGGCTAGTCCTGTTAGTATTAGGCATGAGGGGAGCATTTGTTATGTTGCAATAAAGCAATACTTTTTTGGAATTTTGAGCGACATAATTTTTTGTGGAATAGCAAGCCATTTTCAGTTGAAGAAAACTTTATTTATGATGAATATATGGCAGCAAAAATAAAATTTCTTCATCTGTGTGAGGATGTCTTACAACTGATTTAACCAGAAAGGATAGAAGAAAATTTTGGGCTGGTGCCCTTTCAGTAAAAGCTTTGAGTTTCATTCCATTTCCTTCAACTTAATACTGTGAAGGAGATTTTCTTCAATGGTATACATAAAGACAAAATATCGAAACAGGCTTGAGATTGATAATGATACGAGATTTTTTTTCCTGCACTCAGCCTTGATTAGAATGCTTAATAACAAAAAGTGCATCAACCTTCCCATTAAATGCATTTACATTAAAAATGACCTTATTTTTCTGTGTGTTTATTTTGGATTGGTCATTGGAAGGTATCATACTGTGTTACTGTTTTTCTTAAAAGAATACTTGATATATTACTGTACCTCAAAATATTTAAGGGGTAACAACATAACAAAGGTAAAGAACCACTGCTCTACAGGCAAAATAGCATTTGGAACTATTTTTGTTTTGCCTTTGGAGGCAAAATGGCCTAGCATTTAGGACTATTTTGCCTCTAGAGGCTAAATAGCAATTAGGGCTATTTCGTCTCTACAGGCAAAATAGCCACTGCCTTTAATTAAAATATTAAATGTTTGCATTTTAGGGTTAAATTTTTTATGTGACTTGGATAGGCTAGGGGGAAGGGGCTGAAGCCTCCTTAGCCCCATAACTGTGCCACTATTTCTAAACGCTTAGCAGCCTGATGTGCATCCCAACCCATGGTTTGCAAAACACTGGCTTCAGGCTTAGAATGCTTTGAATTGCATATGATGCAAACGTTTGTAGTTTTGAAATTTTTACGACTAGCCTAATTATACCTAATGGGTTCTGAGGTGTAAACTTTAGATGTTAAAGCTGGTGGTTGAAACTTGAACCACTAAACTTTCGGTATTTAAAAACTTCAATATACAGGGTTGGCCAAAAAAAATTTCACCCGTGGACAAAGTGTCTGAACTTTTTTTTGGAATGAGATAACATTTAAAAATTTTTACCATTTCTTTACGACAATATATTGTGTAGCTGTGTAAAATTTTATTAAAAATTTCCTTAAGATAACAAAATTACAGGTGTTTAAATAGTGAGTATCACAAACTGCAATTGCATGAAAATTAACACGGCACAAATAGTAAGCGATTGTTCATTTGTTCAATATTTTTTGATTTGTTGTCCGTTTTCTGCAATCACCAACCGCACACGAGATCGAAACCCATCGATGGCATTATCATCGTGGAGCTTGGTATTTCAAAGTTATTATCGTTTGAAAAAAGATTTGTTAGCATTCAGGCATTACTACGTCACAATGAATATAGAAAGGCCAATTATAAAAAAAAAGTTCTGTTACCTGCAAAAAAACCTTTGAATGCACTTTATGAAAAGAGCTTGCAGTCTTCAATGTTTAAGTGGACGTCATTTTATAACTTCTTGGAATTTCATTGTAAAATTTTAAACAGCTATGCAATATATTGTTGTAAAAAAATGCCAAAAATTTTAAATTGTTATCTCTATGCAAAAAAAAGTTATGGCACTTTGTCTAAGGTTGCAATTTTTTTTGGCCAACGCTGTATATACTGCTAACGTAAGTAACTTATGGTCAAATAGGTAGGATGGAGTGTTATTATTCCTTTTTGCATCATTGTTGGATTATTTAACGTTGTCTTGTTATTACAAGATGTTCCAAAAAAGCATTTTAGTAAACTAAACTAGGGGGCACAAGCAGCCATTAGGGGGGCAAAGCCTCCTGGCCCCCCTGTAAGGACGACACTGCTGTCACTCCTTTTTGGAAAGTACGCATGATGAGCCGGAGAAATTCGGCGCTCAGCATAAAGAATTTTTAAGCACGACACAATAGCAACTAGCTTTAAAGCACAACACAATAGCCCCTTATAAGCATAAATTACAGTGTGGACGATGAAAATATCTTCGAAAGTCGCCGTACCCAAGGAGTGAAGACCTTTTTTGAGATCAAGTTGCAGAGCTAGAAGATTGCTGAAATTCTTGAAGCAAATTTTATCCATCTAAATTGGCATGATTCTTGCACTTTGTTTGGTGCGGTGCAAAATTTATGTGGGTTTTAAAGTTGGTGCAAAAATATCTGGCCAGTTTGACTGAACTTTCCATTTTTCAACCTTGTTGTCACTTGACAGTGTCACACTCTAACTATTGGACGATCCATACACTTTTCATTGCAATGACTATTTCGTGGTTAGAGGAGTCTGCACCTGCTTAGGAGTTTTCAGTGATCCAGTGTTCTTGTGAATTTCTTTGAATTCTTGTCCACTGAATTTGCTGCTTATTCATTGTTCACGTCCATGAAGCAGGGATACCTGTAATCATCATATAGCGTCTTATTCAAGACAACAATGTGATCAAGTTTCACGTAGCTGAAGTTAGTTTATTCTGTTAGGCTACTCTTTTTTCTGCCCATGATTAATGACTTTAGTAGTTCTTTTACAGCACAGCAAATAGGCTAACTGTCGATTTTAACTATAAATAGTACCTAGCTTTGCTACCCTAAGTTATGCTATACTCCACATCTTTATTCAAAATACTATGCTGCCTCTTCATTTATTTCACGTGTCATTTCTAATGCAGCTGTTTTCTGGGTTATTTTGCTGGTATTAATAATTTTCATAGATTTAAATACCAGTATTTGCTATGGTACGTCGGTACCGGTATGTTATCACAAACTTTGGTACTGCAAAAAAAATCTAGCCACAAAATTACTGCAATTTGTGTTTTTTTTTCTTAAGTTTTTTTTGTTTGTCCAAGATTTAGTGAGTAACTACATTTTTCAAGTTAAGATTGACAAGTTTGTATTAATTTGTTGGTTTCCATTGATTTTATTTTTATTGGGCATTGTAGTTATAAATTGTGTTTGCTGATTTAATATTGATTTATTGTGAATTTTTTACAAGTTTATAGCATTTTATTGTAAAATGCTGATCATGCTTATTTTTGCATAATTAATTGTGCCAAAATGCTTGCCAGTTTTGTTTAAGGAGCTTAAAAAGCCAAATCGGTACTAGGAGATAAATTAAAATGCATAGCTTATGATATGCATCATACAGTACTGGTATGTTGCTACTCCACCAACTATGTAATTGTTAGCCCAGTGTTTTTGAGTTCAGCGACAATGATCTGTTTTGCTACCAGTAGTGTTATTTTTTAGGAAGATGCTGCTATTACGTTATGTAAACAGAAAATCGCTATCCAAGCCCTAATCCTAACTCTAAACTTAACCCAAACTCTAACCCTATCGTTAATCCTAACCCAAACTGTATTGATATAATTTAAAAAATGAAAAAGAGTAAATCAGCAAATAAGCGCTCACTTTTGCTCTCTTATTCTCTTTATGGGTGTAACGTAACACTAACCCCTTCCTATTGGAAAAAGAGAAAACAACATTGGTCAGCAAGCATGTCAACAATCACAACACCACCAGAATTGCACAAGTAAGCAATAAGCATCTGTGACCGGTTTCGTCCTTGCTCAAGGGACTCATCAGGCAGGAGAACATAACAGTCAGGGGCATCAACGAGAAAAGCACATTAAGCAATGCAGCAATGGAGAACAGAGCTTGCAAACTGGCATTATACATAGGCATCAGCCAAGCGAGTGTTCCTTGTCAAAAGAACGTTAAGTCATAGGGACCCCAAGTAGACTATCAAGAACTACATAAAACCACCTAGTGAACCACAAGGGTACCAGAGATATCACACCTCCGGGTGGGGAACCTCAGCGATTCAAATGAAAAAAAGGAAACAACATTGGTCAACAAGCATGTTGACCATCACAACACCACAGGAATTGCACAAGCGAGCATTCGCGGCCAGTTTTGTCCTTGCTCAAGGGACTCATCAGGCAGAAGAACAAAACAGCCAGGGGCATCAACGAGAATAGCAAATTAAGCAATGCAGCGATGGAGTCCCTGCGGCTTAATGTTCTTTTGACGACGAGCACTCGCTTGGCTGATGCCTTTACATAATGTCGGTTTGCAAGCTTTGTTCTCCATTGCTGCATTGCTTAATTTGCTTTTCTCGTTGATGCCCCTGACTGTTATGTTCTTCCGCCTGATGAGTCCCTTGAGCAAGGACAAAACTGGCCGCGGATGCTCACTTGTGCAATTCCTGTGGTGTTGTGATTGTCGACATGCTTGTTGACCAATGTTGTTTCCTCTTTTTCATTTGAATCGCTGAGGTTCCCCACCCGGAGGTGTGATATCTCTGGTACCCTTATAGTTCCCTTGGTGGTTTTATGTTGTTCACTTCCAATTAAGGAAGAGACTACTTAACTAGAAATTTTCATCTAGTTTTTTATTAATTAGTTATATATTTTTATTAATCTAGTTTTTTATTTATAAACTAACCCCAAACTCTTACTCAATTCTTAATTTTAACCCTTAAAGTTAAAAATGTAAATGAAAAATGTTTAGATGAATAATTTTCATTTTTGTGTTGTTCTCTTTTGCGTAAAGTTTTTTGAAATAATCATTCCCCTTTTTTAAATTCTTGCCCATTTTAAGAAAAAAATTATGTCATTGAAATAGCATTTAATGTGATTTCAACATTTTCGTGCTTCTCTACAATGGCATGGGTGATCGAAAAAGTGAAGGTCTTGCAAGAAAATTGTTTGATGACTTTAATGCAGCTTTTCTTCAATTAAGCCATGTGTAAGTACATAGCAGTCCTAACAGAGTACTTGTTACATGTATTGTAAAAATAAGTGCCTAGAATTTAAAACCCCTAGTTAAAAAAAATTTCCTTGATTTGCTGGCAAAATTTTGTATTTTTTTATCTGACACGGACCATGTAGTGATATATACGGTATATGCCTTATACTGTACTATGCTCTAGGTATTGCTATCTAACATTTGTTTTAATCTGTTCAATCCAAATGCCACTTATTGGCATATACAATGATACAATATGGTTGTGAGTAATTAAATTAGTTGTTATTTGAGTGGTTAACAGTCAAATTGACAGGTAGATTGCTGATCAATAAGCTCACAAGTTTGTTGCTCACATAGTGGAGGTCGGAACGTGACTGTTTTTAATTCCATCTATTACCTTTTTTCTCACGATCTTGGGCAGATTTACGTTTTAATTTTTGGTATTGCATATTTCTTTTTTAAAAATTTATTATGACATGCAAGGCCAAATTAAATAATTTCTGTGTAGTCCAAAGAATGGTTCATTCTTATTTTAGAAGCCTTCAATTTAAGTTATGTAAATTCTAATGTTTTGCCAGTGCATTTGAAGTTTGTTTTGACTTCTTGTTGACTTAATTACATTTGATTATTCGAAATGCGGTCACTCCATTATTACACACAATGGGTAAGCCAATGGACCCATTAGAAACAAGCTAGAATCACGACATGAGATTACTGTTTAAATCCCATATTCACCCTCCTGTTTGGTGCCTGATAATTCTCATGCCTCTGTTAAAATACGCCAAGAAAATGCTAGTTCTTATGATTTTCAGCAATGAGGTTTGCATTATTTGCAATGAAGACGAAACATGTAATAAATGCCCCGTGCACGTGGAAGCTGGCTGCATTGGTGTGGAGCAGTGGTGTGTCAAGTACCTTTTCTCATACGCATACGATAGCTTGATGAAGGAAAGAAAAAAAACTCCACAAAATACTGATTATCTTGCGATTTTAACTAGGTAAAATGTTTATTGCTCAGTTTGGTTATGCGCTGTATAAAACGAGCCACTTCACCTACAACCAGAATTAACAAGCAGGAAATGCATTATGTACTGCCACGAATTTTTATGAAATCCCTTTATTTCGGACATTATTGTTACAGACGTGAAACTATTTCCTTTATTACCTGAGAAAACGATTTTACGCACTTTATCACTTCTAAGCATAATGTCGCACTGATCTATGCCGCTTTCCATGCGGTGACTTAAAATCTGTATTTGCAAAGCGATATATTTTTGTTAGGGATTCTTACTTGGCGAATGTCATTCTTTGCGTTTTTTTGCTCAGAATAAATAAAATTTTTATGTATCACGAATAAAATTTAATTTCTTCTGTGAACAATTTAGATTCTACAAACTTAATTTAATTTCGGATAAATGCTGCAAATTCAAGTAATGTAAAATTAATTCATCTAGAATAGATCTCGGTTATAAACGTGCAATGAACCCTGTCGTAGGCTTCAAAATAATTTCCACATCTAAGCTCATTGATTTATTCAACGCTTTAGATGTGTTGTGATATTTTGTCCGGATTGCACGACTGCTTGGAATATGAGGCGAAAGGTGCTTTGTCAATTG
Organism: Trididemnum nubilum; assembly: GCA_963965965.1. Lineage (NCBI taxonomy): Eukaryota > Metazoa > Chordata > Ascidiacea > Aplousobranchia > Didemnidae > Trididemnum > Trididemnum nubilum. The sequence goes on from OZ014472.1 coordinate 1,517,246, forward strand.
GAAGACGCTACAACACGTTCAGCTGAAGAATTACATTTATGTACACTTTCATTGCGAAGACTGCCAAAAAGCACCGAAGTGTTTGCATATAGAAGGTGGATTTTGAAAAGTGTATTTGAAGTGGATGCGACTTCGCCGCAAGTTGACCACAGGTTATCACTTTGTACACAATGCGCAAAACATAGAGTATTTTACCGATTCTTGTTCGCAAGGACGTTCACGGTAACAAGGAGAAGAGTTGAGATGTTGCAAGGCGAGCTGTCGCTGTGCGGCGACGTTTCCAGTCGGCATCCTAGCAATTATTCGTGTTGGAGCCATCGAGTTTGGGTCGTAAACACTTTAATCCTGCCCCCGCTTTTAACAAGCCTAACCTCACCAAATTCGCATGCGGCAGAAAATATTGACTTGTATCAAGCTCTGCTCGTTTGTTTAATAAATGATATGAATGACGTCACTGGCTGGATTGAACGTCACGTGTCGGACCATTCGTCGATGTCTTACGTTCAATTTCTGCTCCATCATGTCACTATACTTGGTTTTATGCAGCAAGGTTTAGCGTGCCTGTGCACCGCTTCGCGAAGTATGCTGATGCGCCACTGTAGTAAAATAAACCTTCTACCTCTCTGGCGCCGCGTTCTGAACCAAGTTGAACAATTGTTGAGGTTTTACGATGGGGAACACGAGGCTTTGTGGTGTCACAGGAGGGCGCTAATGGTGCTACTACGAAAGTACACCATTGCATGTGCTGGAGAACAAACTAACAAAACATGTTTGGGCGAACTGACCGGCGAATTAACACTTGAAAGAGAAAAAGACTTTTGCGCAGTTATTATGAGCAAACAATCGAATTCATCCGCTTACAAATATGCAGATAATTACTTGAAGTATTTGATAAAATATGTGTTTGATTAGCAACATACAGTATTATCATTTTCCAGTTTTTGAGGTTCGATGTATTTTTGCATCAAGGTTTTGAACCCTATGCATGATTTCCAAAAAAAAGTTTTAAAATGAAAAATCCAAAAATGATTTCCATGATTTCCAAAAAAAAGTTCTAAATGAAAAACGAGTTAGTTCCATCTTTCGCGATTTGGCATGTTGCTCACAAACAGATGTTTCCTTGCCTTAAACTAGAGCAGTGTTGAAGCTTGTTTAGTAATTATTGCATTAATGCCTGTTTGTCTTGATTTTAATCGCTTCGATTATGAACCGAGTTTGTAATACTAGTGACATGCAAATTTTTTATGTTGAAACAGTAAAGATAAAAAGTTGTGCTTTTAAAAGTGCATTTTTTAGAAAACTTTTTCACTGGTTTTTATATTTGCCAACCCAAAAAAAAATTCTTCAAAATTGAGATTTGGAAAATGGTTTGACTTGTGGTATTTATGCTAAAATAAGTATCGTGCTTGTTTTGTTTTCTGCTCAAAAACTGAAAGATGAGCTTTTGTTGTTTTTATGTATCGCCATTGTGCACTTTCATTTTTGCGGTGTGTATCGCCAATTCGCCATAGTTTGCTCTGGCATCCAAAATCACTCGTAATATGAACGAGACTGCCAATAAAGTATCTGTGACTGCATTTGCTGGCAAGAAGACGAAGATAATTATTATCGAGAAAAAACTTTTAGCGACTGCTACCGAAACAGTAGTAACTATTGGCGAGTTACAAGCAGTGATGAGTACTCAACTTCCGAGTACGAGTACCGCAAAAAACTTCGAGTACGAGTACTGGTATTGAAAAATGTACTCGAGCACGAGTACCGTAAAAAAGTTCGAGTACGAGTACTTTTTTACAAGTTTAGCAAAAGAAGTTTTTAAGTTGTAGCAGCTCAAAATTTGTCGCAAAAACATAAACGAATACGTTTTTTGTGTGTGGGATGTTAAGAAGGTGCACAACTGCAGGCGACAATTTTCTGACAAGTTACACACAAAGTTACTGTTATATTTTAAACAAATTAGGTACCTTGACGTTGAAAGTAAGAGCACGTTTTTTTACGCGTCGGAAAAAACTTTGGCTAGCAGAAACTGCAAATTGCTCATTGTTGCAAGAAGTTCTGTTGCAGCCGCAGAAAAACGCTTAACTCTAAAACTGAGCAAAGAATTAACTTGAAATTTTTGGTGAAATTCAAGCTTTGATGAAGGTTTACGGCATAGAATGCATGTCAAGAACCCTCGTTTTTGAATGACACAAAAGATTTCGTGAAGGCAGGGGCGTCCCCAGCTTCGCGAGATCGGGGGGGGGAGGCAAAATTAAAATCAGGGGGGCAAAGATTTTCGCCAAAATGCGAAGGTTTTTTCTGGCTGAAATCACAAATTTTCCGACCAAAACCAGGTGATCTCCAAAAAAAAAAAAAGGTCTTCGCCGAAATCCGAGGGTTTTTTCTAGCCGAAATCGCAAATTTTAACGTTTTTTCCGCCCAAAAACACCAACTTTTTCCTCCCAAAAAAATACCGTGGAGGGCAAGAAAAAAATCGGGGGGGCAAAAACGAAAATCGGGGGGGCAGCCCTTCCGCTGGCGACGCGCCTGCGTGAAGGCCGGACTGATGTTGAAGATGATGAACGTTTACGACGCCCAACCATATCAAAAAACCACTAACAATATACGAGAAATTGAAAAAATTGTCCGAGAAGATCGTCGGCTTAGCATTCGACTGATAGCGGAGAGGATGTCCATTGACAAAGAAACAATGTGGCAAGTACTGCATGACAATCTGCATATGACAAAGGTCTGTGCACAAATTGTTTCAAAGCTTTTAACTAGCGATCAAAAAGAAAAACGCCAAGAGATTTGCGCTGACAAAAACAAATTGAACAAAACCCTAAATTTTTAGACTGTGATTACTGTACCTGCGATGAGAGATGAATTTTCCAGTACGACCCAGAGACAAAGAGGCAGTCCATACATTGGAAAACTGCAAACTCACCACGAATTAAGAAAGCAAAATCAAAATTCAAGGCAATGTTGATTGCTTGTTTTTTTATGATAAGGGTGTTGTCGTGTTCTTTTTTTATGAAAATCCGAATGAAACGCTGTGCTGATGCTAAGGGCGAATACACCTAAGGAAAAATAAAATGACCTTTTTTTCTTCAATAAAATTGCTTTATGCCACCAGTCTTGTGATTTAATAGCGACACCTCCAATAGCATATGCTTCTTTCAATCACAAATAAGCTTTCAAAGTCCTCTACTCCAAACATGATCACCCACAACAATTTTTTGAGAGCTTTTGCGATTTAATGTTACAGTATATTCAACATTTAATCATAGGTGGGCAAGTTAATGCAAAACGTTAGCTTCGTTAACCACTAGTCCGTCAACAAACTTCACACCTCCGTTAACGTTAATCCGTTATTTTCAGCTTTAATTAACGGAAGTTAATAAAGTCCGTTAATTCGTTAATATTTTGCGTGTAATATACATTTGTTTATATTCACTCGCTTTTAGAGCACGTATTGACGTTGTTGAGCAGATTGTAAGGAAAAAAGTTTTGCAATGGTGGTCTTCTCGTGTTTTGGAGGTTACATTTTACAGTCTAATCTAATTTCAAGACAAAAATAAGTTCAAATGCACTAATGAAGCTGCAATTGGAAAATCTTTGGAAATTGTGAACAGCGATAATTAATAGACCTATGAGGCTGCAGCTTATTATTTGCCACAAAAAAGAGCTCCTTTCTTCGCTTTCTTCTATAAAACTCGTGCTAATACGTAGCAAGTGTTACCAGTGCAAACTGGTTTGTACCATTATGATAAATGAATGGTCCAAGATATTAACGATACAAACCTTAACGGAAGTTAACAGAACTTAACGGAAGTTAATTTAATCCGTTAACATGTAAAAACTTTTTAACGCTTTAGCGAGTTAATGAAAAAGTTAGCTTCGTAATTAACGGATTAACGGACTAGTGCTCTACTACAGAGTTGTGAACGGGCCGACTAGTTCAGGCCCAAACCCGAAAATATAAGCCTGAACCCGGCCCGAACCCGAAAACTAATTTGAAGCCCAAATCATGCTCGAAAAACCCCGAAAGTTAAGTTAAATCTGGAAAATTTAGCCAAGTTATTTTAATTATATTTTTGTGCACCGAAGACAAAAAGTACGTCTCAGGTCCGAATTAAGCCCGAAATTTTTGTCAACTTTAGGCCCGAACCAGACCCGAAAAGCCCGGCCCGACTTACAACTCTGCTCTCCTATGCATTTATTTGACTAAGTTATCTAAAACTTGTGACACTAAGCTGCAAATGACGTAGTAGTAGGCTAAATGTTCTCGAAATAATGCTGTATTTCAAATGAGGTGACTAAGTAAAGTGAGCATAAAATAATGCTGCAATTTAATGTCAGCTACTAGCTACTACTGTAATTTATAGTGGTATTTTTATTGTCTATGTTTACCTGTTTACTGTTCTATTATTTAATTTCAGATCTAACATTCATTTTTATAAAATAATCCTAATTAGTGCTTAATCACATTAATATTTCACACGCATTTTATATGCGTTATCAACAGACTTGACTTATTATTTTATCAATTTCTTGCAAAAAAAGTAAAACTTTGCCTACAGCTGCAACTCAGCTACAGAATAACTAATTAACTATGCAACTAAGCTATCTCTATCTGACCTAAATTTAACACTGAAAATATTGCCTCCAAATCTAAGTCTATGCTTTTTCGGATACCCCTACCAATACCACAGTAAAACTATTATTTGGGATTGGGAAATTAAAGTAATACATCTACTGTAGAAAATATTCTATCAACATTTGAGCTGAATCCGCAAAATGCTAACCCAACTGAAGCAGTCTTTGTAACACGCGTGGCTTGATTTCTGTGGTATGTAACTTTAATTGCAAAATAAATTAAAATTTGCTGCAACTTTCACACGTTTTCTGCAGCAGAAAGGCGTTCGTTGTCAAACAATACTATGTGCTGTCCACCCAACCACCTTACCACATTCCAACGCTTGATTTCGCTCGTTCTCACCATTAAAAAGCTGTTTGTTCAGCTGCGGTCTGCACGGATTCAAGTAAAAGCAACTCAATGAATTAGCGGGTTTTATTGGCTGCAGTTTGCTATCAAAAATTTATTTTGTTTATTACTTTTAGCGAAGGCCAAATGCACTCGTGTATTCGGCGCTTTTTTTGACCGAGTACATTGACCTTCGAGCACGAGTACCAACTGAGTACCTGGGGTTCCGAGTACGAGTACTCAAAAAATGGTACTCGAGTACGAGTACTGTACTCGAGTACTCTATCACTGGTTACTAGTAAGGAATACTGACAAAAACAGCCAAGGATAGCAGTGCGGTACGGCACGTTCAAAATTTGAACATGGCGTAATTCAAAAACTTATTATACCGTTCTAACGTAACGTACCAAAAAAAAGTTTTGCATGCGTATCGCACCTACGTACTTTTCATTCGAAGGTAAGGTACGTAGGTCAATCAAAGCTCAAAACATACCGTACTTAAAAGATACGGTACGGAGATAAAAAATTTCCTAAGGTGTATTCGAAGTTCTTGTTTTCGGGATTTAACTGCATACATATTCTAAAATAAAATTCATGAATATTGCAGTTTTGCCAAGTTAGGAGCATTTTAACTGATGTGACGCCTTTTGGCTTTTAGTTGTTGGGGAAGAAAGGGGAGGGAACAAACAATCAGAAGTCAGAACACGGGTCACAAATAATTTGCAGACACATGCATCAGGGTGCTTAGCGTCGTGAGTGAGTTGCAAACATTGCTACGTAACGTACTTGCATGGTACGGTATGTTTGATGCGCACATTCAAACAGCGTACCTATGTACTGTACCTTCACAAAAAATGCGTGCAGTACTTTTTAGCAAAAATTGAAGCGTACCGTATCGTACTATGCCATCCTTGCAAACAACACATAACCGCGACAAAATTAGCGGCAATTACATGTTTTTCTTTTAATTGGATGAAAGGGCGAGGTGCTAGAATCCAGAAGATCTGTGTTGGCGTCAACCTTTATTGATGCTCAGTGCAGCGTATCTCTTGAATACGTTCAAGTTTATTCAGAAAAGTCCTATACCGGTACAGTAAGTTGAAGTTGTTGATCCCTGTTGGGTATCGTCCAGATGAGAGGCACAGCTGCGAGCAAAACTCCGATTGTGCTCGGCCAAGCAACGATGAAGCCAGCTCCGTAGCGAACAACCGGTGGTGCTGATCTCTCTTTCAGCACAGTAAAGCAAAGGCATCCACTTATTCCACATATCCCTGCAAATTATATGCGTGAAGTCTCTCGAAGCAGATCGGTGTGCTTTGTTTTACGGTTCTATCGTGTGTCTAACTCAAAATGGTTAGAATGTCTCCAGAAGAAGATACAGATTCGATTCTCGTTTAATTCAAACCAAAGATGTTGAAATTGGGTTTGAAGTTTTCCTGCTTGAGACGTTCAACTTGAGACCGATGGAGTCTTAAGTAGTAGAAGTATTCGTTTCTGGCAATTCTTAGAACATAAAAAAGTAACACAAATTACAATTCACCAGAAAAAGGATACAGCAACAAAACGATGTACATTATACATGCAAGAAAACAAAAATATGTATAAGCAATAAACATACGTAAAAGGAATGGTCGCTGCACCTTCAACTTCGTGTGATAGACATACAATTTCGAGGAGCGTTTGAATTCCCAATTTGCACTGACTAGTTTAAAACAGGTAGCCAAAGTACCAACATTGTGGCCAGAAGACGTGAAAGCAATAACTGGCTGTAAAAACACGAAAACATTGGATTAAGCTTTGCTAACCTGCAAGAAGGTATATAATGGCAGCAGACCATTGAAGTTTGACGTTTTCCCAGAAGAGCAGCGCAACGACCGCGCAGATGGCGACGATGTCTGCCACCAGCATTGCGAGGATTAAAGTTCGTACAGCTAGCAGCCACGGCTCGATTACTGAAAGTAGAAAACCGTTAATTTCTATCTTTGTCTTTTAATGAAACCTCATCACAACATTACGGCGAAGTGAGAATTATCTAGGCTGTTAGGGACGTGCGGATTAATCGGCATGGGTAAAATTTGGCCGATATTTACCGATTCTTAAAACATATCAACCATAGGCGTAGTCAGGATTTTTAATCGGAGGGGGCACAAACCACAAATTATGCAATTACGTCATCAGAAATTTTCGAAAGAGGAGCTTTTTGTGGGGTAAAGATATAGTGGATTGGAAGATAGAAGCCATGGCCAGTGTGTTGGCACGTTACCAAGATTTGGCTGTAGGGTAATGACTTAAGCCAAAAGCAGAAATGTCTAAATTGGGAGACGTGTTGAGTGAAGTAGCGTAACTCAAAGGTATCACAGACGGGGGTCTGGGGGCGGAACGCCCGGCCGCCGGAGGCAATGAGAGTCTGAGTCCAAAGCCTTCAGGCGCTGAGCGATTTTGCAAAAAAAATAGCTAGTTTAATGCTATTTGATCGCAATTCGCTCGTGTTTGAACTTTAAAGCCATTTGAAAGAACTAGGGTTTTTAACATTAGAAAGCCAATTGAAAAAATTAAATTGTTTAATTCTCTTTTTTCTTACAATTCAAGTCCAAATCACCATTAAAATTTTGCATTTTGGGGTTAAATTTTGTTTGTGATTTAATTCAGGTAGGGGAAAGTAAGGTACATTGTCTCTTGCAATATTTTAGCAGTAAATAATAATCCACTCAAAGATTTCGCTTTGTCATAAAAATAACCAGTTGTAGGAGTACACAGGAATGGGCATTTCAAAATACCAAATCCAGAAGGATCCGAATCCCAAACTATCCGAAATCCACATTGAAATATAAACCGGATAATTGGAACCGGTTTTATATCAACGCAATTACGTCGGTAGAAATTGTTTGCAGTTAATTCTCACGTAAAAGTGTAGTGAGCCATTTGCTTTGTAGTTGGGACTCCGTGAGATCGCGTAGTACGTTTGTTTTTGTTCGCGAATTTTGACAGATGAAAATTGATTTGCTTATAACTAGCAAATGGTAAAACATAGAATGTTGAAATTTGGACTCAACGTAACAATTAATGAAAGCGTCATGTGTTCTAATTTTGGGAACCTAGGTTACGTGATCGTGAATTGAGACGCAAAAAAATACTTAAAAAACGGCAAGTTTTGGCTTGAAAATTTATTAATTCGCCTATAACTTCAAAACCACTTGACGTACAAAGCTGAAATTTAAACAAAATGTGGTTGCTTATGATTGCTTTAATGCAAACCAAGTTTTGGGGCGCCCGGTTACATGACCAAAATTTTACAGACCGAAAATGAACAAACAGTTGACGAATTTGAACTGATATATCATCATAATTACCTATATTAATGAAAAATGGTTTGAAATTTTTGAGCACACTATCAACCACCTTTCTTTAGGTTATGTTCGTTTACCCAACTTGAATTCTATTCTTCTTGTTTTGCATCTTTTTTCTTAACTTTATTTTTTTCCTTTTTCTTTTGCCACTATCTACTTTTAAAGTTGTAAACCGCTAAACGCACTGTATTCAAAATTTGAGCCACTGAAGATATCAGGGAGGACTTTTATGCGGCAGAAATCAGGGGAGCCAGGTTGGGGGGCTCCCCCTTAATCGGGTCCTCCAAAATTTTGAACTTTTAACCCATTAGAGCTAGATGGATCAAATTTTCAAAGTGGGTAGATATTAAAAATAAACTAAACCTAACAAAATTTGGGGGTGCGGCGATGGGGGTTTTCCCCCAAATAGGCCCTCCAAGATTCAAATTTTTTAACCTTTTAAGCTAGACGCATGAAATTTTAAAGGTAGGCTAAGTAAATATATAAGAAAATTAAGATTTGACAAAATTTGTGTGTACCAAAATGGGGAGGTCCCCCATACGGACCCCCAAACGGGACCGCCAAAATGCAAACTTTTTAATCACTCACATTAGACACTTGAAATTTTCCGGGAAGGCAAATATGAAGAAAACTTTTCTCCAAACGGTGCCCTCCAAAAATCAAACTTTTTAACTTTTTACATGAAATGGTGGTCCACAAATTCTCAACTTTCCCATTTGAAGCAACTTGCTTTAAAACATCTTAGCATTCCTGCAACGTCAGCTTCTTCCGAAAGGTGTTTCTCCAGTGCACGCATGACTGTGAGCGAATTAAGAACGCAGCTAAGTGGTGAAGATTTAGAAGCACTCAATGTCGTATATATGCACTGCAATAAAGTGCTGCTTTAATCAAGCAAATTGTTGAATAAATTTTTTCTGGATATCGGTGGTGATTGACTGGTTGTTCACTTTTTTAGCAAGTTAATTTAAACCAGAATAAGATTTGGTATTCTGGATTCGGTTTCAGCTATTTGGAATAATTCTGGAATTGCCAACTATTCTGAAATGCCCATCCCTAGGAGTACATTTACGACCAGGGGGTCCGAGCCTCTTCAATTCAAATTCAATAATTTGTTCAACGAGCGTTGGCCCTAACTAATTTTTTCAAAAGTATTTCGTCGCGTAAAAATTTGCGAGGTGGAGGTAATGCCGTTGCTATGAGGGGAGGGGGCTTGCCCCTCCCTAACGACTGCTTCTGCCTTCCCATTTCGATGTAATGAAAATAATTTTTTTGGAACATCACGTATGCCTGAAGATTACACTCAATGATGCAAAAAGGAATAATAACGTTCAAACATAATTCTCGTCCGATGTTTTCTTGATCTTTTGCGAAATTGCTGGCAAGTGGCAACCAACTGCTGTAAGATAATTTTGATGCAGTAATCCATTTTATTTTTATTAACCCTGTGCACACTACTGGACAGGTTTTCATTTTTGCTTATTTGATGTTCATTGAGTGTTTCTCAAACTAAGGGTTGCGACGCACATCTGGGTCGCTAAGCGTCTATGGAAGTGTCACGAAAAAGAGATGAAGGCCTACAGAATCATTTCCTGGTTAGTGATCATGACATGAAATAAAATAAATGATACGTGAACAATGGTGCAACCAGGGGACCGGGGGGGGGGGCTGATTAATCCTCAAATACTAGTATTTAAGAATGTGTTGGACTTGGATCTGTAAGTAAGGGGGCTGAAGGGGACGGGAAATTTAATTCTTTCAACTAATTTTACAATTTCAGCGATTTAGTTCTTTCAAACAGCTCTGAAAACGTTCGAAATGTAACCAAAATGGTGGTGAAAAGGCTATTTCTTGGCAAAAAAAAAAAAAAAATTAGAAACCGCCAAGCGGCTTGGAGCTAAGCCCCCAGACCCCTATCTAAGATACGATTACGTTGCACCAGTTTGGTCAGTATGCCATCTAAGACATTTTTGAATAAAAATATCTTAACTTTGGTTCAAGTGTCAAGCCCTCTTCTCCCTCCTTAAGAACGAGCTAAGAAACGCTGCGGCCTTTTAGGTTTCTTTTTTAGACATAAATACAGAATTTTAAAAATTGCACATAATTTGTAACTGTACTAGATGAGTTTTAATGTGCAAAAATTTAGTCTATTTTAGTGCCCTCTTACTTTCGGCGAGTGCCCTATCCATTTCATTTGCTCTGGCGACGTCATTGGGTGGAGGTGGATTGTTATTTAAAATTGGTACAGTACAATAAATGGGTATGCCTATTAACCATGTTATTGTCCGGGCCGTATTTACATTGCGCGGAGCCATCGGCACTTAGGACATTTTTGCACCACCTTCGTGCCAAATCTTAGTGAATACCAAAAAAGTCTCACCATTTGAGCTCGGGGGACCCTGGCATTGTGCCATATTGTTGTAAATCGGGTCCTAGTTATTGCATTATGTTCATAAAAAGGTTAGACGAGGGCCTGAGATAGCAACTTTTAGGATAAACTCTCAAGTTCTCCCGAGGGATAGGCTACATTTAAATTGATTGGCAAAAATAAATTTGAGGGGGGCCTGGTGCCCCTGGTCGTCAATACTATTGGTAACCACTGTTGTACGGTAAAAGTGTCAAAAAAATCAAACTGAAGAAACAATAGGTTTTTGTCACATTTTTATCATTGGTGGTACTTAAATTGGCGGTGGAGGGGGAGACCCTGGCTACACCTATAATAACAACTCTGCTAATTTTTCCCTATCAGGTTGTGTTATTTTAGTATTTTTTTACCAACCAGAAAAAAATTTTTTTACGAAAGCTTTTACACACGCTATGTGAAAAGAAAAAATATAAATCTTGAGACTTCTTTTAATCTTGTTGGAGAACACCTCTTTTCCTACTGTTTTTTTTGAGAGATTTGCTGTAGACCTTAGTTTTTGAGATTACTTCTTTTCTGGCTTGTTATTTTTGAACTTGCCCCGTTGTTTGCGTAATTTGCATCAAATTTTGATTAAAGACGTAGGATTTGCTCCAAAAACAATTTATATGAGATTTTCGGCAAAAAATATCAGACATCAGGTCTGATGTTGGCTAATTACATCAACGCTCTGAATACTGGATTCTACGCAAGCTATGTTTCCCAATGCGGTTCTTTAAAATTTTTCAACTTTTTTCTATTTAGTTTTTTCATCAATCATTTAAACAACTGCGCTTGCCGTTAGATTCATACAGAGGCGGCGCCAGCCCGAAATGAGGGGGGAGGACCAAAACAACAATAAGTCAAACGCATTTTTTAAAAGAGAAAATTAACAAAATTAAGCCATAAAATTTTCGTTCAGTTGCAAAAATTGCTAGCGGTCACTGGCATATTTTTAATATCACATATTGCTCAACTACTTCACGCGTTAATTTATTTCAGAGCAATAAAAAAGAATTCGTAACATGTAAGTTTATTTCAAAATCATTTATTAATGATATTCGGTGAGTTAAAATCCAAATGCAGCTGACCCTCAGCTTGGGGGCTGGGGAGCGCTGTAGCTCCACCAGCTGGTTAGGGAAGGATCCCAGGAATCGAAAGCATTTACAGTTTTATTTAGTTTAAATTGTCGCAGATTAAGTGCCAAAGTTCGGAAAAAAATGCCAGTTTGTGTAGTGATAGTATATAAAATCCATGGCTATAGAACGGTAACCTGCGGCTTCTTGTCTAGTTGTCTTCTGTTCCAATAACTTTTCTTTGCTAAAACTAGTAGGCTACCGTAACAACTAACAACCATTGCAATGGGGTGCCAAATTACGTGCCGGAAAAATCTTTATTGCGTAAAAATAATGATTACCGGTACGGTACAACGTACTGGAGAAGAAATTTGGAATGAGTTAAAGGGATACTGCTCGAGATTGGTTTTATTGAGGTCATGACAACTACTTGAGGTAATACTGTAAAGAGGTGCCCCAAACTTCATTCCACTCTTTCCATTATTCACTAAAATAGACTTGATCAGTTTGACCCCGTGCCAATGGCAACCCTTCGTTTCGAATTTTCGTGACATCAGAAAAGGATGACTTCGCAAAATTTTTTGCAGAATTTCAAACATGGCGTTGCTTTATTCTGCAAGAAGCTTTGCGAAGTCATCGTTTTCTGATGTCACGAAAGTTCGAAACGCAGGGTTGCGAATGGTATGGAGTCAAACGTAGTAAATCTATTTTTGTGGATGATGGAAATAGTGTAACAAAGTTTGGGGCACCTCTTTATTACCGCAAGTAGTTCTCATTTCTTTAATAAAACCGATTTCGAGCAGTATCTTTTTAAAATCTAACTCAAACTGAATGATGATTCACCCCTTTTCACTACACCCTCTTAAAAAACTTCTCTGATTTAGGCGTAAGCGTAAGCGTGATTGGCGCCTTTGGATCATGTACATCTTGTGCGCCTGCTCAAGTATGTTGAATGCTGATGAATGACGAGTGTGATTAGGTCTACAATATATTTTCGTGTAATGATAGGTGTAGCAACCATGAAAATAAAAATCGCTTGTTTCATCTTCAATATCCTTTGCAAGCCTAAACGTATCACATTGTGTCCCTACTTTCTTTTCTTGACTCTACATGCTACAGCAGGGGTCGGCAACCTTTTGAACTAGTGGGACACATTCAGTCCAAACAAGGTTCCAGCGAGCCACCACCATTCCAACGGGCCAAAAGAGAAAGGTCTTCGCCCGAAATTCAGGCCTTTTTTCGGACGAATCGATAGCGAAGACCAAAAAAAAGGTCTTCGCCAGAAATTCAGGATTGTTTTCGGACGAATCGGTGGTGAAAACCACAAAAAAAGTTTTCGCCGGGAGATGAGAATCATTTTGGCAATTTAATGCTGCATATCTACCATGGAAAAAAGGTTGCGGGCCGGATGACAATAAAAGGTGGCGGGTCGGGTAAAATGTCTTGGCGGGCCGCAACCGGCCCACGGGCAGTAGGTTGCCGAACCTGTGCTACAGTATTTTTGTGTTAGTATCCTTTTGCTATTATGGCGGTGGTCAAGAATAAAATGAATTCGTCCGTTCGTGACGAACTAATGCGAACGGGGTGGATAGCACCAGAGGTGGAGTCCTCGAGAACGTCCTTGGCCTAGAGGACACATTTTGAAGTCCTCGGCCTTGGCCTCGAAGCCTCAATAAGTTCTCGAAAATTGGCCTGTCCTCGGCTCAAGGTCAACACTATTTTTTGAATTGCTGAAATTTTGTGGAGCGCCGGAAAAAATTTTTTGGAAGAGGTTTTTTATGGAGATCGCCCGAAAAAAAATTTTTGAAGACCTTTTTTTTTGGAAAGCACTTGCTCTAGTGTCCTTGGCCTCGAGTCCTCGACTCCACCTCTGGATAGCACCATTGAGTACAATTGTCAACACATCTTTCATATTGACGAAATCCTGAATTGGTCTTGTCACATCCAACATCTTTCGTTACAACTAGCACATTATTCTGTATCGCACAGAGCTGGACAGCGCTGTTTCGAGCTTTTAGCTCTCATCAGCAACCCTCAGCATATCTAACCAAAGGTATTCCCAAGATGGACAAACCTCTCGGCTAACTGGACAATCCTTAAAGGTCTGTAGAGTGGCAGAACTTTTCTAGCGAATAAACAATTTTCACTTGTTGTGCTATACAAAACAAGCGAAAAATCGCTGGACTCTTATATTAAGGACAGCCATAGGCTATCCGTGTTTCGAAACAGCGCTGTCCAGCTCTGTGCAAATATGACTCGAACTGCTTGCGTCTGCAGGGTTGGTGATTGATCTGGCCACCTAACTGCCTGTGGGGGTCGTTTTGACTTCCCAGGAGTCGACCACGAAGGACACCAAGCTTTTTCAGTTTATTCTATGTTGTTATATGGAATTCGGATACTTTTATACCGAAAAACCCTGTGTATGTTGTATTGCTCGCTCATTTGCAGTCGTATTCAATATAATATATAGTCACATAGGGTACGGCAAACAAAACACTAATGCAAGAACTCAAGCTGAAGCTAAATAATATAGTACGGACAACATAGGCGTAACCAGGATTTTTGATTGGGGGGGGGGCCAAAACCACAAATCACATGCAATAACGTCATCAACAATTTTCAAAAAAGGAAGTTTTTGTGGGGCAAAGGTATCGTAGAATGGAAGATCTGAAGCTGTAGTCTATTGGCACTTAAACAGGATTTTGGTAAAGGGAGAGGGCGAAAACTAATCGTTAGAAAATGCAAATGTCTAACTTAGGAGACGTGTTGGGTAAGCTAGTGTACTCAAGCGTACCACAGACTGGGGTCTGGGGGCGGAGCCCCCAGCCGCCGGTGGCTTTTGGGGGTCTGGGGGCAAAGCCCCCAGCCGCTGGGCAATTTTTGTAAGCTTTTGGGAAAAAAAAGCTATTTTAATCCCATTAGATCACATTTCGCACGTGTTCACAGCCATTTAAAAGAACTAGATTTTTAACATTTGAAAACCAATCGAAAAAATTTGATTCTTCAATCCTCCTTTTACCTGCAATTAAATTCCAAAACACGTTTAAAATCTTGCATTATAGTGTAAAATTTTAATTGTGGGTGATTTGGTCCATGTAGGGGGAAGTAAGGCACATTGCCTCCTGCAATATTTTAGCAGTAAATAATAATCCACTCGAAGATTTTCCTTAGAGATTTCTGTTTTGTCTTGAAGTTAACCAGTTGCAGGAGTACATGTACGGCCAGGGGGCCCAGGACCCTCCAATTCAATTTCAATGATTTGTTCAAAGAGCATTTTCCCTAGCTATTTTGTTTAAAGTATTTTGTGCGTAAAAACTGGCGAGATGAATCGTTGTTACAATAGATAGTTACGCTAACTAAACATCTTATTCCCGGGCCGGATTTACATAGCGCGGTGCCCCTGGCACTTAGGGAATTTTTGCAACATCTTCCTGGCAAATACAGTATAAGCGAAGACCAAAAAAAGTTCTACCATCTGAGGGCCGGGCCCAGGCACTTAGCCATATGGCAAATACGGCGCTGGTTATTGCATTACGTTCATAAAAAGTTAAGATGAGGGCTTGAGATAGCAACTTTCGGACAAAAATCTTAGATTTCACCCTGGTTGTACATTTAAATTGGTTGGAAAAATTGAATTAAGGAGGCACGCCGGGCCCCCTGGTCGTCAGTATTATTTATTGTTAATTACTGTTGTACGCGTGTACTGTTGTACGCAAAGATGCTAAAAGAAACTGAAAATGAAGAAACAAGGTTTTTGTCAAATTTTTGTCATTGGTGGCATTTCAATTGAGGGGTCCCGGGCCCCCTGGGCCACTCCACTGGCTACGCCTATGATTTTGAGATAAGATCGCGCCCTTAAGTTCTTTCATAACAAAAAAACATTTAAAGCAAAATTAAAATAACTTTTTTTCGAAAACGTGGAAGACTCGAATCAAGTCACTTGACAGTTTTTTGAAACCTCCAAGAATTGCATGACATTATTATGACGTGGACAGGTGGTCGCCATTATTATTACTTGCTTTTGCACGCATATATTCTGAATTAAAGAATCTGCAATGCCAGACAAGGACAACATACTGGCTATGCTCTTATTTTATGTATCATTGGTAGTATTTCAGTTGGGGGTTTGCATTACCGCCTGTGTTATAGCATTTAGTTCATAATATCGTTAAACGAGGGCCTGGGATTGCAACTTTTAGCACAAAACTTTTCGATTTTTCACAGGTTTTGCGTATGCATTGTTAAAAATTTGAATTGCAGGGCTCCTGGCCAGGACTCTTGGTCATTAGTTAGGGGCCCCAAGGCTCTCTGGTCGTCAGTTAGGGGCCCCGGGCCCCCCCTGGTTGTTAGTTAGGGACCCCGGGAGTCCCTGGTTGTCAATTAGGGGCCCCAGGGCCTCCAGTTTGTTAGTTAGAAGCCCCGGGGCACCCGTTTCTCAGTTAGAGGCCCCATGGCTACCTGGTTGTCGGTTAGGGGCCCCGGGGTCTACTGGTTGTTAGTTAGGGGCCCTGGGGTCCCTTGGTTGTTAGTTAGGGGCCCCCTCGTTGTCGGGTAGGGCCCCCCTGGTCCTCAGTTTGGGGCCCTGGGGCCCCCTGGTTGTCGGTTAGGGGCCCTGGGGCCCACTGATTGTTAGTTAGGGGCCCTGGGCCCACTGGTCGTTAGTTAGGGGCCCCCTGGTTGTCGGTTAGGGGCCCCCCTGGTCCTCAGTTTGGGGCCCTGGGGCCCCCTGGTTGTTAGTTAGGGGCCCCCTGGTTGTCGGTTAGGGACCCTGGGGCCCACTGACTGTTAGTTATGGGCCCTGGGCCCCCTGGTTGTTAGTTAGGGGCCCCCTGGTTGTCGGTTAGGGGCCCCCTGGTCCTCAGTTAAGGGCCCTGGGGCCCCCTGGTTGCAAGTTAGGGGCCCCCTGGTGGTCAGTTAGAGGCCCCGGGGCCCCCGTTTTTCACTTAGGGGCCCCAGGTTGTTGGTTGGGGGCCCCCTGGTTGTTAGTTAAGGGCACCCTGGTTATTACTTGAGAGCCCCCTGGATGTTAGCCAGGGGCTCCTGGGCTCTCTCGTCGTCCGTAACTGCAATTAAACATCGCTAGGCTATGTTATCATAATTTTATATCATTGGTGGTATTTCAATTGGGGGGCCCGGGCCCCCTGGGCCCCCCCCTGGCTACGCCTATGACGTACACTTACGTGTAGTAACAAATTTTGTCCTGTAACTTCTTTGTACAAAACCTTAAATTTTTTGAAATTAGAAGGCGTCCATGAACTTCAACCAACCAATTTCATGCATCAGCTTCATCACAAGAAATTTAAAGCACCTCTCAACAACACTGTTTCGTTGACGTCACCAAAATTTACAGTCCCAAAATAAACGTACTATATTTTAAACCTCTAGTTTAAACGTCAGCAGAAAAAAGTCTCTGACATATAGATGAATTGCATTGTGAGGAAAAATTGAACCTAAAGTAAAAGAATTATCCTGGGTTTGATTAAAAAAAAGATGAAACAAAAAGCTATTGAAACCTGCATGCCATTTTGACCTTCTTTGTTCCATATTCTGGAAATACATCATTTAACTGTGTACTCTTGTGTGTTAAGTCTCTCTTGCCGTAGTACCAGTTGAACTAAATAATTGTCTGTTTCTTGTCAATTTGATTGTTTGTTTCTCAAAGTTGTCCCACAACCAAGTAACTAGTCAGGAAGCATCTTGGATTAAAAAACTTTCAGGTTCGTCGATGCTTCCTGGTCTGAACAACCTGACCGTAATTTTATTTTTACGTGTGTTCGTTTTGTATGCGTTGTATTGCTTAAGCGATTAAACGGTTTTCTCTCATTCATTCAATCATCAAGCATTTGTCAACAAATACAGCTTTGGCACTCTTCGCAATTCAAATAGTAGGCTGCAAAATGTTTTTGCATTTGTAACACGTTTTTTGGTGGCCACAAGTTTGTGCTCCAATGTTTAAATACAGCCATGCTAAAATGTCTTCAACGCTACTGTAATTGTAATTACTTTTTATCCACCAAGTTGCCTTGGCCAGGAGACCCTAACCCTAACGGTCTTCGAGTCAAGCTGCCACCTGCCCACCTGTCTACCACTTACGTTGGAGGCTTCACAATGTTCCTTTTATTGCTAAAAGTCAAGCAGGGAAGCTGTAAATAGCAATTTTTATGGCTTTAGTTTGGCTCGACCGGGAATCGAACCCGAGTCTTCCGTTTCAGTAGCAGACGTTTTATCCACTCGGCCACTAATCGGAAATACTACGTTCAAATTTTATGCCGAAAATAGATGAAGATCAAAAAGAGTTCTCATTCAGACGCCTATTTTACGGCCCCGGCTTTTGTACTATTTTAGGCCTACCAGTGATTTTGGGTACATATTTTTGCATTTTTACTTCATTTTAATTGAATTCAATTTGAATAAGATTTATGATGAGCAAAATAGTTTATTTCATAAATATCCAAAACATCACCTAAACTTCTATATATATGATTTTCCATGAGCATTATTCTTTTCAATTTGTTTTATATTTTGAAAGTACAATATTTTGTTGGTTTTTTTGTTTATTTTAGATTAAAGCATTTAAATTAATCAAAAGTTGATTTATCGTAAGCTCCTGATTTCATTTTTTCCTATAATAGTAGTACTGCACCGCTACAGCACAATCATTACGCTACGGTATAAAATAAAAATTCTTCATCCAGCATTATTGTTACGTAATACTTACTTGTAACGGTTTGGCACTCGTACGTTCCATTGTCCATCGTGCATTGACGAAACAGGCCTCGTTCCCGCTGCGGAAGTTTCACCCAATTGGAGGCCCACGCAGACCAAACACCAATAGTCAGTCCGACAGATCCCATTAGAATAGATACAAGAGGCGGAAAATTCTTCATAAAATTATACGAAAACATCCTGTTGGCGCAACCCAATACTTGATCAAAGATGTTAATATTCTACTTAAACTGTTTAATTTTCCTCACAACTCTTGCAAGTTTTTTATTTTTCAGCCCATAAAAACTTTGAATCGGCGCCGTCCAAAGCCAAATCAGGATACAGAAGCTTTTTCTTTGTTGAATAATTCTGTTTATGCTAATGCCATGTAGGGTGTGATTATGTGCACCACGATTTGGAAAATAGCCAACTATTTTCATTTCAAGGTTGGTTTTGAGAAGAACCGTATTGTTACTTGAAACGACAGGTGGGCACTTCACGCCACTTACGCAGGATCAAGCTTTGATCAAAATAACAAACGAGTCTTTTTAATATTACTGAAGTTTCAAAGAGTTTAGTTAACCGCTTCGAGCAAAGCTCAAAAAAGCAGAGACAGAAAGTTTGTTTTTTTAGAAGATCTTCAACAGTGAAAACAACTCGATGCTGTTTCATTATCATATCAAAAGTAAACAGTAGATTTATTCCACACAATGATAATGACGCTCAATACGATAAAGCAAAACGGATTAAATTGTTACGAAACACCAGCATTAAACAAAACCTTATTTTACCCGAGATGTTTGACCAATACACTTTACAAGGGGAGGGGGGAAATGCCCCCTTGTTTAATTCCTAAACCAAAATTCATGGAAACACCAAATTTGGCATGGAGGTTAGTGTTCACTTATTGTTCTCAGAACCACTGATTTTGAGTTGATGACGTTTAATTCATGGCGACGTCAGAACTGTATTTTCAAAAAATGTCATTAGCGGTTTAAATTTTGAACATATGTTTGTTTTTTAATACTGATTCTAGAAATGTTTAAGTCGACGTGATTACATCACAAAAATGTGGTATGACGTCGTTTAAATTACATATGGGGCAAAAAATGCTCAGATTTCGGAAAGTGACTTTGGCAAACCTCGAAATCGGAGAATTTTGCTTTTTCTCAGCAACTTCCAATTTTCAGGGGTCATTTGTAAGGAAATTTGACTCCCAGTCAAGTTGGTTCAAAGTCAAAATAACTTTTCGTAAAAAAATTGATCTCGAAAAAACCGAAAGCCATTTAAAATAAGGTTAATTTAACCCAAAAGTGCCCAACCAACTATACAAAGTCCGTTTTGCCGAAGTTTAAATTCACTCCACTTTTTTTTCTCATTTTAGGCATAATAAAGAGGCTAGTTAACCTCAAAAGTTTTGATTTGCGCAATTTTGCTCGTTTCACCAAAAATCTACTTAATTTTGTTTGTTTATGAGACAAAAATCAGGATTTATTGTTTTCGTGCTTATGGACTAAAGGCTACCAGCGAGGAAGCCAAGGGAAGAGTCACCACAACGGCGACTATTAAAAACAAGCAATGCGAAAAATAAATGCGAAAAACACAAAACGACTAAACAATAAAACTCTGGCATGCCAACGTCAAAACACCACAATTAAAGAATAAAGATATTACGAGCAACAAAAGCTAGATCAATTTTAAGCTGGATGAAAATATTTTTTCAAAAAATTTCTTCATTTTTATTGCCTATTAGATTAAATGTAATAGAAATGATACTTCTGAAAAAAAAATGCCGAAGTATGTACCGGTATCCTATATTGCTTCTATGTCACAGGCGTAGCCAGAGGGGAGGTCAGGAGGCCAGCTCCCCCCAATTGAAATGCCACCAATGAAAAAAGTGATGACAACAATCAAGCCTGTTGTTTCTTCAATTTCTTATAGCATTTTCGCGTACAACAGTGATAATATTAATATAGGAGGTGGAGCATCCAGCCAATTCCGGTAGTTTACTACATAGCTAAAATCGAAACATAATTTTTGAAATTTTTGTTCTCACTTTGGGGCTTCGATTGCAAACATATTCAACAAAATTAAAAAGATATTCCCCTAAAAGGTTTATGGAAACCCGAAAACAGTTCTCTCAGACCGAACTTCCAGGGAAAAAGACTGAATAATACTTACCCTTTCAGTAACATCACGTGACTAAGTTAATTTTGGTAAACTTCCCCTTTTTTCTTGAAATTCAGGTTGGGAGAACAAACTCGGGGTTCCCTAAAACTTTTTTAGATGGATGTCTTTTTCTATTTGTTAAATATCTTTGCAACTACAGCCCCAAAATGAAAACTAAAACTTTCAAAATTATCTTTCGAACGTACTGTAGTAAATATTGTAAGCCACCGGAATTAGCTGAACGCTTCACCTTTTTTAATATTGATGGCTAGGGGGCCTGGAACCCCTCGATTTAAATTTTTTCCAACCGATTTAAATGTATAACCCAGAAGAAATTTAGGGCTTTTTTTCCTAAAAGTTGCAACCTCAAGCCCGCATCAAACCTTTTTGTAATGTAATGCAATAACATGATTAGCAGTCATCTACTGCACCAACTTCAATTAACAATCTACCTTCACCTCGTCAGTTGTTACGCGACAAAACACTTAAAAAAAAGCTAGTGAAAATGTTTATTGAACAAATTATTGGATTTAAATTGAAGAGGTCTGGGCCCCCTGGTCGTACATATATTGCTAAAACTGGTTACTTTTATGACAAAACAAAAATCTCCAAGCGATTCTTCCAGTAAATTATTATTTACTGCAATGTGCCTTGCCTCCCCCACCTGGAGGCAATGTACCTTGCCTTCCCCACCTGGGCCAAGTCACTTACAAAATTTAATCCAAAAATGCAGATTTCAACGTGTTTTCGACTTGACCTGTAAGTAAATGAAGGACTGAACAATTTAAGTTTTTCAATTCTTTTTCAAATCGTAAAAATTTAGTTCTTTCAAGTGCTCTAAAAACATGCAAAATGTGATCCAATCTGCATAAAAATTGTTACTATTCAAAAAAAAATTACAAAAACTTGCTCAGCGGCTGGGGGCTTTGCCCACAAACCCCGTCTGTGACACGGTTGGATTACACTAGTTTGTTTACCAAGTCTCCCAATTCAGACATTTTTGGAAAACTTGTTTGTTTTTGTTTCAAGTCCTCCCTTTAGTAAAGTCTTGGTTACGTGCAAATCCAGGCTGACTTCTGATCTTCCATTTTACGGTATCTTTGTCCCATAAAAGTCCCACTTTTCGCAAAATTTTGATGACGTTATTGCATGTGATTCACGGTTTGTACCCCTCCCAATCAAAAATTCTGGCTACGCTTTTGTTCTATATATGACCTAAATATAATGAATGAATAAATAAATTTATTGTTTGTCGCCAACATGTAACAAAATACAGTACAGAGTAAAAAAATTGCAATAAGAAATGATTGGCTGATTCATGTACAGTAATATCGAACTTAACGAAAACAAGGGTTCTGCGAAGTGACCGGATTAAGGGTCTTCGAATTCAGCAGTCACACTTTTAAATGGAATAGAAAAATAAATAAATAAACTGTATTACGTATTTGCGCAGCGGCAAAATGTCAGAATCCAAGGTTCAATCATCGAGTTGGCAGGGCCGGAATCGTATCCAACCATTAGATGGGGCTAACGATTAAACATTTCATTCACAATCACTTCGATCTCAATGAAAATGTCAAAAAGAGCTGTTATTTTCATAGGGCAAAACATTTACCAAAATTCTGTTTTATAGTGTACGCTAAAAAGTTAACCGTAAGTGGACCAAAGTAAGTCGGAAAAAATAGTAGCAGTGTTTTAATTCTGGCAATTATTAGAGCATAAAAACTTTTTAACAATTCGCCAGAGAAAAGATTCAACGACAAAACGATGTTCGTTATTGCAAGCAAGAAAATAAAAATATGTAAGCACATAGCTAAAGTTTATTTATAACATGAAGTTGATATAAACAATAAACACGCCACGCAGCAAGTGGTTAAAATGCCACAATATTTCGTGTTTGTTTTGATCACCTACTGACGTCACAAAGAGATCGCTCAAAACATTGCTGATTCACCAATTTTGTTTATTTCGCCGGAAGCACAAAATTATATTCACATGAATTCTGCACTCTTTCGAAATTAGCAGCATTCGGAAAGCGTTCGTGGCATTTTGCTGCTTTTGTTACAAAACAATAGTTTGCATTCATCCTTTTCCAAAAAAAAAAAAAAAAGATCAGAAAGACACCACCAGCGTAAAACATTTTTATGTAGAACAACGGTTTTCACGTGCACTTCCGGTAAATTGCTTCGAAAGAGCGAATCGGACTCTCCTCTTATGTTGTCAGAATTGGGAATCTCACCCTTCATCATCCAGTAAAGTCAAAAAAATGAATTTTTTTTTATAACAACATTTCCATTTATCATTATTAAATTTTTGTGGCTATTACACTGATCTTTTTTCTTTTTCTTTGTAATATTATCGTTTTTTCAAACTCTATAAGTTAGTCCGTTAGATAAACTAAGATTATTAAGACTTGCTATAGCAGATAAATAATTGAGCAAAAACTAATAATATTATTCTTATGAGCATTACTGGAGACAGCATTAAAGTGCTGTCGAATGAAGTAGAATTGCAAGGCGTGATGCCTCCGTGAACTATTTAGAATTAATTCTGGCTATTTTGCTTCAGAAAGAATTAATTTTCAAATCAAATGAAATCTTTCATTATACTCTCTATAATGCGCCGAAGAGTGTTACGAGTTTGAGGAGGCCCATCTTCGGGTCATTGGGCCTGGGCTACACAGCTCCTTTTTGAAAAAATGTTGCAGCGATGTCGAAACGTTGGCAACACTGTGTCCGATTTGACCGGTTCCAGATTTGAATCTCAGACTTAGCGCTCCAGAGACGAACGCGTTACCGCTCGACTGGCCAGTAATAATTTAATTGAAAAATGTAATTTGTAACAACTTGTTTTAGAAATCGGATTTTGCACGACTACACACGACTTTGAAAAATTTTAAATTCAAAGCCCGACAGAAGGTTTCACTTGGTATTTGACATCTTTTAGTTCTCATTGTGACATATCCCTTGCTGTAATTGATGCATGCACGCCCCAACAGCCTCTGAGACGAAGCGCTTTTGAAATCTGTTAGAAAAATCATCTTAAAGGATGAAGCATCCAGCAAATTCTAGTAGTTTACAGCAGCTAAAAGTGAAATATAAGTTTTGCAATTTTTTTGTTTTCATTTTTGGGTTGCGGTTGTAAAGATATTCAACAAATGCAAAGAGATATTCGCCTAAAAAGTTTTTGGAAACCCTGAGTTTGTGTGTAGCGTTAGAGAGAAATTCAATTACCTAACGTCAACAGCTTCTTATTATTAGTACAAAACTTATCTTTCTTGATCATTCTTTCTTATTGGGCGCCGTTTGGAAAAATATTATTTATCATTGTGACAATGCTTTTGTAGCTTACTTGTGTAATTTTTTGTCCAATTTATATATCGGATATATCAACTTTATTATACCTGACAAAATGTACTACAAACATGACAAAAAAATACAACAAAATAACTTTTATATATCAAATTTATTATATCTGATATATCAAGTTTATTATGTCGGACAAAATGCATCTCAAAGATGACAAAAAACGACTAAAAAATAAACTTGATATATCAGATTTATAAATGTGATATATTAGCTTTATTATATCGGACAAAATGTATCTTGAAAATGACAAAAAGCAACTAAAAAAGAAACGTGATATATCAAATTTATAAATCTGATTTACAGCTTTATTATATTGGACAAAATGCATCCTAAAAATGACAAAAACGAGTAAAAAATAAAGTTGATATATTACATGTATAAATCTGATATATCAACTTTATTATATTTGCCATCTTGTTCAAAGTTGCTCAAAAAAACGTCTCAGCTGGAACAAAAACGCCTACATACTAAGTCGGAAATTTCCGACTTATTTTGTAGGCTTTTTTGTTCCAACTTACTGTGCCTAAGACTGCACTGAGACTGCACAGCGAATTACTCGCAGTGGAATTGCAGTCAAAGTCGCCAAAGTGTGAGAGCGACATTAGTTTACGAATTCTTTCTTGAAAGTAATTTGAAAATTAACAAACTAATTTTAACTTTACTTAACAATTTGTGTAAATTAAATTTAACTTATCAAAAGCATCAAACTAAAACTGAACATCGAGTTAAAACAAAATCCAATTTCTAAAGCAATGCAAAATCAATATGTGCGCATGCTTGATTAGTGCAAAGCGCACGTACTGTAAATAAAACAAAAAATAACACGTTATGAATCTAAAAAATAAGCAGGCGCGTATTCTTCATGCATGCAAGGCATGCATTGCATGCCTAGTCATTTGGCCCAAAAAGAAAATAATAATTTAAACTAGCACATGTAAAAATTTAAAACAAAATCAAACTAAGTTGCCTCAATTATATGTATTCACTTTCGAGTCGAAGTACCAACAAATAGTGTCGCTTAATTTATTGATTTAAGTAGCAACAAATGGTCTCGCTTAATTTATTGATTTCAGTTTTAGCCTGTTTTCAGCATATCGCTAAATAACAAAAAATAATGGCAACACGCATGCAATTTATAAATTGCATTCAACGGCTCTAGAGATCGCTATGTATCGATACGATTACGAACAAAATTAAATAGGTTTTAAAACTTTGACTGGAGCATTGTTTGCTGCAAAAGTTCTTTTATACGTCTAGTTTCTCTTTTTCGTAAAATAAAGTCTCTATTTTGATTTTAGATTTGTAACAGTAAATTAGCTTTAGACAGGCCACAAGCTATCCACTAGAGATGGCGCGGATAACAAAAAATGCATCCGCATGCTGCGCTGCGTCCGCAAACTTTGTCCGCATGCTGCACCGCACCGCATTCAAACATGACTAAGTTCACATTGCACCGCACCGCAAGTTAAATATCTTTTAAATTTCCACTAACATCAGAAAAAAATTAGCTCTCTAGCTTATGACATATAAAAAAATTGATTTTTGGGGTATTATTTTGGAGAGTTTTCAAAAGAGTTGCTCTCTAAAACCATGTCAAAATTTTTGTTTTTTAAACATCTGCCGGTATTAAAAAAAGTAATGCCATAGCTTGAGCCGTTCAAAAAACTAATTTCTGAGGAGTCCATTTGGGGGCCCCTGGGGGGGATACCTCCATACTATGTCAAACTATTTGTTGCTTAAATCTCTACCAATAAAAACAAAAAACTATCACCCTAGCTTGAGCAATTAAAAAAATTAGTTTTTTAGGGCCCCATTTTGGGGGGGTTCTGGGGAGAAGTCTCAAAAAAATTCAGGAGACAAAATAGCATTTGCAGCCCAACAAATTTACACAAAAATTAGACATAGATGTTGTGTGGTTTAGGAGAAGAAGAGTGCACAAAATTTAGAAAGCAAAATATGAAAAAAGAAAAAAAACTCAATGCGGCCAAAAGTGTAGGTAGAGATGACAGAGTATCTTACGACATATAACCATGTGAAATATTTTTTGCCGTATTTAAGCCGTTTTTGAATAAGACCGCTTTTTATACCAAACTTTTGAAGTAGTTTTCAGGTCCTAAACCTGAAGTTACGGGACTCATTGCCTTGAAATTTGGCACACACAAATAACTTATGAATCTCAAACTGCTGTCAAAATTTCATGTACTGTAGCTAGACCAAACCATTCTCGAGTTATAAGTAAAAGTCTGACACTTTGCACTCATTAACTTTGAAAATGGTCGAGTAAAAACTAAAAAACACGCGACGTGAGATCAGTCGTTTCAATTATAGCCTTTCAGGTTTAATCTGCCTTGTGTGTGCTTGCTGTCAGTTTTACTGCACCATGTTTTGGCAATCAAAAACAATCTACCCAGTACCAGTCTACCTGATGATTTAATGCAACTACTGCACTAATCCTGAACCAGTAGCTCAATTAATGAAATATAAGGTATCACGTGCTCTGCATGCTGTCACAAGCTACTCCACTTGTATGAAACTACCCTATGTAATAATACCTTTGCCGTTTGCATGTGTGTTGGATTGTGGAATAACTTTTGCTAAAACTACGTACGGTATATGAGATAGGCTCCAGACATAGGACCGAAAGCCTAATTCTTGATGCCATGACCTGTTGACGAATAGGCTACACTTAACTAACTCTTTCACTTTGAAATGCAAGCGCATGTGTAGTAGAAACCAGGGTGTCGAACCGTTTCAAATAACGGTTCGGGTTCAGGTTTAGCTCCGGCTCAAAATATTTTAGCGGTTCAGGTTTGGTTCGGGTTCACTTGAGCACCATTTTCGAGGTTCAGGTTTGGTTCAGGTTCACTCAAGTAAAATATTACTGGTTCAGGTTCGGTTCGGGTTCATTGACTTAAAATTTAACTGTCGTTACTCGTTTCATCCAGAAAAAAAAAAAGGAGAAATTGTTGATTCTGTTGAAGTTCACCACTGCTCTTATTGTGCGTGTACCAGCGTCAGCGGCATCCGGATATGAAAAAATATATTCTTACTTTTGTTAGGGGTTCAGGTTCGGTTCGGGTTCACTTGAGTACAATTTTGAGGGTTCAGGTTTGGTTCGGGTTCACTGAAGTAAAATTTTGCTGGTTCAGGTTCGGTTCGGGTTCACCAAAATGAAACGGTTCATTCGGGTTTACGGTTCGGGTTCAGGTTCGGTTCGACACCCTGGTAGAAACTGTTGTCTAGCCTTGGGCTTGTACCAATACCATAGGCATAAGCCTACTGCGTAAAGGGAGGGTATGTCGCTAGGCTTTGTTTTGTGCCTCTACTCTGATGATTGCTTCCAACAAATCTGTTTCTTCTACTTTTGTCTGCCTTTGTTTCATCTTCTCACCGACATGGGTGCCGAAACCCGGGGGATGGGGAGATATATTCCCCAATTTGACTGTATCTTCCCCAATAATTTGAGTATAGTCTGCACCTGCATCCCCCCAATAATTTGACTTTGGTGTGCATTTGAGCGCAGGTCTCCACTAGAATTTGGGGAACAAAGTTTTCTTTCTTTAGGTGAAGACCTTTTTTTTGGTCTTCACTTAATTTGCTCACCTGAAAGAAATCGTGGTCGAGGTTCATCCCCCCCAAAGTTGAAAATAGGGCAAAATTGGGGTAAAATTGCAAGTTATCTCCCCCAATGCTCAACGAAGATCGGCACCCCTGCTCACCCAACGTCCTAAACCTTTCCTAGTCTAGCCTACCAAAACCAAAATCTTTTTGACACCAACCAAAATCTTTTTGTTGGTGTCAAAAAAAAACACGTTCAGCCGATCAAAACTAAGTTTCTTGTAGCCAAAATAGCCGATTCTAGGATGCTCCGAATTCTGAAAAAATAAACTTGAACTGAAGGCACCTTTTCCTGTTTTAGTAGCATGCATTGTCTTCAATTTCATACCGTACAATAGTTACATCCAGACTAACCATTATTGTTCATAAAGAGAAAATCACCAACAATAATTGTAAAAAAAATGTAAAAAAATTTTTGTACGCGGCGCTGCGCTGATGCTGTGACGTAATGCAGGTTTTAGTTGCCACGCTGCGCGGCGCGGTGCACCAACAACAGCGCGCGGCCGCGTACGCTGCGCTGTTGCCATCTCTACTATCCACCAAAGAATGCAATTTTAAATATTGCATGCGTGTTGCCATGTATTTTATGTAATTTAGCGAAATGCTAAAACCGAATAATTAAGCGACGAAACCAAGCCGTGATAGCCGGTAGGAATTGGCATTAAGTAATGTACAGTAAGTCAGAGTGAGTGTTTGGTATAGTACTGTTCGCATTATTTAGGCGAAATGGGGAGCTATAAGAGTGAAAGCAAGATGTGAAATCCATTTAAACAAAGAGTTATCGGTAGTTGGTTCAGTTAGTACTTAGTAGGCCTAGGCTAGTTGTAGAGTTTGCAATAGGTTTGCAAAAAAGTTTTTAAGACTATTAATAAATTACCGGTAGGTTGTTAAGCTGCTTTGTTTGTGCTTTACTAATTGCTAAATAAACTAAACAACGCCAGACCTAACCACATATGCATTGGATTAGCCTTGAGCCAACCAGCCTGCAATTTTGTTCAGCATCACTGGCTGTTGCTAGGGAGCGATATATTATAATGACACGAGGAAGAGGCTATGAAAGTAGGCTATCTATTTGCTATTCAGCAAGTTGGCTCAGCTTAGTTCTGCAAGAAATGTTTTTACTTCAATGTTATTCAGCGTACTTTACCGTTAGTGTTTGCCTAGAATGGTGCCGGCTACTGGCACATAGGTAACAGTATAAAAATGCTATAGATGGCCTAGATCTGTCACTGTCTGTAGTAACACAAGAACGACTTGCATTTGGACGGTAAATGTACACACTAATGTTTACTGGGGAGAGGAGGCCTAGTTGCAATACCAAACATTTATTTGTGTAAGTTGCTTTTTTATTTTACTGCGGGATGATTGATGACGTCATAAAAGCTGATGACGTCATCATAATTGCATGCCTGATTTAAAATGTCACGCTACGCCACTGAAAATAAGATACCGAGTTCAAATGTAACCGTGAACAAGATATGTTCTCCAAGTCTGAATTTCCAGAAAAATAGGGTTTTACCAAAATTGTATTGGTCATGTGATGTTACGGGAAGGGTAAATATTATTCAGTTTCTTTTTCTCTCCAAGTTGAGGCTGAGAGAACAAATTCAGGGTTTCCAAAAACTTTTTAGAAGGGATATCTTCTTGTATATGTTGAATATCTTTGCAGCCGTAGCCCTAAAATGAGAACAACACATTTCTAATAATAGATTTCAATTTTAGCTCTGGTAAACAACTGCAATTGGCTGCATCCTTCAACCCCTTTAACGTATTCAAAATGGTCAACAGATTTGTGCATTTAAGCTGCGTGCGGTTAATTACGTAGCGTTTGAATGCAAACGCAAGAATTAAAAAAAGTTGTACAGCAATATCGGAATTGTAGCTTTGTTGACGCTGTTTTGTTTTCACATTGTTTGAAATGTCGAAAGATCACGGTTATTTAATTATATAATTAGTAAATTATTAGTTATATAATTATTAGAAAATAATTGATTATAACAAAGTTTAACTTGCGCTAAAATACTCACGTTAATGCAAACGAACAGCGGTAGTAATATCGCCATCCACTACTCGCTACTCGCTGCCTCGGGCGCATCGATTCGTTTATAAAGTTGCCCATCACTGTACAAACTAGCACTTGACTTGAGTTACGGAAATAATGAGGCAATGTTACATCATAAATTATTAGTTTTGCTAAGCTAAAGGAGCATGATTTTAAAGCAATGCAATGATGCAGGGTAGAGGAAACTTCACCGAAATTTTTTATCACCTTTTTTATTAATTTTGACCCAAACCTAACCCAAACTCAATTCGTCAAAACCAACTCCAAACCTAAACCGAAATCAAACCCAAATGGTAACCTTTGAAAAGCAAATGAAAAATGCGAGGATGAATATTTTTCATTCTTTCCAACTTAAATTTTTTTGATGAAATAGTCACTCCCATTATTCAGCCGGGTTTATGTTTTTTTTCCACCGCTCCGGGTTGCAGCTGTACCCACTGTCGTTGGTAACAAAATGTTTCTACTTCCACAAAACCTTTTTAAACGTTCTTGACTTGGCTAAAGGGGGCTGCAAAGCCTCTTTTGTCTTGGTTAAAGGGGATTGAATTAGTGCCCCTCTGGTTGCGCCGCTGTTCTCAAAATAGTTTGTTTTCTAGTAGTACAGTACTAGATAGAAGACTAGTACCACTACTGAATAAATTATTTCGATGTCAAAGTCGCAGTCAATGATGCCGCCGAGGGCTCTTCAAAAAACATCAGACTTTTAGAAATAAAACATCAGAAAACATCAAAGCCACAAAACCGGGCATATTCAGCAAATTTTCAACAGAAACATCCATGAACAGAGTTAAATTGGGCTGAAGATCTTTTTTTGGTTTTGTTTTTGAGATCACCTTTTATTTCAACTTCTTTCTCTTTCTCGAAAGATATCGCTGAAGACCTAACGTGTATTCTTTTTTGAGATCATCCTTTTTCCAAGCTTTTTCTCAGAAGAATTGAGTGTAGACCTCTTTTTTTATTTAGATGTCACCTCATTTCCGAAGCTCTGAAGCTAATTTGAAATATTTGCGTAGTTCACATCGAGTTTTAATCAAAATCATCAAATTTGCTCCTGAAAACAAATTATATGAAATTTTCATGAAAGACATCAGATTGCAAGTCAAAAACACCAGATCTGATGTGAAAACATCAAAGCTGGGCATCACTGATCGCAATTCTGTTAGGCCCAAGCTTGATCCTTATCTTTAGTATTTAAGCAACTTGAAGATATGAAGTGACGTCATTTTTTATTTTATATTTTGTAGAAATTGTTTAGTGACAGTACATAATAATGTATGCTTGCTTGATCATCTTGGCGTTTGCCAGTTGTTTTTCATTAAATGTTATTGCAACGTCATCAGGTAAGCTGTAGTGACGTAACAAGAGTATTTGCAGCAATCAACTTCATCAAAAGCAGATATAAATGAATTTTTTCAAAATTTTGAAACTAAAAGTCGAGCAATCAGTCTTTGTCAAGAAAATTCCACAGTAGCCGCTAGGTTGGAAAGAGCAGTATCTTTCTTCAGAGTTGAAATTAGAGTGGGCAAAATTTTAGAAATTTGATAACGTTTAGCAACTTTGCCAGCGGTGGTGGCGTGACAAGAGGCTAAAGCCCCCTTCCCCTAGTCTATTTCTAGGAAAATTTAGACCAAATCAGCATTCTTTTACGCGTGTTTTGCATTTGACCAGGTAGGTGAGGGGGCCTGGCGGAGCTACGTAATTCAATTTTTTCACACTTCATCTTAACAAAAAGATATACGAACTTACAAAATGCCATCCAAATGGCATTAAAATGGCAATTTTTTCACAAAGTATTAAAATCACCCAGCGGTCAGTAGCCTAGGGGGCTGGGGGGACCCATCTGTGGACGCAAACAAATTTTGGTTCAAGCCCCCCTTAACAAAATCCTGGTTACGAGCCTGACCAGCGGCAAGGGGCAAATTAATAGATGCATCATCTCGCAACGCAAACTGAAAGCATATCACGAAAATTCCAAAGCAGGGTGGTCAAAGCTTTTGGACCCTATTTTTGGACCAAAATTACGTAATGACCAGAAAAGAAGGCTACTGGTTTTTATAGGGTGAGCAACAGTCATTTAAAATGAAAAGTCTGCCTAAACCCCCACCAAAAAGGCCAGGTTCGTTTTCCGTTAGAGAATGACAATTTAAAGAAAACCAGTTTTAGAAATTAAAGCATATCGATAGTAACAGATTCACAAACTACACTATTTATTCACAAAATAGTCACATTAGAGTAAAATAGGCTAATTTATGAATAAAATAATATAAATTAATCGGCCAAAATGAAATTACACAAAATTAAACATAAGTGATGTTTTTGAATAATTTATTGCCAGCACTCGTAGGCACCGGCCAGTTGGTCGAGCGATAGCGCGTTCTTCTCTTGAGCGGAAGGTCTGAGGTTCAAATCTCGAGCCGGTCAAATCAGACACAGTGTTGCAAACGGCTCGCCACCGTTGCGACATTTCTTCAAAAGGAGCTGTGTTGCCGCGGCGCAAAGGCGCAAAAGGTGGGTTCCACAAACTTGTCACACAATTCGACCAGGCTCAGCGCCAGAGAGCTTGACTGAGGGGGGCAGAAAAAGTATTTGGGGGGGGACACAGATCAATTTTACAATCATCTTCGGGAGGGAAGACCAAAAAAAAGGTCTTCATCCTGGCCGTTTACCTTTGTTACGGGGCAGAAGTCTCGCTCGAAAAGGCACGTTCATTTTGCCTGGCTGAAAGCGGCGGAATCTAACGGTGCGGATCTCGCTTCTTGCCCACAAGTTCAAGGGTAAAGACCAAAAAAATAAAATAAAATAAAAAGGTCTTTGGCGCAAAATGTTAGGCTTAGTCTTGGCGTACTACACTCCGTGTTTTTCGTCCTGAAACGAAACTTTACGCACGCTTGGGGGGAACAAGCTGTATTTTGGGGTGGCACTCCAGAGGCACCGGGCTTATTACTTTATTTTAGGGACAATCCTCGCTTGGGGGAGCACACTTCTCACTTGTGGGAGCGCAAGCAAAGATGGGCACAATCTTGATCTTCAAGATTAGATCATGATCTTGGAAATCAAGATTGTGATCTGATTTTGATTTTCAAGATCACATTGTTTTAATGATCTGATCTTGATCTTAAGATCATATTTTTTGGATGATCTAATCTTGATATTCAAGATCACCAAAAGGTGGTGATCTTGCCCATCTTTGGACTCAAGTAGTGATTTGGGGGTCACGGCCCCGAAATGCCCCCTGTGGCGCCGGGCCTTTGATTCGACGTAATGCAGCGAGTGTAATGAAAGATTTTATTTTGATTTATGTTTGTAGGCTACATTCAATCAGGTTGAACAAAAGTTGGATTGGCCGGGCAAAACATTATGATCTGCGCAAAGCGCTTATACCGAGATCGGTGAATCAAAGCATAAAATCAATTTTTTAACGCGACACAAACCTTTTATTTAAATTTTTATGGCATCATAATTAGATCATCTGAACGTAAAGGTCTTCGGAACAGCCTATTATGCTTATTGTAAACGAAAACAAATTGTATGCCGTGAAGAGATCAAGATTTTTCATCGTATTGCTGGTTCACGCGACTACCAGTACTTTGCGTGATGAAATTTTAGTACCGAATTTACCGTAGAACCCCAATTCCACAAAAATTTATCTAAGTTTTTGTCAATTTTAATCCCAAGCAGAAAAACGTAGAATGACGTTTTTCACAACTTTTTTAAAGTTTTCAGTAAAATAGACATCAAAGAATTACTATTTTTTCAAATGAAAGAGTTAAGTCAGAATCTAGATTGGAGTTTAATTTGGAAAAACACGGAACGATTTCACACAAGCACCGTGCTTTAAATAAAACATTATCTTGATGTTGGTCGAGCGCTAACGCGTTTGTCATTGAAGCGGGAGATCTTAGCTTCAAATCCCAGGTCGGTCGAGTCGAAGACAGTGTTGCCAACGGCTTGCTACCGCTGCGACATTTTTTCGAAAGACGCTTTGTTGCTCGCAGGCGCAATGACGCGGATACGGGCCCCGCCAACTTGTTGCACGCTTCGGTGCATAATAGCGAGTATAATGAAAAACTTGATTTTGTATTTATAGCTGGGCAAACAACAACTTTGTATGACAGTAGAACACATATTTAACACACCACTAATAAGAGCATCAAAATCCCTTGTCTTCTTCGCCTTTGTAGGATTTTTTTGGGTTATCTAGATATAATATATTTGATTAATGAATTAAGTCAGTGTATTTGAATTATTCCATCTATTTAAACTAGCTAAGCCCTAAAGACCCCGATGTGGATGAAACGAGCTGTAGGGTTTTTTATGTTGTTATCTGTGGTGGACTAAATATTTGATACTGCTCTGTCTACCATTATTGAGCTTTTTCTAAGAACACTAGTAGCAGTTTTAAAAATGGAAACAAGTTACAGCTTTGCAAGTAACGATGGTTTTCGGCATCCGATCAATTTCGCGTGCGAATGCGATTGCTTCGTAATGAAATTGAATGACGACTATTTTCAACGTTGCAGAATGTATATCGGGTCCAAGTTATTTATACAATGGGACAGTCAACGTCACAAAGTCGGGGATTCCTTGCCAGCGTTGGGATGCTACAGAGCCCCACGAACACACTCGACAGCCTCACGATGGGACGGGGCACAACTACTGTAGGTAAGCATGATTTTGGGGATGTTTTGCTTCAATGCAAGACTTTGTATTAACATCTATCAACTCATGTTGCTTTTGTTGTAGTGTATGTTTATCCACCGGTCATTGAACAGCGTCAGAAGCTAACTATTGGACGATCCGCGCACTTTTAATAGCAATCACTAATTTGTGGTTGGAGGAATTCGCTCCAGCTTAGGAGTTTTCAGTGATTTAATATTCCTGTGGATATCTTCGAATTTTTATCCACTGAATTTGCTGTTTGTTCGAAGCCACCAAGCAGAAAAAATCATCGTAAAGCGTCTTATCCAAGGACGCAACAACATGACCAGGGTGAGGGTTGAAATCAGATCATTCGATCAAGGTCGTTGTGAAAACGACGTAATTACTCTTTCGGCCACGCTGCCGACTAAATATGCAAAAAGGTAACAAAAACATATACACTCCTATGTGTGCATGTATTTGCAGTATGTGTTAATATTGAGTTTTGCTTGTTTGTGTTAACGTGTTGGACCGGTTAAAGAGAATGCAAAAAAGCCGCGATCGAATTCCCTTCAACTTGAATGAATGCGGCAGTGGCAGTTTAACCTTTTGTAATGCTTTAAATTGAGTTTGTTGCAGAGGTTTAAAGTAAGTATCTTTACTTACGTAGCCTATATTCAAGTAGAATTTGTCGGTAAAGAAAGAACACTTTTAAAGTAATTATATTTTTGAATACTTTCTACTTTCATCTGCTTACTTTTATCGCGAAGTTACGTTACCTAAAGAATTTTTTGAGTCAGAAGAGTACATAGTACGGTAGTTTTAAGTTTGAACCACAAATTCGTTAGAACGGTTGAATTTTATAAAGGCAGTTGTTCAATTAAGTTAACAAAAGTTTTTATCTTATGAAATGATTCCAAGCAGGTGCGCCCGCAAGGGGGGCAAAGGGGGACACTTGCTCTCTCCCCTGGAAATTAATATGTAAAATGTTTTTTTATGCTTAAATTTGCAAAATATTTCTAAATATATCTATCCAAACCAAGAAAACAATTCTTTGTGGAGCTTTCTACTTTTTTTTTGCCTTGGTGCAGAGGGCGGAGGAACAGGATTGCGTTTTACGTGATTTATCACACAGCATTTTCTTATTAAGCTGCGTAAGCAGCAGCCAAAGATTAAATTGTTTGTTTAAATAGTCAATATCTAACGTTTCGACATTTGTAATGGAGTCCTTATCACAATCATAGGCGTAGCCAAGAGGGGGGCTCAATAGGCCCGCCCCCCCCAATTGAAATGCCACCAATGATAAAAATGTGTCAAAAAAGTTTCGGTTTCTTTTAGCATTTTTCGCGTACAACACTACACGCGTACAACAGTAACTACGGACAATATTGACGACCAGGGGTCCCGAGCCCCACTCAATTCCATTTTGCCAACCAATTTAAATGTATAACCCGGGTGAAATTAGCAGTAGTGCGGTTTCGCACACAAAATGTGTCGATTTGATAGATCATCAAATAAAATGCCTTCTGGAATGTAGTTTAGTTACATTGTTAGTTACGGTATGCTGAATAAACACTAGAACAAAATAAACGTTTGGCAATAGGAATATCAAAGTTCGATGCACACAATAGTTTCCACTCATTCTGTGTAGATGCAGATAATTGTGTAGGCGAAAGTTTAATAAATGCAATTTTTGGATCAGGAAAGACGAAAGAGCATTTTATTTTATTAATTTGAATTGCTCTGATTAAATTAAAAACTTTATTATATGCAACGTATTTTAGATGTTACTGATCAAAAACAGTAGCATAGCCAGGGGGGCTATAGCTCCCCCCCGTTTGGCCTGCCGACCAAATTGCAGAAGGAAAGGAAAATACCACGTCTTTAGCATTTCTGAAACTGTATCTTGCACTGGAATAGACTCAAAAAATGCTTTAAAGCATAGTTTAAAATGTTTATATGGGGGTGAGGGGGGGGGGCTAATTTGTCAAAAATAAAACTTATAAATAAAAAAAAAAAATTGAAACATGGCCAAATATTAGTACTGAACTTTGATTGCTTATAGAAAAATGCTTAACGTAGGTTTCATCAAAAATATATTTAAGCTCAGAAAAACGGGAGAGAGGGGCTATACTCAGTATTAGTTAATTACCAAACACTTTCCTCAAACTTCCTTCTATTAGCCATCCTATTTATATCTTTCTCAATAAAATATCGACGAAATAGATTACTCCTTGAGAGTTTTATTGAACTTCCGGAATAGGATTTTAAGATTTACCAGCTTGTAAATAAGGGAACTGAAATTCTAGCAACAACTACCTCCCAAATAGCCCATATATGCAATAGTACAATCATGTTTTTGCACTGCTAATTTCTATGCCATGTTTTAATAGCGTTAATTTTGATCAAAATAGGCCTAAAACGAAGTTATTTTTGCCAAAAAAAATGCACAGTTTTTGAGCGCTGGGGCTTCGCTTCCAGACCCCCGTGCCTACAGCGGCTGGGGGCTCCACCCCTCACCCCATAACAGCTCTCCCCCCATTGCAGATTTCTGGCTACGTGCTTGATCAATAAAAATGCCAAACAAGTTTGCTCGAGGTCAAGAACATTAAGTTAGTGAAGCAAAATTTGAAAGGGGCGCATTTAAATTATTGATCTGGCTATAAACGACTACATTTTTTACGAATTCATTTAAGGCAATCAGATAACTATTTTAAAGCTCAATAAAGCTGTAATCACACAATCAAGTTTTTTGCACAATTTGCTTGTACCAATGTTTTTTGAGTTATCACATCTGGACGCAATTTTCTTGCTCACTTTCTTGCCAAACGGAAGCGTCTGGGTTTTTCGGCAAACAAATTGCTGAAGCTATCACACGTATTTTTTTTGCGGTAAAAGCATTGAACCAGTTGTTAAGGAATTTCTTTGAAATTTGCAGAAGCAATAGAAATATTATGCACTTTGTCGATTCATTGTTATTTCTCGTTTACCAAAATGAAACAAGCACGTTCACAAAATTGAAAAGCTGCATCTATAGTAATAAATAACTATTTGTGTTCTGCCGCAAAGTGCATGCGCAGACTATAAATTTTTTTTCGTCCTGCAATGAAATATTTTATTTATTTATTTATTTATTAGTGTCAAGCGCAAAAGCGCTCATAGAAAACGAAGAAAAAAAAGAACAAAAAAAAAAGAAACACACACACACAAAAAAAAAGGTTTACAGTCATGCATTACTAGTTCTAGAGCGCCATAGAAGAGCAGTAAGTTTCTCCCAAACCATTTACAGTAAGCAAATCAATCAAGCGAGCAACATATTTCGAACAACGAAATCTGCAAGAGTGAAGTAATGAGTGAACAAACACATTTGTAGACCTGTGACAACGATTCATAAAACGGAATAAAAGTTTGCGAACAAGGCCATGAAAAGTATCGACATTAGCCTCTACTTGATATTGACGGACACTGCAATAGTGAGGAATACCAATTTTCTAAGGAATACCAATACCAATACCAATACCAAGAAGGAATACCAATACCAATACCAAGAATACCAATCCTACCAACTACGGTAGGAATCATTGTAAGACACTCGAAGACGTCTATAGCTTTCATAGGTATAACAACACCACAGCTGACTAGCTTACAATGTACAACAATGAGCCCGAAATAACATATTTTTGATATGAATAGAACACTTATGAAATTTGCTGCGAAGTGAGTTACCAGTAGCATACAAATACTTGACTTGACGAGTGATATCGCAATCATCAGATAATGTATCAGTTAGAAATACACCCAAATATTTTTCAGAATCAACAAATTTGATGATTTTGCCATCCAGAGATAGTTTAGGCCTAAAGTTCTTACAGTATTTTATTCCAAACATCATGCCATATGATTTACTAGCATTGAAGACAATATTATGTGCAACAGCATGTTTCGAGCAGACAGCTAGTAGTTTATTGAGCCCTGATAGAGAAGGACAAAAACAACATAAATCGTCGGCATACATAATATGATTTAGCTTGAGATTTCCCACAATGCAACCAGCATTTACCTTATTCAGTTCACTTGACAGATCATCCATATAAACAGCAAAAAGATATGGACACAAAATACTACCCTGACGAACACCGTTACTGACATTGAAAGAGTCGGACATACAATTACCCCATTTTATCATCATAGTTTGGTTAGTATACCAGAAGTGAAGCAAGCGTAAAAGGCACCCAGGTACGAATCGGGCCATAAGTTTGCGAAATAACATAGCATGATTCACCCGGTCAAAAGCTTTTGAAGCATCAAGGAACACAGAATAAACTGGAGTATTTTTTGTAGTGTATGAGCGAACAACTTCTTTCAATAAAAATGTGCACAAGTCAGTCCCATGAAGAGGTTTGAAACCAAATTGATTATCACTAGTAGTAAGCAACGGTTTGAGTTTAAGCAAAATAAGGGGCTCAAAAAGCATAGAAACTACGGATGCAGTTGCAATAGGTCTATAGTTTCCAGAGTTTGATATATCACCAGTAGAACTCTTAATGATTGGTACTATAACAGTTTCTAGACACTGAGAAGGTATAAAAGAATGCACGGTACCCAAATTAAAAAATACACCAAATATATACAGATGCTAGGATGCGCAAATCTGATACATTCAGCATTTATATTATCACGCCCAGGAGATTTGTTCAGTGGGAGTAGAGGTAAAAGACGTTTAACATCTGCAACATTACAACCTATCCCCTGCAAATTATCGCTAGCCCCAGCAGAAAATATTTCTCCAAGATCAGGAGTATTCTGCTCGTTTAACAAGTTTGAAAATTTATTTTTCCACATTTCAGCAATAACTGCTGTACCACTAATGTTATCAATGCTTGAAGCCAGAGAGTGAGATTTTTTGGGACCAGCAGCTCGGACTTTCTTCCAAAAGTCAGACCTATTTCCACAATTTAGGGCTTCTGCCATTGCATCCGCTTTATTTGTTTTCTTTGTGTATTTACATTAACGTAGTTTTGCCTTAAACAGCTTTTTTGTGCGCAACATTTGCTCATATGTAGAGCCATGTAATGGTTTATCACAAGTTCTCCACGTTAGGTATGCATTTCTAGCTGGAGAATGAGCTTGTTTAACTTGCCCATTCCAGCTAGGTATATACAATGATGTAGACTGCTTTCTTTGATTACCAGTACCAATAATAGATTCTTTGGCCGATGGATAAATGGAAAAAAAATAGATAAAAAATAAAATAGATAAATGGAAAATGTCAAAAACCTTTGCTTGTGTGGAACTCTTAAGCGTATAGCTTAGCTATTTTTACGCGTTGTTATCTATCACCAATAAAATTGGCATAACATTGCATGATTGATCAAGTAATGATAAACCGGATATGTTTTTTCCGGTATTTGCGGTTTCAGAGAGCTCAATAATTGGATGTCAGGGTAACTTTAAACTTTATTATTTTCTAATAAAAATAAAAGTGTTTTTGTTTGGTATCTTATAAAATCAGCGTGAAACAGCTGAAAATTATCTTAACTGCTTAAAAATGCAAAAGGCTCTTTCGCCAGTGGACATGTCAAATTTTAACCAAAAAAATATTAAAATCATCACAAACTCGGCACTAGCGAAAACGTGGCCGGAAACTTTTTTCTGATCAGAAGGAAAATTTCAACATCTTGATTAAAACTAGACCACACATTGAATACCAGAGGTAGAGTCCTCGAGGACACATTTTGACGTCCGTGGCCTTGGCCTCGAAGCCTCAAGTCCTCGAAAATTGCCCTGTCCTCGGCTCGAGGACAGCATTATTTTTTGAACAGCTGAAATTTTGTTGGAAAACGCCAGAAACCTCGCGGAAAGATTGCTAATACCTTTTCTGTTTTCCTTTGTTGGAGCATAGGCGTAGCCAAGAGGAGGGGGAGGGCCAGGGGGCCCGCCCCCATTGAAATTTCACCAATGACAAAAATGCGACAAAAAAGTCTATTGTTTCTTCAGTTTCAGTTTCTTTTTAGGATTTTTTGCTTACAACAGTAGCTAACAACAATATGAAGACCAGGGGGCCCGGGCCCCCTAAATTCAATTTTTGCCTGCCAATTTAAACGCATAACCCGGAGGAAATGGAGAGTGTTTGTCCTAAAAGTTTCT
Organism: Trididemnum nubilum; assembly: GCA_963965965.1. Taxonomy (NCBI): domain Eukaryota; kingdom Metazoa; phylum Chordata; class Ascidiacea; order Aplousobranchia; family Didemnidae; genus Trididemnum; species Trididemnum nubilum. The sequence continues at coordinate 1,557,737 of OZ014472.1, forward strand.
ATCTCAGGCCCACATCTAGCCTTTTTATGAACGTAATACATTAACCAGGGCCGGATTTACCATAATATGACGCAGTACCAGCCAGGGGCCCCGAGCTCAAATCCTAAGACTTTTTTTGGTCTTCACCTATATTTGGCAGAAATATGTTTCGAAAATCTCCAAAGTGCCAGGGGCCCAGCGCGATATAAATCCGGCCCGGCAATAACATGGCTAGTAGGCGTAACCAGTGATTGTACCATTTTTTGATAACAATTCAGTAATTCACCTCCACCTTGCCGGTTTTTACGCACAAAATATTAAAAAAAAAATAGCCATGAAAAATGCTGATCGAGCAAATTATATTGAACTTCAATTAAGGGGGCCTGGGTCCCCTGGCCGAACGTGTACTTCTATAACTGGTTATCTTCATGACAAAACAAAAATCTCTAAGAAAAATCTTCGAGTGGATTATTATTTACTGCTAAAATGTTGCAAGAGACAATGCACCTTACTTCCCCTACCTGGACAAAATCACTTACAATCAAAATCCCTTTATTGCCATAATTTTCATTAAAAAAAAAAAGTTCTGTTTTGCTTTTCATTCTTGCAGTAAAATGCTTGAAGAAACAACCAAAAAAAGCGATTTTCTAAAGTAATCACAAATAAAAAATTATTTGGAATGTTACAAATACGCTGAAACTCGCAGAATTGCGAGGGAATTACAAATCAATACGTACAACGCATAAATTTGAAACGTTACATATATGTTGAGCTTGGCGATATAGGGTTAAGGTTAACTCCAAAATGCAAGATCTTAAACGTGTTTTGGACTTAAATTGCTAGTAAAAAGAGGATTAAACAATTTAATTTTTTCAATTGGCTTTCAATAATGTCAAAAATCTAATGCTTTCAAATGGCTCTGAACACTTGCAAATCGTGATTCAATGGCATTAAAATAGCTCTTTTTTCTAAAAATTACAAAAAATCGCCCAACGGCTACGGGCTTCGCCCCCAAACCCTCCGGCGGCTAGGGGCCCTGCCCCCAGACCCCCGTCTGTGATACGTTTGAGTTACACTAGCTTTCTCAAAACGTTTCCAAAGTTGGATACTAGTACTTGTCAATTATTAGTTTAAGCCCTCTCCCTTTGCAAAATTCGGGTTAAAGGCCAGCAAGCAACGATTTCAGATCTTCCATTCTGCGATATCTTTGTCCCTCAAAAACTTCCTGTTTTGAAAATTTTTGATGACGTCATTGCATGTGATTTGTGGTTAAGGCTTCGCCCAATCAAAAATCCTGGGTACGCCTATGAATTGAAGATTGCCTGAAAAAATAATTTGAAGACCTTTTGTTTTTTTTCGGAGAACTCTTGCGGCTGTGTCCTTGGTCCTTGGCCTTGGCCTCGAGCATTCCTATCCTTGGCCTTGAGTGGGTCTGTCCTCGGAAAGGCTATCCTTGGCCTTGGCCTCGGATTTTTTTTTTGTCCTTGGCCTCGAGCCTTGAGTCCTCGACTCCACCTCTGTTGAAGACTTATTAAAGTTTAATTATAGCAAGCAAAAGCTTATCTCCATTTGATCTCGATCGAAAACTTCTTAAACTTTCTTCCAAGCATCTGATTTTTTTACTCTATCCTTGTACTCGGGATTAAATATGTTCCAAACGCACTGAATTTCTTCAATTTTAATTTCATGAGTTGACCACGACGGCATGTTGTCAACTATATTGCAGTTCTGGTTAATAACTTTTCAGAATTAATTTGGAAAAGGCCAAACACAAATTTAAATAGAAAGAATTTGGAAAATCGATATTCGATTGTAAACAGGGTGTCGAACCGAACCTGAACCCGAACCGTAAACCCGAATGAACCGTTTCATTTTGGTGAACCCGAACCGAACCTGAACCAGCAAAATTTTACTTCAGTGAACCTGAACCGAACCTGAACCCTCAAAATTGTGCTCAAGTGAACCCAAACCGAACCTGAACCCCTAACAAAAGCAAGAATATATTTTTCCATATCCGTATGCAGCTGGCGCTGGTACACGCACAATAAGAGCAGTAGTGATCATTAACAGGATCAGCAATTTCTCCTTTTTTTTTCTGGACGAAACGAGTAACGACAGTTAAATTTTAAGTCAATGAACCCGAACCGAACCTGAACCAATAATATTTTACTTGAGTGAACCTGAACCAAACCTGAACCTCGAAAATGGTGCTCAAGTGAACCCGAACCAAACCTGAACCGCTAAAATATTTTGAGCAGGAGCTAAACCTGAACCCGAACCGTTATTTGAAACGGTTCGACACCTTGATTGTAAACGAAACAGCAGGCAGCACATTTAAGTCTTCGAAGAAAAACGAGAAAAGAGCAGGCACAATGTTATTGTGTAATACGTCATTGTCGATTAAATCAAAAGCGTAAACTTTCTTACAACATTTTTGCTGGATAATTGTGACGATTCGTTTTTTGCGTTGACTTCGGCGTTTTTTTGTGCTCTGCGGAAAAATATTTTCAAAGGTACGACTAAAAGCTTAGTTTTCTTCATTGAGAACAGCGGCTTTTAGAAAATTTGCTTGCAAAATAGAGCTCGGTTCTATTTCCCCGTAAGAACTTAGCAAGACTTTCTAGACACTGATTTTCATTATCACATGGCTGCGCAATAAAATTGCTCACAGGTGCCCGCAATAGTGAGCCATAAACTTGTGCGACCTTTCACACGATTGATGCAAGAAAATGGTGCAAAAAACTTGATGGTGTGATTGCGGCTTAAAGTTCAGTAAAAGTTGGATAATGCCTCAAAGTTCCCAGATCAGAGGTGGAGTCCTCGAGGCCGTCCTTGGCCTCGAGGACACATTTTAAAGTCCTTGGCTTTGGCCTCGAAGGTCAAGTCTTTGGCCTTGAAGCCTTAAGTCCTCGAAAATTGCCCTGTCCTCGGCTCGAGGGCAGCACTATTTTTTGAACCATTAAATTATAGATTACTATTTTGATGCTAAAGGTTAGCATTAAAATGGTTAGTATTAGACTAGGAAAATTGATTGATAAATGTTACTGTAGCATTACTCTAGGCTAGGAAAATTGATGGACAAAGGTTAGCATTGATAATTGATTGATGAATGTTAGCATTAGATTAGGAAATTCATTGATAAATGCAAGCATTAAGCTTGGAAAATTGATTGATAATATTACATTAGAGTAGGAAAACTGATTAATATTACCATTATTAGACTAGGTAAATTGTTTGATAAAGTTAGCTGTGGAGTAGGAAAATTAACTGATAAATGTCAGCATTAGACAAGAAAAATTAATTGTAAGCATTGGCATGAGAAGGTAGATTATTGGCTGTTGGCATTAGACTAAGTAAATTGATGTATAAATATTAGCATTAGGCTAGGAAATTTGATTGACAACTGTTAGCTCTTAACTGGAAAAATTAATTGATGAACGCTAGCATTAGGCTAGGAAAATTGATTGACAATTGTTAACACTTGACTAGGAAAATTGATTATAAAAATGTTAGAAGTAGACTAGGAAAATTAATTGATGAATTTAAGCATTGGTATAGGAAGGTTGATTATTGCATGTTGGCATTGGGTGGAAAAATTGATAGAAAATATTAGCGGTTGGCTAAGAATATTGATGGATCAATGTTAACGTTAGGATAGCACTCCAATCCGATATTTAGACAATGGCACTCTAGTTTCTGCTAAAAAGTGCAAAATGCGACTTCCCCGCGACTCCAGTCTATGAATTGCAAAGCTGGTTTCCGGAGTGGATTTGTTTTATCCTGTATAGGTAAATAATTATGGTTTTGTTTATGGTATAGCATGTAGTAGGCTTAGTATGCACGATAGGCATAGTATGGCAGTGTAGACTTAGTATGGCATATAGCATGCCACAGTGGGTGCCGCAGCCTAGCACAGCATTGTAAGCATAGCGTGATACCGTAATAGGTTTAGCACGACATTCTTGTAGGCATAGCATGACACTCTAATAGGTTTAGCATGACACGCCTGTACGCGTAGCGTGACACCCATAAAGTAGGCTTGTTATGGCACAGTAGGCATAGTATAGTGTAACACTAGGCGTATGGCATAGTTGGCTTAATATAGACCAGTAGGCACTGGAGGTTAGTATGTCACAGTAGGGATAACATGACATCCTAGTTTGGCAGAGTATGGCATATAATAGACTTGTTATGGAACAGTGGGCATAGTATTAGTAAGGATAATATGCCACGTATGCGCTACAGGCTAGTACGATATTGTAGGCATAGAATGGTATATAGTAGGCTTATTATGGCACAATAGGTATATTATGCCATATTGTAGGCTAATTTTGGCACAATAGACATAGTATGCTGATTATGGCACAGTAAGCATAGTATGCCACAGTGAGCACTGTAGCTTTGAAGGCATAGTATGGCATATGGTTGGCTTGTTATGGTACAGTAGGCACTGCACCTTAGTATGTCATAGTAGACGTAGTATGGCATTGTACACATAGTATAGCACGCGGTATAGTATGGAATGTACAGTAGTAGCCTTATGGCACATTAGGCATAGTATACCACAGTAGGCGTAGTATGTCATAGAAGGCTTAGTATGGCATTTTAGGCATAGTATGGCATGAAGTAGGCTTATTATGGCACTCTAGTAGGCGTAGCATGTCACAGTAGGCTCTGTGGCATAGTTGGCTTTATATGGCATTGGAGGTTAGTATATCATAGTTGATATAGCAGGACACCTTAGGAGGCAGAGTATGGCATATAGGAGGCTTGTTATGGAACAGTACGCATATTATTAAAAACCATAGTAGGCGCTACAGGCTAGTATGACATTGTAGATATCGTAGGCTTATTATGGTACAATGGGTACAGTTATGCTATATTGTAGGCTAATTATGGCACAATAGACATAGTATGCTGATTACGGCACAGTAGGCATAGTGTGCCACAGTGGACACTGTAGCTTAGTAGGCATAGTACAACATCAGAATATGACATATAGTTGGCTTATTATGGCACAGTAGGCATAGTATCCCACAGTAGGCGCTACAGCTTAGTATGTTATAGTAGGCGTAGTATGACATTGTAGACATAACAGGCCTATAGCATTTGAGTGTAGTATATAGTTGGTAGCTTGGCCAAATGGATGAAGGCGAATTGTTTACGACGACCTTGATTGAATGATCTGGGTTCAACCCGCACCCTGGTCACGCCGCTGCGTCCTTGGATAAGACGTTTTACGATAATTATCTCTGGTTGGTGGCTTTGAACAAGCAGCAAATTCGGTGGGCAAGAATTTGAAGAAATCTACAGGAACGTTGGATCATCGGAAACTCCTTAAGCAGGTGCGGATTTCTCCAATCACGAAGTAGTCACTGCTATAAAAAAATGTGCGGATCGTCCAATAAGTTAGCGTCTGATGCTGTCTGGTGACTGGAGGATAAATATACGCTACAACAACGATATACTGTAGTGGGCTTTTGGCACCATAGGTTAGTAGGAGTACTATGTCATAATAGGCTTAGTATGGCATTGTAGGCATAGTGTAACATGAAGTAGACTTGTTATGGCACCCTAGTAAGTGTAGCATGTCACAGTAGGCACTGTAGCTTACTATGGCACAGTAGGCATAGTTGGCTTATTATTGCACAGTATCCCACAGTAGGCACTGCAGCGTAGTATATTATAGTAGGGGTAGCATTACACCTTAGTAGGCAGATTATGACATACAGGAGGCTTGTTATGGAAAATAGGCATAGTATTAGTAAACATAGTGTGCCACAGTAGGTACTGCAGCTTTAGTATGACATAGTAGGCATAACATGGCACCCTGGTAGGCATAGTATGGCATACAGTAGGCTTATTATAGCACAACAGGCTTAGTAGGCCAAAGTGGGCAGCGTAGCTTAGTAGGCATAGTATGACATATAATTGGCTTATTATGGCACAGTTGGCATAGAATAACATAGCTCGGCAATTAGACCTACAATGCATAGCTTTTCCATGAACTATCACCGTAACGAGGTGGAAAAGTCTATGTGCCTCAATGACCTGCAGAGCTTTACTGGCTGGAGATTCAATTCTCCTGAAAGGGTTACCCATGCCAGATAGGTCTAATGGTAGAAGCGAGACGAAGTATAGTTCAAATCAAAATAGTTGGAAAACTTAAAACCTGGGTTGGTTATGCCCATCAGCTGTGGTAAGCATATAACCTAGGAGAAGGACAATTCTGATATAAAACCTCTCCGCAGTTAGATTAAACTGCAAAACAAATCTTGATGAGCACAAATAATGAAAATTACGTGAACGACGTTAATGGGGCCACCTTCACAAGTGGAACCTCGTCCGGCAGGGGAGCGCCTAGGGACTCCCAGGTCGTCATTCAGCGAAACCCCTATGGCGTTCGAGTCTTAGGCAGAGGGGCTCGTTCGAAAAATAAGCGACAATCTCCACCAGCCAGCCCTAGTGGCAGCTCCACCAATGTGCCCGCTACACGTTTGGAGAGGCGAATGGAGGCAGCGCAGAGTATTCGTACTCGAGATAATGTCGCATACTCACGGGTCAACCATCACCAACTGCTGTTGGGCAATTGGAATATCCTCACTCTCACAGGAAAAGAGCTAGAATTGGTTGAGGAAGCAAAGCGGTATCATCTCGATATTATCGGAGTTTCTTCAACCAAACGACGTGGCTCTGGAACTGTGGATCTGCATGGCGGATGTGGGGATTCTCACAAGCCCCTGTTTGTCAGACTGTGTGTCAGATTGGATTCCTTTGGGATCACGGGTCTGTATGTTGAAGCTTAAGGTATTGGATCGGTCATTGTGCCTATTGCAGGTATATGCCCCCAATGCCACGAGTGAATATCAGACTTTTGTGGATGAAGTAAATGATGCTCTTCTACGAGTATCAGCTACTGAATCTACAGTCCTTTTGGGGGATTTTAACGCACATGTTGGAACAGACACAGATACGTGGAAGGGTGTGATCGGAAAACATGTAGTCACTGGACTGAATGAGAACGGAAGGTATTTATTGCAGCTCTGTTGTAGCAACGGACTCCGCATCATGAATACCTTTTTCCAGCACAGAGAGGTTCACAAGTATACATGGTATCGACCTAGTATGGATCAAAAATCTTTGCTAGATTTTTGCATAGTTTCGTCAGATTTGTTTTCTGATGTGCTGGACGTTCGAGTGAAGCGAGGTGCTGAATTGTCAACTGATCACCATCTGGTAGTATGTTCCTGACGACTTTCGAAACCTTGGCCAAACAAGAGATCCAACAGGTCGTCTGTGACTTACCGGATCAAATGGGAGGCTTTGGAGGACAAAGAAGTAAGAAAACAGTTTGCATCCAGTATATCATCTAAGTTCAGACAACTTCCTGATGTATCCGAGGACATTGAGAGGGAATGGCTGCTGTTCAGATCAGCAATCATTTCATCAGCTGCTGAAAGTTGTGGGCGAAAACGGCTTAGAATGGCGGGCGATAGTGAGAAAAGAACACCTTGGTGGAACCAAGAGGTTAAAGAAGCTATTCGAGCAAAGAAAGATGCGTTCAAGGCCTGGCTACAGGACAGATCGTCATCTGATTTGCAATCCCGGTACACTGAGGCGCGAAAAGCGGCAACTTCGGCAGTAAAGAAATCCAAGGAGAAGTCATGGGAAGAGTTTGGTCGTCGGTTGGATTCCAACTATTTTTCGGCAAACAAAGTATTTTGGCAGACCATCCGCCGTTTACGTGGCAAAAGATCGAGTATCACGTACTTCATCAAGGATTCTGACGGTAACATTCTAACGGATGAGAATGAAATCCTTTCACGATGGAGAGAATACTTTGAAGATCTTTTGAATCCTGTAAAGACATCGACTCGTGACACACACGTAGTGACACATCTAGGGGAGGACGAAGTTTTCACTGCAGCAGAAGTGGCAACTGCAATTAAAGGGATAAAATCTGGAAAAGCTGCTGGTGAAGATGAAATCAGACCCGAGATGTTGAAAGCGCTGACTGGAGAAGGAATTCTCTGGTTAACGCGAGTGTGTCAAGTTGCGTGGAAGCTTGGCAAAACTCCCAGAGATTGGCAAACAGGTGTGATTATTCCGATATTCAAGAAAGGAGATCGCAAGCAATGTACAAACTACAGAGGGATATCACTCCTTAGTTTGCCAGGGAAAGTATATGCCAAATGCCTTGAAAGGAAATGCCGAGAAATAGTGGAATCAAAACTGGAAGATAGTCAGTGCGGTTTTCGTCCGGGTCGCAGCACCACGGACCAAATCTTCACTCTGAAGCAAATCTTCGAGAAATCTTGGGAGTATGGCAAAGATCTCTTTGCATGCTTTGTCGATCTTGAAAAAGCATATGACCGAGTTCCTCGGGATAAACTTTGGAAGGTTTTGCAGGAGTATGGCGTTGATGGTCAATTGTTACGCGCTATTAAGTCATTCTACTGCAGACCGGAGGTTTGTGTTCGGGTAAATGGCAAGCAATGAAAGCCGCTCCATGTGGGCGTTGGACTCCGGCAAGGGTGCGTTTTGTCACCTCTCCTTTTCATTGTTTACATGAATTGGATCGACAAATACAGCCAAGCTGATGAGTGTGCCACGATTGGAAATTGCAAAATTAGTCGTCTGCTATTCGCAGATGATTTGGTTCTGCTTTCTTCCACAGAATCTGGCCTCCAGCGCGCATTAAATAGCCTTGCAGATGCATGCAACACCGCCGGAATGAAAATAAGCACGGCCAAAACTGAGGTACTTCATCTTTCAAGAAACCCTGATCAGTGCGTATTACAAGTGAATGGAGCGACACTGAAGCAGGTAGAGAAGTTCAAGTATCTTGGGGTTGCATTAGTTCAAGTATCTTGGGGTTGCATTTACGAGTGACGGAAGGCAAGACGAAGAACTGGATACCCGAATAGGCAAGGCTAGTGCAGTAATGCGAGCTTTGCACTACTCGGTTGTCATGAAACGAGAATTGTCGAAAAAGGCAAAACTCTCAATTTTCAAAGCAGTTTTTGTCCCCATTCTCACTTATGGTCATGAATCTTGGGTAATGACCGAAAGAATGCGATCACAAGTGCAAGCGTCCGAAATGAGGTTTTTACGAAGAATCGAAGGAGTTACACTGTTTAACAAGGTGCGTAGCTCTGAAATTCGAAAATCTCTTAACATCGAGCCGTTACTTCTCCGAATTGAAAGATATCAGCTTAGATGGTTTGGCCATGTAAGCAGAATGCCTCAGGAAAGACTCCCCAAACAAGCTTTACATGCCAAAGCAAATGGGAGAAGACCAGTCGGACGACCTAGAACTAGATGGACCGATTACATTGAGGTTCTTGGATGGAATCGCTTGGGACTTCGCCCAAGCGAAATGATGGAGGTGATGGAAGACCGTGAGGTGTGGTGGCTCAATCTTGAGCTACTGCCCCCGCAACCCTCACGGAAAAGCGGGCAATGAAGAAAGAAGAAGAAAGATTGACGAGCAGCGGTGCAAGCGGATTTGCTACCTTTAGGTAAAGTCCACCTACAGGTTGCGTAGGCCTCATTTGGGCCCATTGCAACTGTAGCTGCTACGTTGCTGAAGCTTTGTTTGGTTACTAGTCAAACTCAGAAAGCCTTCTAGCTTCCTTTGAGTACTAGGCCAGTTTGTTAATGTTACGTTTCGTTACCACATCGTGAACAGTGGTTTTGGTGATTCCAAACTATTTAACACGAATATCTTGGTAAAGCTTGCAATTGCCAAAATAATGATTTGGTGTTTCATTCTCTAGGCTACATTTTGGACACAGAGAAGACTCAGCTTGACCTGTAATTTGCTTATGCCGCTGTAGATTGCAATGCCCAGTTAAAACTTGCACTACTATTTAATTGAGGTCTTTTAAGGTAAAGAAGACGTATTGTTAGTCGGGAAGACGTCCAACCTACAGACTCCTTCTTCCTCAAGTAGTCTTTCCGTTTATTACACATAAATTTCCATCTATCTGTGGACCAGTCCTTAACCGTGCTAACACAACTGGCTTACGGGACTGTAATAAAAGGTTCAGGACCTTGCATTTTTTGATTTAAATCCTAATTTGGCCAGGCAGTCTGCCACTTTGTTACCATGCACCCCTGCATGACCAGAAATCCAGGCAATACTGACGTGGTTTTGTTTACACAACTGATTTAGATTTCAAATGCTGTTGAGCTCTGCAATTGATGTTACAGTGCACTTTAGGAGTGATTTGATAGCTGCCGGACTATCCACCAGCACAAAAATACTTTGATTGTGCATTTTTTCCAAATCAGGTTCTTTGCCACTTCTGGAATAGCTAAGACTTCTGCCTGGAACACAGTGCTGTGTATTCCAAGGTGAAAAAATGCTTGTTTTGGGGATTTCTTTGAGTACTCTGCATAAAAACCCGCACCTACTCTCCCATCTAGTTTCGAGCCATCAGTATAAACCTTGACAGTGTTCTGACTTAGAACGCTTTCAGATCTGATATTATTCGCTTTATCCACAATTTGACGTTCGAAATTTCTCTGAAATACCTTAGTTTTCTTTATTTGGTCAGCTGGCTTTTGCAGCTGAGTCGGCTTTTTTGTAACAAGCCAATGCTCTTCGCGGTGCCCAAATTCACGGAAAGCAGTTTCCGTAGAAATACCTGCGCGAAATGCGTACTGCGATGCAGAAAGCTTTGCCTACACATTATTATCTTCATTACCTTTATTACCTTTCCATACAGACCTCATGCACACGTGGGTTCAGCATACAGTATCCAATGTTAATCATTCAAATATATCTTGTGCACAATATTTTCTCTAACAACAGAAACAATGCCAATCTATAAGTTTGAAAATGTATTATAAAAATATTATTGCAACTGCTAATTTTCAATAACGATATAATGGTTACTGTTGCAATTTTGCGTGTGAGATTGCCTGCTGCGCATGCATGATCACTGTTTTCTGTAGACTGATTATGGTTGCAAACAATAGTTTAATTGTGACGAACAGGAAGTTGCTTGAACTTCTCGGCATGAGCTCAATGAGCCCTTGCCCTAACCATACAGAAAATTGTGATTTAACTGAGTTGAGTTTTTGCTCCTTACTTAATAATATTAGTGAGTGCCAATACTTTGATGTACCGTTCAACGACCCTACTTCTTCAATTCACAACGTCAAAAATACTATTTCCCTTCTTCATGTCAATATTAGATCCTTGAACAAACAAGAAAATTTTGATGCACTATTTGAGTTTTTAACGTTGCTCCCATTTACCCCTGACATCGTGTGTGTATCAGAAACGCGATTGAAAGGCAACCCATTAATTAATACTGCAATACCAAATTATAACTTTGTTCACGCGGATTCTGTAACTAATGCCGGCGGGGTGGAAGTTTATGTTTCGTCAAAGTTCAGGTTTCAAGTAGATCTCGAGCTTAACTTGAATTTAAACGGCTGCGAAGAAATATGGCTAAACTTAATAACAGAAGAAAATTTATCAACAAAAATCACAATCGAAGCTATGTATCGCCATCCAAATGTTAGAAGCAATGATATTGAAGAATTTTCCGAGCCCTATGTAATACAATTCATAAGATAACCAAACGTAGTGGAACCTTTTATCTTCTCGGAGATATAAATATTGACCTAAATATTAACAAAAGATCAATGGGAAGCTCACTTTATCTTGAACATCTGACTAGCTGCGGTTCCCTACCTATCATTACCATCCCAACTCGTGTTACTGAAAACTCGTCCACCATTATTGATCATATTATAACTAATGATTTCTCGCATATCATAAACTCTGGAGTAATACGATGCGATAATGAATTATCTGACCATTATGTTGTATTTTGTACCATAAATAAATACCCTACTAAATCCCGGAAACAATCGTTTTTCACCATTCGCGACAAGTCTAATTTTAAAGTAGATGCTTACTGTGAAGAAATGGATAAATCGGTTAACAAGTTCTTCCATGGAACTGACAAATTGACTGAATTCAACCTTGATGCTACGTTTGATGCTTTTGTATCAGTAGTTCATTCAATAATTGATAACCACGCCCCTCCTAAACGATTATCTCGCAAAGAGCAAAAAGTTAAACGCAAACCGTGGATTACCAAAGATATTTACGCCATGATTCGTCGCAAAAATATAATGCATAAATCTCACTATATTTTAGGCAATGAAACAATGAAACAAGAGTACAAAAAGTATTCAAACAAATTGACCAAAATTAAATCGACCGCCAAAAAACAATATTACGCGAAAGAATTAGAAGCAACTACAGGCAATCCGCGTGGGAAGTGCTGCGCACTTTACTCCCAGGTAATTCAACGAAATCTTCAGCTTTACCTTCTGCTATTGATCTAAACGGTAAAAAAGTAACCAATCAACAAATAATGTTGTGCGAATTTAACAATTTTTTTTTTAACAATTGGAAAGAAACTAACTGATAAATTTAGTGATTCTGAAACATATAAACGATTTCTTCGAAATAAAATAAGTTCGACTATTTACATGGAACCACCGAGAGTAAACGAGGTACTAAATGTAATCATTTCTCTGAACTTACATAAATCAGTGGGTCATGATAATATATCGTCTTATTTTTTGCGTGTGGCTTCCAGTAATATTGCGCCTGCAATTTCTTTTTTTTATTGATAATGCCTTTCGTATTGGAATATTTCCGCGTAGTTGTAAAATAGCAAGAGTAATTCCTTTGTTTAAGTCAGGAAAAAGTGATAACTTAATCCCATATCAATTTTAACCTGTTTTTCAAAAATTTTTGAAAAGTTAATTCACAAGCAACTAACAATTTTTTTTTCAAAAGCATTCTGTACTGGTTAAGTCTCAATACGGTTTTCAAAACAATATGTCTACAACCCATGCTATTTTGGATGTTCTGACCACCTCTTACGACCAAATCAATGATAACAATTTTACTGGCGTAATACTGTTAGATTTTCAAAAAGCTTTTGATACTGTTTGTCATACCTCATTATTAAGTAAACATGAACATTATGGTATCCGAGGAGTTGTGCACAAACTTTTGAGTTCTTTTGTATTTGGAAGACAACAATACCTCGCCCATCAAGATATGCAATCCGAAATAGTTACCAATCGTTTTGGAGTGCCCCAAGGCAGTAACTTAGACCCCTTATTGTTTTTGATACATATAAATTACATATCTAATGCCTTAAATACAATCCCTAGATTATTTGCTGATGATACCTGCCTGGTAATCCACGCCTCCAATCCGTCAATTTTGCGTGATAAGATAAATCATGAGTTACGGAGTGTACTAGAATGGACGAGCGCCAACAAAATAACTGTTAATCCTAAAAAATCTTCAGCGTTAATATTGCCCCCTAAAATCACCAATCCTATCCCAACGCTAGAAATACTTTTCAACAATAATCCGGTTTCCGTCACTAAATCAGTTAAATATTTGGGAATTACAATTGATGAAAAATTAAACTTTGCAGAACATATTACCAAGTTGACATGTAAAATATCTAGATCTGTAGGTATCTTGTCTAAATTGCAGAACATTTAACCTTTTACAGCTCTTAAAAAATTGTATTATAGCATGGTTCATTCTCATTTATTATATGGCATTAGGCCCGGAGCCAGGATAGCGTGACTGTGGGGGCAGAAATAAATTTTGGGGGGGCACGAGAAGTTTATTTTGTGTGAATTCGAGAGGAGCACGGGAACACGAGAAATTTATCCCAGCCTGGATCAAATAAACAAGGTGAGGAGCTAAAAGTCAAAGGGGTTTTCCGGCCAAAATCGGAAAATCAAGCGGTTTTTCCGGCCGAAAACAGGTGATCTCCAAAAAAAAAAAAAAAAAAAAAAAGGTCTTCATCCTAAAAACGTCACAAAACTGGGGTCAGTCCACAAAAAACACTAATTTGGACCTCGATTTGCGCTCCAGAAGCCCCGAGCCTGTTAATTTCTTCGGAGCACAGTCCTCGCTTGGGGGGCACAGTTTTCGTTTGGGGGGGCACAAGCAGTCAGTTGGGGGGCACGGCCCCGGTATGCCCCCCCGTGGCGCCGGGTCTGTATGGCATTGTAATCTGGGGTAGCACTCATGATAATCATTTAAAAAGATTGATAATTTTTCAAAACAAAGCTGTTAAAATAGTTGCAGGTGGACAGCGGCATGACCATGTTACACCATTTTATCACCGATTACAAATTTTAAAACTGAAAGACTTGTATAAGTATGAAGTAGCGAAATTAATGCATAAAAATTCACGTAAAAAGCTACCGAACCGTCTAAATTGTCACTTCACTCCTGTTAAAGCGATACATACACGAACAACGCGCCTCGCTTTATCTGAACTTAATTTGTATTTACTAAGGTACAGAACACAAAAATTACAAAAAGTTTTAAGTATCAAGAAACAAAAATTTGGAACTTGGTACCATATCAATTAAAAAAATTACCATTCGATCAATTTAAATCAAAACACAAAAAATATTTATTGTTAAATTACAAATGATTCACAATTCTAAACTAATTGAAATCGATAAAAGCTCAAGTTTGATCTATACGCAACGCATTCAAATCAGCATGAAAAACTGACACGCCCAGCAGCTTGACATGACTAATTTCTGGGTGGCTGCTTGACTCGATGACCAAGAGGTCCTTCGCTGCTTCCTGTTCTACTTGATTGTAATTATGTGTGTCAATGAGATTTTGCTTATTGTTTTGAATGGAACGAAATAAAACAAATATATTCAAATATATTCATTAATATGATATAGAATTAGTCTTTCCGACCATTTCAGTTGGAAAGAAGTTAAAGTGATCATACGGAAGGATTTAGCTTCAAAATAGCTTGCCTTTCCTGGTTTGAGGAGAAATATACCTGTATCTTCTACCCATGCTGATGGCACATAGCTGCGTCTCAGGCATGTTTGAAAAATGATATGGCAATATCCTTTCAGTTGATTTCAACCTTTCTGTAACAGCACAGGATAGAGCCCGTCTGGCCCTGGAGCTTTGAAAGGTTGAAATTCGTTAATAGCTGCTTCTACAGTATACGTTCGAATAAACATACGAGGTGTGTTTGAAAAGTAACGGGACTGTGCAGTTGTGCACGCTGCACCAACAACTTTTATCGCAGAGAAAAAAGCATTGCTTTCGATGATGTCACGATGTCTTATGGTTTCGAAAGCCGAATCAAAACACAAAAGCCGAATTTCAGCATTCTGTGACAACCACATCTTTTTTGCACGTTTTTCTGTCAAGGCGCTTTCTTTGAGACCGTTTTGTGAAAATTTGATAAAATTAAGAATTTTTGGCTTTTTTTTTCTTTGGTGCGAAGGATTAGCGTCGAACAACGAATCAACCTGAAATTTCTTTTCCGTCTTGGAAAAACTCCAACTGAAGCACTAAAGTTGCTTCAATAAGTCTATGGTGATGACACGATGTCAAGAAGTCATCTTTTTGAGTGGCACTGGAGGTTTAAAGTGGGAAGAGAGGAGGTGGAAGATGATCACAGGATTGGGAGGCCATCCACAAGCAGAACTGATGAAAATGTTGAGCGTGTGAGACAAAAGGTGCGGAGCGATCGCCGTCGTAGTGTAGAATGATAGTAGATAAGCTGCGTATGAATAGTGAGAGGGTATGGAGGATCATTAAGAAGATCTGGGGATGAGGAAGATATGTGCAAAAATGGTACCAAAGTTGCTGAATGAAGGACAAAAAGAGCGGCGTGTGCAAGTGAGTCAAGACATTTTGGAGCAACTCGAAACTGTACCCAACTTGCTGAAAAGAGTTGTTACTGGCGATGAGTAATGAATCTTCGAATATGATCCACTCACCAAACGGCAGAGCCTTGAATGGAAGACCGTATTGTCACCAAGAGCCAAAAAGGCGAGGGTGTTCAAATCCAAAACCAAGTTGATGCTGATCGCTTTTTTTGATGTCCATGGAATTGTCCGCGCAGAATTCTTGCCACAAGACCAAACTATTATTCAGCACGTCTATAAAAACATCTTGCGACGTCTGATGCGCTCTGTGAGGGAGAAAAGAAAAGGACTGTGGGAAACGAGGTCATGGCTGCTTCATCATGACAATGCTTCAGCTCATAATGCCTTGGAAATTCGGGACTTCTTGCCAAAAATAACATTGCTGTACTGAAGCAACCACCCTACTCTCCAGATCTGGCCCCTTGTTACTTCTTTTTGTTTCCCAAACTCAAGGAAGTCATCAAAGGAACTCGTTTTCAAGATTCAGAAGCCATTAAAACAGCCGCGGCGAGAAAGCTCCGAGCGATCCCGGAGGAATCCTTCCAGGAGTGCGTGTTACGTCGTAGCATTACATCCTGATGTGCTGTATAGCATTTTTTGAATTCTTAATTTGTTTGCCTTTACGCAAAGAGCGCGGTCTGCAGGGCATTTCGCAGCTGTTGTAATTTAGCTCGAAACCTGTTACAAATCGCTGGAGTTTGTACGTGTTTAAATTTGCATATAATTAAGTTTGTTTCTTTCTTTATGCGCGAAGCATGAAGAAGGCAAGCTTTGCAATTTTGACTGTGATGGCAAGCATTCTTCAATTCATTCTTCTTTTTAAGACCTGATGGTCAGACGTAAAATGACGTTATATATGTTTAGATATTTCGTTAGCATGTATTTTTTCGGTTAAGCCAGCTGGGCTTTTCTTTCGTTAGCTCGCCGGTTTCAAGTTTAATTTGAAACCGTGCTGTAGCGTGGTATAGTTATTTATGTATTTCATTATTTGTTTCCGAATAAAGAAGAATTCAAACCATGGCAGCACGCGTTCTGTAAGAACCCCAGGCGAGCTTAGTCTTTTTTTTTGGAGTTTGTTGCAGTGCGTGGAAGCGTGGCAGGGGAGATTGGAAAAGTGCATTCGAGCCGAAGGAGATTACTTTGAAGGCGACATGTTGTAAAATTTACTTGTCAAGTAAAATAAAGCATTTATAGGCCCAGTCACGTTACTTTTCAAACACACCTCGTATGTTTGCAATTATTTCAGTGTCTTCAGGTCTCATGAATGGATTTTCCACTAAATCGTATCTGGTTGCATGATTTTCTGTGTGCTGGCTACCCGGTGATAAGATATCGAGCTGATAGTTAAGAGTTTCTAGTGGAGGCTTCGTGAATTCTCCGTTGTGTTAATTACGCTGCTAACACGCACCGTTTCATTCCTTCGAAGGATCTTAACCAGCCGAGTCATTGATGTTTGACTATTCATGCTCTCTACAAATCTATGCAATGAATCGCCCTTTTGCTCCTCTGACAGCTTTTTTGAAATAGGCTAGGCCGAGCTTTTGAGCCTCCCAATCTTCTTGTTTTGTATTAGTGGCTTTTTTCCACGCACGGCGAGCCTCTTTTCAAAGGCTTGTTGGCTCAGAATTCCACCAAATGTTGTCTTTCTTACGAAGCGACTTTCGCATAGGGCAAGCAGCTTTATATGATTTAGTCGTTACTGAATGAACTCTGTTTGTCAGCACATCAATGTCTTTTTTTGAGGAAGGGTACTGGTGGTAAAATTCTTTCATTTAATTTTTGTTCGAATTCGTCTACATACTTGTTCCTGCTCGTGCGACGAACATTTCGAAAGATTTTAGCCTGGTTTTGGATTCTGCTTTTAGCCAGGAACCTAATATACATGTGATCCTAATAAAATAATATAATGCCCATGTGATCCAAGAATGATAGCACGTTGCTAACATGCCAGCCAACTACTAGGTCTCACGCACACCGGTTCTCTAATGCTAAGTCTAGAACCTCTTCACGCGTTTTAGTTCTGAATGCTGGTTTATTACCTACATTACAGAAATTCAGGTCTGCACTAACAGAATACGCTAGCAGATCCTCTCATCGAGGGTTTATATCGGAGGATCCCCATATAGTGTGATGTGCATTTACATCGGTTCCTACAATAGTAGGAATTTGTTCATTTTTTAAATTATTAGGAAAACGCCAAAACCTCGCGGAAAATTTGCGAAGACCTTTTTTTAGAGAACACTAGCGCCTGTATCCTTGGTCCTTGGCCTCGAGCATTCCTGTTCTTGGCCTCGAGAGGGTCTGTCCTCGGAAGGGCTGTCCTTGGCCTCGGATTTTTTTGTGTTCTTGGCCTCGAGCCTTGTGTCCTCGACTCCACCTCTGCCCCAGATACCGCTTGCGATGTCACGTTCTAGTTAGACAATGATTTTCTGTAACTTCGCTCTGACAATAATCTTGAAATGAAACGCAGAAAGCGCAATTTATTATACCTTTAATTCTTAATCTTAACTGTTCAAACTGCGCTTGCTCTTTTTTATCACACTTAATCTTTATAATTACTGTACTCCGTTTATGCTTTTCTAGACTCTCAGCTGATAGTTAATGTTCTGTAGTTAAAACGCGCCTCGTGCTTCATCCTTTTGTGTTTGGGCAGGGAGATTTTCCTGTAGACTATTAATCCGATAAGTACTTTGTTTGAGATTGCACACGCGTTGAACTAACCACTGAGACCGCGTGAATCAATCCACCCTGTGGTAACAAACAAAGCTGTGAATATCGCTTGAACATTGAATCGAATCGGCAAATGACGAATAAGCCGAACAAAAAGTTTCTCGGGGATGTATAGAGGTGACGATTTGAGCCAAGTGACAAATTAGACGTCGTTGTTGAATTAGACGAGCTGGAATACATGTAAAAGATAAAAATTTTGCCGGGACTGACGAAAATGTGGCAAATTAAGCGAACTGACAAATTAAACGATGACAAATTAGACGAACTCAACTGTATATTAATATTAAGAGCAGGACACTTTGTTATCCACAATCAAATACACAAGTTTATGTGACGTGAACGTAACCTACGTAGGTTATTCAGATCGGCATTTGATAACAAGAGCGAAGGAACATATTAGTGACTTTAAATCAAACAAAAATTCAATCAAAAACCGCATTTTAAACTGCAATAGCTGCCTAGATGAAAACCCTAAATTCCAACTAGACCGGTTTAGTGTAATGCGTAAGTGTAATAGTGTATATGAGTGGAAAATACACGAAGCAATCCTAATCAAAAAACAGAATCTAACTATCAATAAACAAATCAAATCAAATCCGTCATTGTACGCGCTGTATTACGCTGAAGCGTGTAACGAGTTCGCGGGGCCCATCTCCGCGTCATTGCGCCCAGGCAACACAGCTTCTTATGAAGAAATGTAGCGACGAAAGCCAGCCGTTGGCAACACTGAGTCCGATTTGACCGGCCCAAGATTTGAACCACGAACCCCCCGCTCAAGAGACGAACGTGTTACCTCTCGACCAACTGGCCGGTATCAATAAACAAATGTAAGCAAATGGGGCCTCCATTTTATTGAGTGTGTATAAATAATTTTTTTTATTTTTAAGTGCGCAGTGATTTTTACCGTGATAGCGTATTAACTACTGAGAGTTTGTGAAGTCACCATTTTATGTTTAACGTCATAATTATATTTTTTATCAGTTGCCGATTCTGAATTGCCTGAATGTAAAATGACAGTCCAGCCAACGCAGTTGCTAGCAGGCTTGGAAAAATTATAATTTTAATTGACAAAATTGTGATGAATTACACGGTTTTGCTGTAATTGTAATTGTTATTGCAATTGAAAAATTTTCTGCTTAGTTTCAATTACAATTACTCTATTATTTACTGAGAGAGATGAGAACAAAATGAATATGAATGATATCAATCGCTATCGAAATTTTCTACCGGTTACAATCACATCTGACGTCACAAACAGAACATCAAAGTAGGTTAGAGATAATTAGAATTAGATTTAGAGATAGGGTTAATCATATTCATAACCTAAACTTAGAACATACTCTAATCATAATTAGCACTAACTCTTAAGATAAAAAATAGCCTAACATAGAATTGGCTAGTGACGTCAGATGTAACTGTAACTGATCGTAACTAACCATTTGTAACCATAGATGTAGCCAGGATTTTTAATTGGGGATGGCCCAAACACAAATTACATGCATTGACGTCATCAGAAATTTTCAAAAGAGGAACTTTTTGTGGGGCAAAGATATCGTAGAATGGAAGATCCAAAGCCTTGCCTGTTGTTGGCAATTAACAAGGATTTTGCTAAAGGTACAGTACTTCCTCGATTATCCGTACCTCGTTTATCCGGCATTCGATTATCCGTCCATTGGGTCAGATAATAATTTATGATATAACTAACACTTTTCCAGTTAATGTGGGGCAATAGATAGCCCTACTGTAATTTTAACGATCATGCAAATTTACATTGCTTTCAATAAAAAAGTACTGAGATCCCTCAATGCGGTACATTATTTGATGTTGAACCTCGTTTAAGTTTTGGTGCATTCGAATCTGCTTCTTGCTGCGTTGTTTTGGTTTAAATAAAGAAATTCAATTATGCGGTTTTTTTACTTATCCGTTCAGGTTTTGAAGAAATGCTGTCCCGACTAGACCGGATAATCGAGGAAGTACTGTAGTGGTAAAACTAATAGTTAAAAGGTGAAATTGTCTACCTTGGGAGACGTGTTGAGTAAGCTAATGTAACTCAAACATATCACAGACGTGGGTCTGGAGACGAAGCCCCCAGCCACCGGGCAATTTTTGTAATTTTTTGAAATAAAAGGCTATTTTAATGCCATTGGATCACATTTGGAACGCGTTTAGAGCAATTTGAAAGAAAAAGAGTTATAACGTTTGAAAATCAATCGAAAAAATTAAATTGTTCAATCTTCCTTTTACAAGCAATTTAAGTCCAAAACACGTTAAAAATCTTGCAATTTGTAGTTGAATTTTAATTGTAAGTGATTTATTTATAAGCCCACATAGGGGAAGTAAGAAACATTGCCTCCAGCAATATTTTAGTAGTAAATAATAATCAACTCAAAGATTTTCCTTAGAAATTTTTGTTTTGTCATGAAATTAACCAGTTATTGGAGTACATGTGCGGCCAGGGAGCCCAGTACCTTCCAATTCAAAATCAACATTTTGCTCAATGAGCATTTCTCCTAGCTAATTTTTGAAAAGGTATTTAGTGCGTAAAAACTGGCGAGGTGGAGATGAATTGTCACTGAAAACTGGTACATTAGATGGTTACGCTTATTTGCCATGTTATTCCCGGGTCGGATTTACATTGTACGGGGCCCCTGGAGATTTTTGCAACATCTTCTTGCCAAATATAAGTGAAGACCAAAAAAAGTCTTACCATCCTAGCGCGGAACCCTGGTACTGTGCCATATGGTAAATCCGGCCCTGGTTATTGCATTCGTTCATAAAAAGGTAAATGAGAGTCTGAGATAGCAGCTATCAGGGCAAAACCCCTTAATAATTTCACCCGGGTTATACATTTCAATTGATTGGCCAAATGGAATTGATGGAACCGGGGCCTCCTGGTCGTCAATAATGTTGGTAATTACTAGCGTTGAACGCGTGTACTGTTGTATGCGAAGATGCTAAAAGAAACCGAAAATAAAGAAAAAAGACTTTTGGTCACGGTTTTATCTTTGGTGGCATTTCGATTGGGAGGGGGGCCCGGGCCCCCAGCCCCTGGCTACGCCTATGATTGTAACTTCAATATTATTTGTGATATTAAGGTTTTGTGTGGTTTTTTGGCTGGTTTGCATTTGTGTGTATGTCAACGCGACGCTAATGGTTCTATTTTGTATGATCATGCTAAATATGTGATATTATTGGTGAAAGTTAAAATAATGTTAAATAGTAGTTGTATCTTGAAGTTGAAACGTACACAATTTCAACTTTTTTACAATTTGTAATTGTGCTAAAACTTATTTTCTTTAGCATATATAATTGCGGTATGATACCATGGTTTAGCTAAAACCATAATGTTACGAGCGATATGAATTCGATAACATACTTGACAATTGCTTACAAACGAAATTATGCATTGCAAAAAATTAAAGTTAAACAAAAATTGGTGGAAGAACAAGGATAGAGAGAAATGGGGCTTTAATAGGTTTGGTATAGAAATACAAAACAAATCCTCAGTGTTGACATAAGCAAAACTCGAGACTTCGTGTGTAATTGAATTGTTCGCAATGTTTTGAGAATATTTTCATTGTAATGAAAATATTATTGAGAATATTTTGAGAATATTTTCATTGTAATTGAAATTGTAATTGAATTATAATTACTTAAACTTGAATAATAATTGTAAATGCAGTTGAAAATTTTAGGTTGTAATTGTAATTGTAATTAAAGCAAAAACAAGTAATTTTTCCAACCCTGGTTGCTAGTCCAAAGTATTATTGTACGGTGAGAAAAAAATTTAGCAATGTTTCAGTTTAATTGAAAGTGGTATTAATTATTCGTTTTACCGTATTTTAGTTTCCTGATGAGGGCGCTATGTAAAACGCCGAAAACGTTATAAAAATATGAAATTAGCCTAGCTCAAAATAACTTATATTATGATCAATGGAGTGGTAGTAATATCATCAATTTAATGGTGTTTCTGAGTTGTGTTGTAATACGGTTATTAAAAATAACCTCTCTACCGAAACTAAACTTAGTTTTGCTCGAGAAAGTTACTTAGGGAGGGCAGAGTTGCAACTTGAAGTCGGGCCGGATTCGGGTTTGAGATTGACAAAATGTCGAGCATTATTCGGACTTGTCATACGTACTTGACTAGGGTTTAGCCTTTTAGGCGCTGTAAAAGTGCAATCAAAATAACTTAGCACCTCTGAATGACGACTTTGCTAATAAACAGTACTTACGATTATTATTACACACTTATTTTTATTGCCCCAATGTTGATCAGCAGTAAGTAGTTTTATTTTAACCGCATACGAGCATTACCGTCAACGTTTTTAGACATACCTTAACTTTTGGGCCTGGTTTTGGCTTGAAATCACTTTTCGGGTTCAGGCCTGTACTTGTCGGCCTTTTTACAACTTTGGGGGGGGCATAGAACTTACTTGCTTTTCCATAAATTGGGCTTAACGGAAAACTTTCGGTTCTAGCTATTTTTGCAAAGCCAAAAATTTTGGAAGCCGTTTCCTCTGCCTTTTGTATTACTACGAAGCCTAGATGTTGCCGATTTGAGGATTAGCGAAATTAATAGTTTGTTATCTCAACTTGAAAAACAAGATGCCAAATAAAAAGCGCCTTAGGGAATTTTAAAGAAAATATCAGGTTGAAACAATAATAGTTAAACTTTTAATCTACAAGACAAATATTCCCGCTACATGCGATGACCAAGGCAAAATTATTCCCTTAAACTTAATTCTTAATTATAGCTGACAAGCCAATCTGACCTTTTGTTTCGTTTTAGTTTTTTATTTTTTATGTTTTGTTTCTTTTATGTTTATCCAACGACGAATGCGCCGATACAAATTCAAAAAAACTCAACATTGTTGTCAATCGAACTGAGCTGTTGTATAATTGCAGCTGTAATGATGTTATATAATACTTACTGGTTATTTTGCTGACGTAAGGCTTCTTTTGTCCGGTGAAGCGATAAAAGACGCAGTTGGACCTTCTGAACTTTTTATAAGCCGTAATATTTTTCAGAAATCCCACTCGCTATTTGTCTGGAGTTTGGTGTTACACCAATGTATCTTCGCCGCGCTGGCAGAGCTGTAACGTCCCAAAATGCGGTGAGTTTTGACGTAGTGGAGTGCTGGAGAGTCATGGTAACGTGGTGCATTTTTATCCTTTCTTGATAATAAACGTAATGAAGGAAAAAAAACATTTAATTAAAAATAAACAAGAATCCGTGGTTCAGGCCCGGCGCCAGGATAGCGTGACTGGGGAGCAGAATTAAATTTTGGGGGGCACGAGCAGTTTATTTTGTGTGAATTCGAGAGGGGCAGGGGGGGCACGAGAAATTTATCCCAGCCTGGATCAACTGAACAAGGGAGAAGCAAAGATTCAAAGGGATTTTCCGCCCCAAATCGCAAATTCAGGCAGTTTTTCTGGCCAAAAACAGGTGATCTCCAAAAAAAAGGTCTTCATCCCAAAAACGTCATAAAATCCGTTGTCAGTCCACAAAAAACACCAATTTGGGCCTCGATTTGCACTCCAGTAGCCCCGATCCTGTTAATTTCTTTGGGCATGGTCCTCGCTTGGGGGGGCACAGTTTTCGTTTGGGGGGCACAAGCAGTCATTTGGGGGGGCACGGCCCCGGTATGCCCCCCCGTGGCGCCGGGTCTGCCGTGGTTCCATAACAACAGTAGCAATATAATGCACGTTTCAGACGCATAAAAACAGATGAGTAGCATTATTTTTTTCTTATTAATCAGCTGACTTGATGAGCACTGCTCCTTCGCTTCATCCACAGTATGCATAGACTGTGGTTTCGCATTGTTCAGCTTTTACAGATGTCATTGTGTGCCTCTTTTTGTGCATGCTGAAAGAATAAACTACTGACTGAGAACTACTGACTGTAATTTTTGCAAGAATTGCCGTGATGAAAATGCCAAGAATGCACTATTGCTCATGAAAAGAAGCGGGTTCAAAAACATAACTGAAGCAAAACAATACACAATAAAATATGAACATAAAAGCCAAAAAATCCATAATGTTTTCAGCAGTAAATTACAGAAAATCCATCAAGCTATGTCGTTATAGCATGCGTTTGTTACAGAAACAGATGACCTTCTCTTGTTCTCGATTCGCAACAGTTCGGGCAGAAATTGGATCTCGTCGTTCCCAGCCGATCCGGAGGTTGCGTTTGTGAATCAGGGGAGATCGGTTCGCTCCTTCTTCACGTCAGATTGGAACGGATACATCACGGCTTTGACTGCCGACAAAACGGATGAAGTTGTTTACTTCGCTGACCATCGGTACAATTGCAGCAGCACTCGTGTAAACATCAACGAGCTCGTTTGCAACAAAGCGCGAGCGAACCTGTATCTATTTTTAAGTCTTTAATAGGAATTTGTAGCCTCCAGCAAACTTAACAAATTTTCTATCCAAATGAGCAATCAAATCTCGTAGCATTTTTCAGCAGATAAAAACTTTCCACTTCACCGCTATTAATAACATCTCTCCGCTGCTGTGCGGCACTCTTGCCAATTGCCAGAGCCGTACTTCAGATCCAAATTTTTCTGGGGCACAAATGTAGGGCGTTGTTAAGAATGCGAAAACGTACCAAACTTTTTCTGCACAAGGTAACCACAGGAAAGATGGTGCGAGGTTACAGGCCAGAATTAGTTCGTGTTCGCCAGATTTTGTCCTTGTTAGCCGCCAACAACACACCTTGGTTTCTGCCATGCCAAGGATTGGTCTTTTTGTTTTTGTGCTTCTTTACTTCAATTTCCGACATTTTTGGGCATCCCTGGCTTTGTTGCATTGTTGTGATCAATTCTTCCACCATGACTGGCTGGGTGGTCGCGCGGTGACGCACTCGACTCTTGCGGAAGACCGGAGGTTCGAATATTGGGTCGACTAAATCGGACATAGGGTACATAGGTTCACCATCGCTACGACATTACTTCGAAGAAATATGTGTTGCCCGGACGCAATAACGCGGAAATGGGGCCCCGCCAACTCGTCACACACTTCGGCGTTATTCAGCAAGTAGAATAAAGAAATGAGGATTTATGTGAAGTTTTTCATTATTTTTTTTATCTCGGTTATTAATTTCAGATACAACCACGTGAACGTATTATCAGTAAAGACGGAAACGATCACGAGAACCGGATTGAATGGAATGTGTCAAGGAATCCAGCAACTAGCTTACGATTGGCCAACTCGAAATCTTTACTGGTCCGATTACATCCACAAGTGGATAATGGTCACCGACCAAACTTTTCAGTATTTTTCAAAGATTTACAAGAACGAACAGGAAGAAATTTGGGGGATGGCAATCCATTCAGTGAAGAGGTACGCTTCTTGGGTCGTAGTGTGTACACTGTAAACTTGTATAGCGTCTCCATTGAAGACGCTATCATAGCTGTACTAATGTATCCGAAGCCGTGTGCAAATTCATCGGAACCACCCATCACGATATTACTAATGTTAAAGATGGTGCAGCTGGCCAGTGTACTTCAAATGTGAAAAGCGACGAAACTGTTGCGGCTTTTTGATAAGCGCTTTTGTAGTGGTGAATCAAATGCCTCAGAAAGTACACCAATACGACTGTAAATACAGCATCTCAAAAATTGTGTATGAGGAACACTTGTGCCACGCGCCGTGATTTTTCACTAACTCTAGTGATTTTTACTCTGATCTAGCAATAAAGGGATTTTTAGAGGCAATCTAGAAATTTTTTGCCACAGTAAATGTTTCCATAGTTAGGAGCAAACAGGTGGGAACGCTTAACGATTCTAAGAATAAAAAGTACAGCCAAAATGCAGGAATACATTTTAATAACTGACGTTTCAATAGTGTTTAATAACTGATGTTTCAATAGTGTTTGCTGTGTTCTTGTAATTTGTCACCAAAATGAATCAAAATTAATTCAGAAAAAGCTTTGAGTGCAGCAGAGCAACTTACTTGCGCTGGGAATGTCAAAAATTTTGCTGCAAGGAGTTGTATGCATGAGTGATTTTAGCTTTTTCAGTTTTTGTGTCGTGAATTGGACTTTAGAAACTGAAATTAAAGTGGACTAACCAGGCTGGGTTCAATGCCGCAACAAGGGGGTCTAAGGGGGCTTCAGTCTTCCCCTTCATCAAGTTATTTCAAAAATTTCACTCCAAAATAAAGGTTTTAAACCTGATTTGGATTTGGCCAGTTGGCCTGTAAGTTAAGAGAAGATGAAGAAGCTACCGTATACACTCGCCTATAGGTCGCGCCACCGTATCGGTCGCACTATTAGTTTTATGTTAAAAAAATTTAATTTAGAGTTGACTCGTACATAAGTCGCACTAAAAATCTAGGGATTTAAATGGCCCTTTCCCTAGCTTTTTTGCACAGATAACTTCGAAAATTACTGCAATTGGTTGTTTTTTTAGCATTGAACTGCATTGCATTGAAATTGCAAAATCATTTTTTCTCAGCAAAGCGGGAAAATCCAACGCACGCTGAGCGGTCGCATGTGCGTGTGCGCTCATGAAACTGTCTCACATTGGTAGGTATGGTATGTGCGTGCACAAGCGCATGCACATGTATTCGATAGAATCACAGAGGCAATAGCACATTTCCACTACAATTCGTGTCTAAAACGATTTATTAGCCGGAAAATCCGGTACTTGCAAGAGCCGAAAACTTTCAATTTTGTTCCGACTTGTGACGATTTGCACTTATGTCGAGCGGATTGGTCGCATCTATATTTTTTTAACAAAAATATAAGAAAAAAGTTGCGACCTATACGCGAGTATATACGGTAGGTAATTTGTTTCTTTAACCCGCTTCCAAATCTTAACTATAATTTTTTTTTCATAACCACTTCGTACTGCCGATGAGTTTATTTATTGATTTTGACGTTTAGCTTCCCAAACCGGGAAGCTTCTTTAGAACAATTTTCGGCAGTGCTGCCTTTGCAGTTACAAAAAGATAAATGAGAAAAAATAACAGCAGAAGATAGGTAACAGAAAAAACATACGAACATCACAGTGGTTGTACTATTATACCCAAAAACATTAAAGTGATGAAACAATAACATTATATAATATTGAAAATTATTTCACGAACAGCGTGAAAAAAAAAGAAGAATATTGAAAAATTATGTCACTAACAGCGTAAAAAAATTTAATAATATTTATAATAACTAGGCTGCTTCTCTGACAGTGTGAGAAAATATGAAAAGGATCTATTGCAAAGCATTATGTACTAGAAAAGGTTTTTAGCTCCACAGAGATTTATATACGGACGGAACAATTAACCCATCATTGCGATTTTAAACGTTCAACTCCAAAGATTTTTGGTTTATCAAATAACCTTCCGCTATCCGACGCTTGTGCCAGTGTGGTTCCCTCCTTAATATTTTAGCATTATCCCAATCTATAAAATGATCATTTTCTGCGACATGCTGACACAGTGCAGATTTTTTCAGGTCAAAATTCTTCACTGCATCAATATGCTCACGTTTTCTAGTTTCTAAGCTTCGGCCTGTTTCACCGATGTACACCGCATCGCAGTCACGACAAGATATTTGATAAACAAGGCCCGACTTTTCTTTGTCCAAAACTTTGTCTTTGGGCTTACAAAAAATATTAGACAAGACACAAACAGGCTTCATAGCCACCCCGACACCAACTTGCTGCAAAACACGCTTAATAGGCTCGGTGAGATTAAGCGTATTAAGCCTATTAAGCGTGTTTTGCAGCAAGTTGGTGTCGGGGTGGCTATGAAGCCTGTTTGCGTCTTGTCTAAAATTTTTTGTAAGCCCAAAGACAAAGTTTTGGACAAAGAAAAGTCGGGCCTTGTTTATCAAATATCTTGTCGTGACTGCGATGCGGTGTACATCGGTGAAACAGGCCGAAGCTTAGAAACTAGAAAACGTGAGCATATTGATGCAGTGAAGAATTTTGACCTGAAAAAATCTGCACTGTGTCAGCATGTCGCAGAAAATGATCATTTTTATAGATTGGGATAATGCTAAAATATTAAGGAGGGAACCACACTGGCACAAGCGTCGGATAGCGGAAGGTTATTTGATAAACCAAAAATCTTTGGAATTGAACGTTTAAAATCGCAATGATGGGTTAATTGTTCCGTCCGTATATAAATCTCTGTGGAGCTAAAAACCTTTTCTAGTACATAATGCTTTGCAATAGATCCTTTTCATATTTTCTCACACTGTCAGAGAAGCAGCCTAGTTATTATAAATATTATTAAATTTTTTTACGCTGTTAGTGACATAATTTTTCAATATTCTTCTTTTTTTTTCACGCTGTTCGTGAAATAATTTTCAATATTATATAATGTTATTGTTTCATCACTTTAATGTTTTTGGGTATAATAGTACAACCACTGTGATGTTCGTATGTTTTTTCTGTTACCTATCTTCTGCTGTTATTTTTTCTCATTTATCTTTTTGTAACTGCAAAGGCAGCACTGCCGAAAATTGTTCTAAAGAAGCTTCCCGGTTTGGGAAGCTAAACGTCAAAATCAATAAACAAACTCATCGGTAGTACGAAGTGGTTATGAATAACTATCCCGATGAACGCAACGCGTCCGTTATATATTTTTTTTTCAAATTGCTCTAATAATTGTGTTTAAAATGTGTTTCAAATAGAGTTAACATGGCTGTAGACGACGCGAAATCTCTTCTGTCTGCCGTGTCTGACGCCTCCACACGCGTTAACTTATCTTCCTATATTGTCAACGGTTTCTGTAGAAAGTACGCCAATTAGCAATTTTGGAATAAAAAACGAACGTAAATATTGCTGCGCAGCACCAAATAACTCCCACAATTTGAACACATACAGTACGCCAAATATCCAAACAAAAAGTAACAACTACGGTATAATTACGATTTAAGAATCAGACTGAGAATACTGATCAGAATAATTGCAATAAAAAACCAAACTCACCGATGGTTTCGTCTTCAGGCAGACAGTAAGCTTTAACTCCAATCGAAGTCTTCAAAGAACGCAGTCTCTGAAGTGGGCCCCCGGGAAACGGTACGGAAACTCTTGATAGAGAGGACAATAGTCCAGTAAATAATTATTCTCAAATTTGAGCGACAGCTCAGGGGACAAAGGTCCAAATATAAATAAGATGGGACCCACCCAGGACAAGCTTAAGACCTCGAGGAAGGACTGCAATTCTGAAACTCCAAAGCTTGCTAAATTTCTGAAACAATCTGATACTTAATAATTTCAAATTTAAAGATTCTTGGTAATTCTGAGTGTAAAAATTTAACGTCCTTCCTCGACTACAACCAAATTTGACTGACCCAGAACAAAGGAGTTATAGCGCGAAAATTCAAGAAAACAGTTTCAAAAAGTTGCGCAATAGATAATTTGCATACGGTAGAAAAGGCGCGATAAAACGCTTAATCGATGACATCACGTGCGTTGTGTAGCATTACATCATTGGAAATCCTTAGCAGCCAAATATACACGAAAAGCTAAATGCAGTAGAGCGAGTGTTCGAAACCAGGTAAACAAGAAAACATAAGCGACGTTACACTCCCCCTAAAAATGGGTACTCTAGACATTTTTATAACACTAAGTCGCGAAAGTCATTTTCAAAGAACACACAAAGACAAATTTAAACAGAGCAAATCTAACGTGTAACATGTAGCACAACAATAAGCAGGTTATTGAAAATCAGTCGTGTGTAACTACAGGGCATAACTTAGCTATAGGCCGTTTAACAACACTTGTTTGATCTTGACCAGAACAGTCCTAACTAAGCCATGTTTATCAGGATAAGTTTCAAGGATTCTATCCAAAACCCATTTGGAACGCCGCTGAGTATCTTCCACAAGAAGTACAACATCATTGACTTGAAAATTTCGTTTCACTTCAAACCATTTTTGTCGTTGTAACAAATTAGGAACGAACTCATCCGTCCAACGTTTCCAAAATTGATTGGCAAGATACTGTATTTGTGCCCATCTTCTTTTGACATAACAATCGTTTTTTGAAAATAGACCAGGAGGCAGATTCGGATTGCTTCGCAGTAATAGCAAATGGTTTGGAGTAAGAGGTTCCTGGGAAGTGTCAGAGACTGAAACTGGAACCAAGGGTCGAGAATTGATTTAAATGATTATACCCTCAACTTCAGCCATCAAGGTGAGACAACTTTCGTCATTCAAGGATTGCCTTTCTAAGATGCTTTGCAAGATTCTACGAGTAGAGCGGATCATACGCTCCCAGGCACCACCCATATGACTTGCCGTGGGAGGGTTAAAATTCCAGGTAATATTCCTTTGCAAACAGTACTCTTGCACCCTATTTGAGTTCAATTCTTGCAAAGATTCTCGCAACGTTTTGGAAGCGCCAACAAAATTAGTCCCGTTATCGCTAAAGATTTGCTGCGGGGCCCCTCTACGGGCAATAAATCTGCGCAACGCATTAATGAAGGAGTCTGCATCCAGAGAATGAGCGATTTCTATATGAACTGCACGCATGGTTAAACATGTGAATATGCAGCCATACCTCTTGACAGTGCTGCGCCCTTGCTTGACTGATAAGGGTCCAAAATAGTCTACGCCTACATTAAAAAATGCAGGTTGGTCGAATTGGAGCCTGCATGATGGAATATCAGCCATCAATTGCTTCCCAACGGCAGAATTTCTTCGCTTGCACCAATAGCAATTTCCAATCGATTTTCTCACTGCGGCTCCCCCCTTTATTATCCAAAACTTGCGGCGGAGAGAAGCCCAGGTGTGGCTGGAACCAGAATGGCCAACCTCAGCGTGATGTTGACGAATAACAAGTTCTGTGAAGTGCGAAGTTTGAGGTAAGATAATGGGATGTTTCACATCTAATTCAAATGGGGCTTGTGTGAATCGACCTCCTACCCTCAGGACACCATCAATTACAACGGGTTGCAGTTTTTTAAGATGCCGGGGTAAAGATTTTATCGGTTCTTGTTCTTGATTACTTGAAGTAAAGCAGTATGGAAAATGTGGGCGTTGCAAATGCTTAATCAACATCTGCTCTGCAATTTGTAATTCTTGTACGGAAAGAGGTTCATTACAGTTAAGTGGGTTTCCAAATCTTCGTTGTTGTAAGAATGTAATGAATCGCCATAGCCAAGCAGTTTTTCTTTTAAGCTTGTACAAACTTGAGCAATGACTTGTAAGTTTGTCAATGGCATCCAGCTCTCGGTCCACTTTGATGGTCGCTTGTATGATTTGCGTTTCAGCACCAAGAAACTCGGAAGGTGGCTCATCTACAGTTTGCTCAGAATTGGGCCACTCAGAATGGGGTTGTGACAAAAAAGACGGTCCCTTTAACCAGTTCTCCGAAATCAGTTTGCTCGCTTCCACCCCTCTAGAAGCAATGTCAGCTGGATTCTGCTTTGATGGCACGTGATGCCATTGTTCAACACTGGTGTGATTTTCGATAATAGCCAAGCGATTGGCTACAAACACAGGAAATCTTTTGGTGCTGTTCTTTATACAGTATAGAACCGCAGTAGAATCAATCCAAAAATAAGAAGAACCCACCGGTAGATCAATTTCCTTCCTAACTAGCACATCGAGCCTAACAGCCAACACAGCAGCGGTCAATTCCAGGCGTGGTATTGATACAGATTTTATTGGCGCTAGTCTTGACTTGCCAATGATGAACGACAAACAAACTGAGCCAAATTCGTCCTCCAACCTCAAATAAGAGCAAGTTCCGTAGCCGCAAGAAGATGCATCGGCGAAGTGGTGTATTTGCACAGACACAACCTTTCCGAATTCTGAGGGTTTGAAACACCTTGGAACCTTAACTGCGTTCAAGTCATGAAGAGCTTCGATCCAATCTTTCCATTGTTCGAGTTTGGGTTCACCAATGGGATCATCCCAACCTAAATTTTGCTTGCAGAGTACTTGTAAAAGTCGTTTGGCCTTCAAAAGTACGGGAGCAACAAAGCCAAGTGGGTCATAAAGACTTGCAACTGTAGAGAGGATTCTTCTTCTCGTAGATGCCTTGTGCGTAAGTTTACATCGAATATGAATTGATCGTCATTCACATTCCATCGAATGCCCTAAACTCTGTCATCAGTTGGACCTCCGACAAGATATTGTTGAGCCCTTTTCGATCTTTCACTTCCCGAAATTTCATTCAACACCTCTTCATGATTTGCAATCTGTTTGGTTAAGTGGAAACCTCTACGAGCCAGGATACTTGTCAAGCTATTGTAAACGTAGATTGCATCTTCAACAGAAGGAAGAGAGACGAGGCAATCATCAACGTAAAAATTATTGTTGATGATAGAGGAAACAACAGGCTTGTACAAATGTCCAAACTCAATAGCAGTTTGACGCAAACTAAAGTTGGCACAACTTGGAGACGATGTCGCTCCAAAGAGATGGACCAGCATCTGACATACAATGAGTTCATTGTTTAAATCTCCATCTTTCCACCATAGAAATCGCAAGGCATTCGTGTGTGAAGGCTCCACTCTGACTTGGTGAATCATAGCTTCCACGTCAGCAACTAGGGCAATCTTGTTCTTTCGAAAACGAATCAGTACTCCAACTAGATTGTTCATAAAGGTTGGGCCCTTCATCAACGTATCATTTAAAGACAATCCGTGGTATTTAGCTGCGCAGTCAAATACAACTCTCACCTTTTCTGGCTTGTGAACATTAGTTACCGGATGATGAGGTAGATACCAAATCGGGTCATTTGATTCAGTCAGGTAAGCTTGCTGCACCTCGCGAGCGTAGCCTTTAGAAAGATAAGACTCGACAACTTCGGCATACTTCACTCTCAAATTATCATCACGTTGAAGTCGTCTTTTCAAGCTAGTGAGTCTACGTTGAGCGAAGGGTAGATTATTGGGAAGCTGATTCTTATAAGGTTCCTTCCATAGCAGAGGGAGTTGGTAGTGGCCATCAATAGTACAGATTTCTGATTGCATCAAGGTGTGTGCTAAACGATCTTCTTTAGAAAAGGAATCGTCAAATATCGAAGTTCCTGGTTCAAATTCAGTTTCCCACATTCTTGCTACCATCTCTGTTGCGTCTTTCTTGACGATGAAATTTACAGTGCAATTACTTCCTTGGGAAGGCGATAAAGACGGCCCTAGAAGCGACCATCCAAGTGGAGTCTCAATTGCACAAGGTGTGCCTCGAGGTCCTCTCCTAGCGCTGTAAATGCAAAAGAGCTCTGGGACATCAGCTCCAATTAAGAGATTGACAGAAGCGTGAGGGAGTGACTTCAAATTTATATCCTGTAAGTGCGGTAACTTACACACTTCCGCATCAACCGAAACGTTGTTAGGCTGGACAGGTATGTTTTCGACGGAATGTACATTGGATAATGAAAAAGAACTGTCGCTATCCAAGTCAGATACAACCAGATTGCAAGAAACAGAATCCATGTCATTAGTAGTTCCAGTAATAGTTTTGAGTTGTAACCTTTCCCGAGTACCAGAAGCCTTTAACTCTTGCAATAAAGATCGTTTGCAGAATGAGTGAGTTGATCCCTGATCCAAAAAGGCGTAGGTAGAAACAACATTTTCACCGAAGGACACTCTAACAGGAACGATACAAAGGTAAACGTGGAAATTGTCCGAAATACTGCAAGACTCTGACTTGGTAAATCCGCAAGTCACTGGCACAACCGCCTTATCCTCTAAAGACGTCTTTGGAGGGTGCTCCTTTGTCGTAGCAAATTTATGCAACAAAGTGTGATGATATAACCCTTTGCATCCAGTCACTGAGCAAAGCTTACTCCTCTTGCACTCTCGTGTTTTGTGCTTCGAGCTTAAACATTTATGACACAACTTGGATTCCTTGACAAAGGAGATACGATCCTCAACAGGTATTTGCTTAAAGTCCTTGCAGTCAAAGAGTATGTGGGAAGTGTTCTTACAATACCAACAAGAACCAACCTGAGTAACATGTCTGGAACCAGAGATAGAAGACTTGGAGTTGACATTCGCAGATGTCTTGGACATGACCGATCCGAATGAAGAAGCCTTTGTTTTCGTGGATGTAGTCTTAAGATGGAGAGAGCGAAGACCAAAGAGAGAGTTTACTTCGTCTGATTCCTTGCGAACAAAATCCACAAAATGTAAGAAATTGGCAAGATGTCCAAGGTAGTTCTGGATTTGAACAGACTTGCTGACCCAACGTTTGTTAAGATCGTAAGGCAATTTGTTCACCAATTCTGTCAGCATATCTAAAGAGTCTAGGCTGGTATATTGTCGTATGTCCTTTACAATTACGCCAGTTTTTTCGAGAAATTCTGCAAAACGTCTTAATTGCTTTCCATCGCCAGATCTTACTGAAGGAAATTTTTTCAATCGCTGCTCGCACGCATCAGATATAACCCATGGTGAACCGTATTCTTTGTTTAGTCTTTGCTTAGCCACAGTGTAAGGTTGAACTTCGCTAGTAGTAAAGTGTTCTATACGATCCTTAACATCCTTTGAGCAATGTTGCAAGAGCAGGCAAATCAAAGTCTTCTCGTCGCGCACTCTCGGTTCAATGTGCGTTTCAAAATTGTTCATAAAGGCTTTGTATTCCAGAGGATCGCCAGAAAACTTTGGAAACTCCGGACGAGGAAGAAATAAGCTGTCGTAATTCACGGAGTTTTGATTGTACACACCAGGATAAAGTAGTGGTGAAACGTGGCTATAGATTGGTAAATCTGCACTACTGGGTGGCGGACCCAAAGGGTTAGAAGCAGGAAGTCTGTTGAAGTTATAAGAGTGAGCAACTGAAGGAGCCACTTGCATATGAGATGATCCTGCGGAAAAATCAGGATGTGTAGGCAGGGGACCGTGAACATATGAGGAGCTCCAGACTTGACAGGTGGAAGAGGATGATTGGATGGGTAAAGGACCCAGGACTGGACCACTACACATAGAAGACTGGATGGGTGGAAGACCCAGGACTGGACCAGTAGACATGGAAGACTAGATGGGTGGGACACCCAGGACTGGACCAGTAGACATGAAAGACTGGACAGGTGGAAGACCCAGAACTGGACAAGTAGACATGGAAGACTGGACAGGCGGAAGACCCAGGACCGGATCAGTGGACATGGAAGACTGGACAGGTGGGACACCCAGGACTGGACAAGTAGACATGGAAGACTGGACAGGTGGAAGACCCAGGACCGGACCAGTAGACATGGAAGACTGGAGAGGCAAAAGATCCAGGACCGGACCAGTAGACATAGAAGACTGGACAGGCGGAAGACCCAGGACCGGACCAGTAGACATGGAAGACTGGACAGGCAAAAGATCCAGGACCAGACCAGTGGACATGGAAGACTGGACAGGCAAAAGACCCAGGACCGGACCAGTAGACATGGAAGACTGGACAGGCGGAAGACCCAGGACCGGACCAGTAGACATGGAAGACTGGACAGGCAAAAGATCCAGGACCGGACCAGTGGACATGGAAGACTGGACAGGCAAAAGACCCAGGACCGGACCAGTGGACATGGAAGACTGGATGGGTGGGACACCCAGAACTGGACCAGTAGACATGGAAGACTGGACAGGCAAAAGATCCACGACCGGACCAGTAGACATGGTAGACTTGGCAGGCGGAAGACCCCCCAAAGACAAGGTGTTACTTCCAGAAAGATTGTTGGAAAGGAGCGAAGATGATCGAGCAAAGGTTAGTTCAGAACAGGTTTTTGGAACGACAGTTTCAACAGTGCTTTCGTTGTCACAACTCAAGATTGTGGTGACGTCATCACTCAGTCGCGTGGTTTCAGCAGCAAATTCATTGTAGATCTCATACTCCGCCCTTGCCAAGGCAATTTCACGATCAGCCTCTCTTTGTTCAATTTCCTTTTTAAGACGAAGCCGTTGCGCTTCTTCATTAGCTCGCTCTTCAATATGCACAAGCTTCAACTGAGCAATCTTTAACTTAGCTGTCGCCTCTAAGTGTTTAGCGCTTATTCGTGAAGAGGAGCTACTAGACAACTTAGAAGATTTCCTGGAAGATCTAGAAGAATGCCGGGAAGAGCTGGGAGACAAAACTTGACGGCCTGGGAGCAATGGTAAATGGTTCGGGAACAGCAGCAGTGGAAGATGATGGGTTATCCAAAGTTGAAAACCATTCTTTCTTTCGTAGATTAAATTCGTGTTGATTTTGCGTTACTGCTACAATGGCCTCAGTATCTTTACGTGCGGATGCCATAGCCCCAACTAATTCGTCATAAGATTTGTCAATTTTAGCCAAAATAGCCTTAAGTTCGCTAGTATTAGGGGTACGTAATGCCATAATTTTTTCAGCTGCTAAATAATTTTCATTCAGAACGCCTTGCAATTGATTAATGGCACGCTCTACATCCGTAAGATTGGTTTCGGATGCCATAATAAACGTATAAAAACACTACACTAACACACGCTCTAATGTAAAGTATATAAGCACAAAATAGCACAAGATAGTATAATTCAGGAATGGATTCAACAAACTCCGTCCTTATTGTTGCAATTAGCAGTCTTAGTCTATCGGTTCAAATTTGGATATGGTAACCACTAATAACCGGCAGTTAAATACGATCAGCGGGTCGATTGCAACAGCGCTGTTTGAAATATATCAGTACAATTTAATAAACCAAAATACCGTAATTGTTGTTAGAAATGTTCATGTGATGAATTTGAAGATGTGAACGAAGAAATCTCTTGAAAGACTGTTGTCGAAGTTGAAATTAGTAACATCAAACTTTGTAGCCAACAAGAGAAGAGACATCGAAACTTTGTAGACGACGCGAAATCTCTTCTGTCTGCCGTGTCTGACGCCTCTACACGCGTTAACTTATCTTCTTATATTGTCAACGGTTTCTGTAGAAAGTACGCCAATTAGCAATTTCGGAATAAAAAACGAACGTAAATATTACTGCGCAGCACCAAATAACTCCCACAATTTGAACACATACAGTACGCCAAATATCCAAACAAAAAGTAACAACTACGGTATAATTACGATTTAAGAATCAGACTGAGAATACTGATCAGAATAATTGCAATAAAAAACCAAACTCACCGATGGTTTCGTCTTCAGGCAGACAGTAAGCTTTAACTCCAATCGTAGTCTTCAAAGAACGCAGTCTCTGAAGTGGGCCCCCGGGAAACGGTACGGAAACTCTTGATAGAGAGGACAATAGTCCAGTAAATAATTATTCTCAAATTTGAGCGACAGCTCAGGGGACAAAGGTCCAAATATAAATAAGATGGGACCCACCCAGGACAAGCTTAAGACCTCGAGGAAGGACTGCAATTCTGAAACTCCAAAGCTTGCTAAATTTCTGAAACAATCTGATACTTAATAATTTCAAATTTAAAGATTCTTGGTAATTCTGAGTGTAAAAATTTAACGTCCTCCCTCGACTACAACCAAATTTGACTGACCCAGAACAAAGGAGTTATAGCGCGAAAATTCAAGAAAACAGTTTCAAAAAGTTGCGCAATAGATAATTTGCATACAGTAGAAAAGGCGCGATAAAACGCTTAATCGATGACATCACGTGCGTTGTGTAGCATTACATCATTGGAAATCCTTAGCAGCCAAATATACACGAAAAGCTAAATGCAGTAGAGCGAGTGTTCGAAACCAGGTAAACAAGAAAACATAAGCGACGTTACATGGCTGTTTTTTCCAAAAAACTGCGAAAATCGTTCTGTGGCTAGGCTCTTTTCCCCTCAGCAGAGATAAAGCCGAGGACGCAAGGCTCAAGGCCAAGGTCACAAAAAAATATTCGAGGCCAAGGACAGGAATGCTCGAGGCCAAGGCCAAGACCAAGGACACAGCGCGCAAGTGTTCTCCAAAAATAAAAAACAAAAAGATCTTTGCGTAGAAAATCGCAAATTTTTTCTGGAATTTCAGATGGAGAAAAAAGGTCATAATCATGGCCCATTTTTGACAAATTAAAAAATAGTGCTGACCGCGGCCGAGGACTGACATTTTCGAGGACTTAGAGGCTTCGAGGCCAAGGACTTTAAAATGTGTCTTCGAAGACTCCACCTCTGCCCCTCAGACCTCGTTTGCGATACGTTAGAGTTGCACTAGTTTGCTCATCCACTGCCCATTTGTGATACTTTTGAAAAACAAACAAACTTTTGTGGTTAAACCTCCCTTTGAAGCAAAACCCTGGTTGGGCGCTTGCTAGAGTTCACGCCGTCGCCACGAGTGAGAAGATGGCTGAATGTGATCTGGGGCATCGGACAGAACAGGCAAAATCTGGTTTAATGATAATTATCGAGCGTTTGATTTTGGGCAATTGTTCTAAAAAGAAATCAAACGTACGTTGAAAAAAGATTTGATGCCCTCAAAATGACTATTTCTTAAAAAATGGCATATGGAAAATCATTTTTAAAATGCTTAAAGGGGCACCGCACCCTAATTTTTTAATTTAAAAAAATAATTGGTTACCAACGTTTTTGTCCCGTTGTTTCAGTGTTTAGCGTTTAATAGGTTTACGGCAAAGATTTTGACTATATGGGACAAAAGTTTGGCTGTGGCAACATGGCAGCTCTCTGGTCTTAGTAAGTCAGTAAGAAATTTATTTGGCTTTAACCACAGACAACATTGTTCAAACAACCACTCATGTAACATAACATAGGATAAGACCAGGGAGCACCGAGGAACATTACCGTTCTCGAGTCGAGATGCTGCCCGGCTCAAATCATGACTTGCGAGTTGTAGTACAAGCAGCAGATACAGGCGTACAATTAAGCAAACGTTGCAATATACGGTAGAAAAAAGCAAAGTGATAAAATTGCATCATTTAATCGGATTCGTGCTGTATGAGGTCAACAGCAATTGACAAGGTATTTCCTGTACTTTTTTTTGAACGTAGTCCAGGAGAAATTTTTTATGTAAGATCGTATTAGTGACCAATGTTGTGGCTCTCTGAACGATAATTGAGTTTTCGCCATTTGTTTAGATACTCTTGGTAAAAATAATTTGATTGTTTTTGCTTGTCTCTTATTATATTTGTGCAAATCTTCAATTTTAGGCAAGAGCGATTGAATAATAATTGACAACTTATTTCAACTTAGTTGATACATAAACTTTCCTAATTCCAATGGATAGATATCATGTAATTTAAGAAGTTTCAGTTGTTTGAAAAGCGGTGTAACATGGTCAAATTTCCGACTACCTGTAATAGTTCGAACCATAGGCGTAGGCAGAGGGGGGCCCAGGGGCCCGGCTTCCCCCCAATTAAAATTCCACTGAGGATAAAAATTATAGCAACATAGCCTAGTGATGGTCAGTTGCAGTTTTTTTTCAGTAATTACGCCCCTAACAGCAATTAACAATAATATTAATGACAACGAGGGAACCCTTGAGCCCCTAACTAACAACCAGGGGGTCCCTGGGGCCCTTAACCAGCAAGCAGAGGGCCCTGGGGGCCCTAACTGACAACCAGGGGGCACTGAAGCCCCTAACTGACAACCAGGGGACCCTAAGGCCCCTAACTGACAACCATGTGGCCTAGGGGCTTTTAAGTAACAACCAGGGGGCCAGGGCCCCTAATTAACAACCAGGGGGCTCCGGTGCCCCTAACCAACAACCAGGAGGCTCCAGTGCCCCTAACTGACAACCAGGGGGCCCCTTAATTCAAATTTTTACCAATTAATATGCAAAACCTGTGAGAAATCTAAGAGTTTTGTCCTAAAAGTTGCAACCCCAGGCCCTTGTTTAACGTTAATATGAACTTAATGCCATAGCATAGGCGGTAATGCAAACCCCCAATTGAAATACTACCAATGATAAATATAATGAGAGCATTGCCAGTATGCTGTCCTTGTCCGGAATTGCAGTTTCTTTAATTTAGGATTTACGCGTACAAAAGTAAGTAATAATAATGGCGACCGCGTGTCCACGTCATAATAATGTTATGCAATTCTTGGAGGTTTCAAAAAACTGTCAAGTGATTTGACTCGAGTCCTCCACGTTTTGGAAAAAAAGTTGTTTTAATTTTGCTTTAAATGTTTTTTTTATGAAAGAACTTCGGGGCGCGATCTTATCTCAAAATCATAGCCGTAGCCAAAGGGCCTGGGCCCCCTCAATCGAAATGCCACCAATGACAAAAATTCGACAAAAAAGCCTTGTTTCTTCATTTTCAGTTTTTTGTAGCATCATTGCGTACAACAGTACACGCGTAAAACAGTACTAAACAAATGATATTGACGACCAGGTGGCTCGGCGCACCTCCTTAATTCAATTTTTTCTACGAATTCAAACGTATAACCAGGGTAAAATCAAGGGTTTTTGTCCTAAAAGTTGCTACCCCAGGCCTCATCCAAACTTTTTATGAACGTAAAACAATAACCAGCGCCGTATTTGCCATATGTCGCAGTGCCAGGGCCCCCACGCTCAGATAGTAAAACTTTTTTGGTCTTCACTTATAGTTGGCAGGAAAATGTTGCAAAAATCCCTTTCCTGCCTGGGGCCCCGTGCAATCTAAATCCGACCCGGAAATAACATGTTTAGCCAGCGCAACCATCTATTCTACCATTTTTCAATAACGATTCACTTCCACCTTGCCAGTTTGTACGTACAACATACTTTAAAAAAATAGCTATGGAAAATGCTCATTGAACAAATTATTGAATTTGAATTGAGGGGGCCTGGGCCCCCTGGCCGTACATGTACTTCTATAACTGATTAACTTCATGACAAAACAAAAATCTCCAAGGAAAATCTTCGAGCGGATTATTATTTACCGCTAAAATATTGCTGAAGGCAATGTGCCTTACTTCCCCCTACAAGAACCAAAGCATGTACAATTAAAATTTTACACCATAATGCAACATTTTGAACGTGTTTTGGACTTAATTGCAAGTAGACAGAAGATTGAACAATCAAATTTTTTCGATTGGCTTTTAAATGCTAAAAATCTTGTTCTTCCTAGTGGCTTTGAACACGAGCGAAATGTGATCCAATAAGATTAAAATAGCTTTTTTTCAAAAACTTACAAAAATCGCCCAGTGGCTGGGGGCTTTGCCCCCAGACTCCCGTCTATGATATGTTTGAGTACACATGCTTATTCCACACGTCTCCTAAGTTCGGCATTTGCACTTTCTAACTATTAGTTTTCGCCCTCTCCCTTTACCAAAATCCTGGTTAAGTGCCAGCAGGCTACGGCTTCAGATCTTCCATTCTACGATATCTCTGCCGCGTAAGAAGTTCCTTTTTTGAAAATTTGTGATGACGTCATTGCATGTAATTTGTGGTTTGGGCCCCCCTAAATCAAAAATCGTGGCTACGCCTATGGTTCGAACACTATTGTTTAGTCTTACTTCCAATTCTCTCAGTACTGATTTAAACGTAGACCCCCCACAGAATTATTCCACATTGAATTCGACTATAAACAAGACTGTAGTATAACATAAGCAAAATATGGTTAGGTACAAGGTTGCGAATACGATAAAACAATCCCGAATATCGTGCAACTTGCAATGAAAGATGTTTTACGTGAGGAGTACAGTTAAGCTTATCATCGAGATATACACCAAGATATTTCACACTGTCCGTTCTGCTTAATACTGCATCGTTTATGGACAAGTTGAAGTCACATTCAACAGTTTTGTGAGGGTGCTTATTGATTAGCATAAAATTCGTTTTATTGTAAGTCAATGATAGTTTGTTTTTCCTAAGCCAGAAGTTTATATTTTGAAGTTCTGCATTAACACGAATATGTAAATTGGTTATGTTTGTGTCCGAAAGACAAAGATA
This sequence comes from Trididemnum nubilum, assembly GCA_963965965.1. NCBI lineage: Eukaryota > Metazoa > Chordata > Ascidiacea > Aplousobranchia > Didemnidae > Trididemnum > Trididemnum nubilum. The sequence goes on from OZ014472.1 coordinate 1,599,936, forward strand.
CGTAACATCCCCAAACAAAGTAGTTTGAAATTTGGATGCTTGGGGAGATCATTTATATACGGCTGAAAAAAGCAAAGTGATAAAATTACGTGGTTTCTAACCGTGGTTTCAAACCGAATTAGTTATCTCGTAGTAGTAGTAGTAGTTTATTTCAAAGCCAGCGAAGTTTAAAATCACAATTAAATCGCAAGCAAAGCATGTTAACGATAATATCTATTGGCAATAGGGAAGAAGCGAAGTGACCAAAGTGGTCCTCAAGTCTAACTCTACCCTCATGAATAAAGTTACAAAGTTACGAGATGGAATTTGGAAAATCTTGGCCAAACAAATATTTACAACTTTTGCTGAACCAGATCGAGGTTTCATACATATATTTACATCAGAACGCGGTTGTATAACACCAGAAAAATTAGGACAACTACGGAAAACAATGCAATATTTATTTACCAACGAGCAAAAAAAAAAAAAGAAAAGTTCTATTTACATTAGAAAGTGGTGCAATTGCAAGGCACCATAGCACACACAGTTTAAGTCAATTAAAATGATTCACAAACATCAACATCTTGTTGTATAAAAAGCAAGTAGTTAAATATTATCACGACAAACTTATAGACAGACAGAACAAAAATTTTATAGTCATTCTAATTCAATTGTGGTAACTTTCTTACAATAAATTTTTCAGTCTAGATTTAAATGTTTTTAGAGATTTAGATTTTTTAATTTCAAGGTCTAGTGAGTTCCATATTTCGTAGGTCCCGAGGATAAAATGTATTTTTGCCAGGTTTCCGCTGTGGCTTTGGCAAAAAGGTTTGTTTTTTTAACGTAAAATTAAGCTTCTTAGTGTGAATTTTCTTCTTTTAACAAAAAGATTTTAAATGTGGTGTACTTAGAAAGAAATTTGTAAAATAGGCCTAGGCCGATCGGATAAAATTCATAATTTTGGCTAGTGTCATATAGGCCTATCTAGTTGTTTTTTTGTAATTATTAGAGTAAATTTACCCGGTATGAAAACGCAGTGGGCTAGATTTTAACAGCTTTTAAAAAAATACTGGTAGGCTACTTACCGGTAACTAATTGTAAGCTAGTAGGCGTTGGAGCTAGGCTTTGAGGGAGGCCTACTGCAGATTGGTAGTATTACCTTATTTCACCAAAAACTTTAATTTAACGAAAATAAAACGAAAATCATTCACACAGTTTTCATTATTTACTTTTTAAGAGTTTGGATTTGGGTTAGGTTTGGGTAGTTCATGCGTTCTTGTAGCTATAGTAATTTGCTTTTCTGACGTTATTGCCGCATCCACTTGACACCTAAAGATTGATTCAAAATTTATTAAAATAAATGGCAGGATTGTTACAAATAGCGTAAAAAAGAAATTCATTTTTTTTCGTTGTAGAAATCAAAGAATTCTGAAATTAAACTCAAAAATTAAAAAAAAAATTTTGGTTTTGAATGGCAATAAATGAGTTAAAATTAGTCTTGAATGCCTCTTTAACAAATATTTTTAAAGCAGAAAGTGACGTAATTACAAGCTTTTTCAATCTAGTAATTTTTTCGTGATCCAGTGATGTTATTTGTAAAATCCAGTCATCTTTGAAAAAGAGTCTGCGACTAGAGATGTAAAAAACGTTTTTTTTCGCTTGTTTTTATTACGCTGTTTTTTTACGTTTCTTGTTTAGGTTTTTCTTCGAACTTGGCAAAAAAAAATTCAGTTTGTTTTTAAATAAAGTCAAGCAATTAGCATCAAATTGCACGACTAACATGGCAGAGTATCGCATATCGGAACTGCATTTGGGCCGACAAGTATTAATAGGCTAGAATTCGAGAATATAAGCCCGAAACCGAAAAATGATTTAACGCCAAAAGCGGTGGTGTAAAGTAACGAAATACTTTTACTTGAGTAGATTACTTGAGTAGTTTTTTTCGGTAACGAGTACTTTTTTGAGTAGTTTTTTTTTAACTACTTTTACTTTTACTTAAGTACTTTTAGCCTGAAGTAACGCTACTTAAGTACTTATTATTTGATAAAAGTACAAAGTAGTTTAAAATTTGAGACGCAGTTTTGACTGCACTTTGACTGTGGGCATCTGCTGTCAATCATTCGTAAACGCGCAGTCAGGCTATTCTCTATTGGTTCTTTCTTTCTTTAAATTCCACGCTTGACTGCGTTCATTTGCTTTTGAAAACGATTGCATTTTTTCTAATCAAGTACTAGTAAACATCGACTTCTTAATCAGGACTAGGAACCACAGCTCTACCGAATAGTTAGCCAGCAACATTATAGGTTAACCTTACCATTTTAACACCAATAAAATGCAAACGAATCGTGAGTTTTCCTGAAATCATGAGTAGAGTAAGTAGGTTAGGGTGCATTTACAATCGGGCTGTTCGTAGTTAGGGTGAAAGATCCATTCCCGTTTTGCTGTTTTGTAGGACTGGAAGATTAGGCAATTGCAGAAATTTATTGATAAGTGGAGATATGAGATCCTGGCAGGCGTATAGCCAAAAATTTGCAATGGGGGAAGGCTAATTCAGAGGCTGGAAACTACATCAAACGATCTTATCCCAGATTTTGATCGGTTTTCACGCAGATTGAGTCGGTTTAACAGTCCAAATTTAGGCGATCTCCAAAACCAAAGGTCTTCAAAATTTTTTTCTGGCAAACTACAAGATTTAAACAATTTAAAAAATACTGCTGTCCTCGAGCCGAGGACAGGCATTTTTCGAGGACTTGAGGCTTCGAGGCCAAGGACTTCAAAATGTGTCCTCGAGACCAAGGACTCCACCTCTGCTGAGTAGCATTGTAGCTGTAAAACTTCATCATTGAATAATAAACTGATGAAATGTTTAGTTTCTCTGTTCTTGAGATCAGTGTCTTGCAGTTTGAAAGCGTGGGGTTGAACTGATAAATATGCCGACAAGATTGTATAGCCTAGTGGTTAGAGCATCTGTATATCAGGCTGAAAATTTGGGTTCAAATCTGGTCCAGTCAAGCCAAAGACTTAAAAATAGGTAGCCTACTGCAAACTGTATTCACATCTTCCTGCTTGACATTCTGCATTGAAGGTGATAATGTGCTGCTCAGTGCTTACACCCTTGTATGGCAGAGAGGTGGCAGCTTGCCTCAACGACCCTAATATCACTCTGCGGTTTCCTGGTCAAGACAACACGGTGAATAAATCAGTAAAAGTGAAAACAAACATGGTGGAATTCAGGAATTGCATGATAAACTTTGTCTTGGCAGGCAGCAGGTTTTCTAAAGTGCAGCAAGTAAAATGAATTGGAATTAAATTAAGCTGCAGTCTAACCTACTAATGCTGTGACAGAACACTGGTATCACTATCAATCAATGAATGACTGTGCTTTATTCACAGTTTCAGTTATGTTTCTACCGGTTTCTATCTGCCTTCACATGTCGTGAAATAAAATCAATCAAAAAAATTCACGATAATTTTTTCTTCTTTAATCCAAAAGAAGTTAATCGCAGACTATTGAATTGCCTTTGGTGCGTGACTTTTGGCGCACCCTGTGGATACAGTAGGCTTGATTGATTGATGCATCTTTATCCTCCTTTCACGAGAAAGCGATGGTGGCGCTATCCTTTGGTCGAATCTGCACCCGCTTAGGAGTTAACAATTTCCAAGTTTTCCGTTTGACCTTTGACTTCTCTCCACATAAATTTGCTGCTGATTCAAAGCCACTAAGCAGAGATAATCATCGTAAAGCGTCTTATCCAAGGACGCAACAATGTGACCAGGGTGCGGGTTGAACCCATGTTCATGCGACCAGGATCGGCGTAAAACGACGTCTTTACCCTCTTGGCCACGCTGCCGACACTGTAATAAGGCACTTCCGCGGTGTTTTTACTTTTTAGCATATAAATTTAACAATGGCAGTAAATGAGTATTTGAGCAAATATTTTATGAATTGATTCCATGAATATAGTAACAAAAAACTTGCACAATTAATATTTCAATGACTTCTTAAGATAGTGAGGGGTTAGAAAATCAAGTGCTTGTGACAGTGATGTGAAGGTAGTTGACCAGTTGTCATTGGTCAATTGAATAGTTTGCTTATTTTGCGTGAATACTTTCAGAAATACTTCTACTTGAGTAGTTTTGAAATGACTACTTTTTTACTTTTACTCAAGTACTTTTTTTGGTCAGTACTTTGTACTTTACTTCAAGTAGTTTTTTTGTCAGTAATGAAACTTTTACTTGAGTACAATTTTCGAGTACTTTTTACACCACTGGCCAAAAGTAGGCCCAAAAATTAAGTTAGATCTAAAAAATTATGCGGGTATCACTCCTATACGGTTAAAATTAACTACGTATTGCGGATCAATTGTGACGTAATAATAATGATTGTGGAAGATAAATCGTATTGATGCTTAAACGAAGTCGTCAGTCAGTGTAATTAAGTTAATAGCGCTTTTACAGTACGTATCTAAAAAGGCGAAAGCACAAGGCAAGAAAATGATAACAAGCATAAAATTTTTTCAAAATTATTTGAAAAAATGGCTATTTTCACGCCATTTGGATCACATTTTGAACGTTTAAAGAGCCATTTGAAAGAAGTAAATTTTTAACATTTAAAAGCCAATTGAAAAAGTTAAGATTGTTCAGTCTTCCCCTTGCTTACAGGCCAGTTCCAAAACACGTCTTAAACCTTGCATTTTGTGTTAAATTTTGAAAGTAAATTGGCCCAAGTGGAAGCGTAAGCAAGGTACATTGACTACGGCAATATTTTAAGCAGTAAATTATAAATCACTCGAAGACCTTGCCTTGAAGATTTTAGTTTTGTCTTTAAAATAACCAGTTTTAGAAGTAATGTACATGTACGATTTTAATTCAATAATTTGTTCAATAAGCATTTCCCCTAGCTAACTTTTTTAAAAGTATTTTGTAGCGCAAAAACTGGTGAGTTGGATTTTTATCTAAAGTTGGTACGATAGATGGTTACTACTTACTAGTGATGTTCTTTGATTAAATGGGGATGAAATGAAGTTGCAACTTTAAATGGTTAAAGGAGGACCTAAGGTTGCTACTTTTAGGACAAAAATCCTAAATTTTTTTCGGGTTATACATTTAAATTTAGTTGGCCAAAATTTGAATGGAGGCGGTCCGGGTCCCTTGGCCGTAGTAATTAATATTATTGTGAATTACTGGTGTACTGTTGTACACAAAAATGCTAAAAGAAAATGGCTTCGTTGTCATAAATTTTATCATTAGGCTTCATTGCCATTAATTTTATTATTGGTGGCATTTCAAATGATGGGGGCAACTCAAACGTATCACAAACGGGGGTTGCCACCAGACGATGTTTGTGATTTTTTGGGAAAAAATAGCCTTTTTAACGCCATTTGGATCGCATTTTACACGTTTTTGAACCAATTTGAAAAAACTAAATCGCTAAAAATCAGAAGTTATTCGAAAGAGTTAAATTGCCCAGCCCCCCCCGGCCCCCCTTACTTACAGGTCAAGTTTGAAGCATGGTAAACGTTTGTATTTTAAGTTAAATTTTGAAGTAACTTGGATAAGGAGGGCTGAAGCACCTTTAACCCACCCTGGTTGCCAGGCGCGTAGCCAGAAATTCGCAATGGAGGGGCTGTTTTGGGGGTCTGGGAACGGAGCCCCCAAACGCCGGAGGTCATTGGGAGTTTGGGGGCGAAGCACCCAGCCGCCGGAGGCTGGGGGTTTGGGGGCAAAGCCCCCAGCCGCTGAAGGCGCGAGGGTCTGGGGGCGGAGCCACCAGCGCTCGAAAATTTTGCATTTTTTTGCAAAAATAACTTCATTTTAGGGCTATTTTGATTAAAAAATAATGCTTTTAAAACGTGGCTTAGAAATTGGCCGTGCAAGCATGATTAAACTGGTGGCAGAAATGGACTATTTGGGAGGTGGCTAATGATAAAATGTTAGTTCTCTTGTTTAGATGCTGGTAAATTATAATATCGAATAGTTCAATAAAACTCACACGGAGAAATCTGTTTCGTATACAGTTTATAGAGAAAAATGATTGGGGGGGGGGGGGGGCTAATGAAAATAGATTTGAGAGGAATGATTGGTAATTAACTAATACTGAATAGCCCCCTCCCATCCCCTATTCTTTAGTTTATAGTATATTTGTTGATGACACCTATGTTTAGCATTTTTACACTTTCGATCAAATTTGATTGCTTATTTTTGAACCATTTTTCAAAGATTTCATTTATTTGTAGGTTTTATTTTTGACAAATTAGCCCCCCTGAATATATATTTCAAAAGGTGTTTTAAATCACTATTTAGTCCACCCCCGTGCATAAAACAGTCTCAAAAGTGCAAAAAACGTAGTGTTTTTCTGATTCTGCATTTTGGTCGACATGCTAATGGGGAGGGCTATAGCCCCCCCCCTGGCTATGCTACTCTGGTTGCGCTACTGTTTACATGTGCCAAAACTGCATGGAGCATAATGAAAAAAATGCTTCAACAAAACTAGAGATTTAAAAATTAAGAACCGTTGGATTACAATGAGAAACCATCAAAATAGCATAGCACAATCCGCATTTCTACTTACAAAATTTTCTAAAAAAAAAATTTTTTTTGAGGCCATGTTTAAAAAAAACATGTCTTTTTTAATAAAATTAAAAATATTAACATCACTACATAAAATTAAAAACATTAGCAAGGCAAAAAAACATTAACATCACTACCGGCGACAGCATTGGTGAGCAAGTATAAGCAAGAGTACTCGCGTACATTACAGTCGAAACTTAAAGTTTAGGGGCAGAGGCCTCAGTTGCTCTCGACCATGGAATTTGTGAACAAAGCCCCAGCTACTTAAACCAATTTTTAGTGATTTCCTACAAATAGTGTATGTTATACGGTCGTTAATTAATGCTTTAATTTGTATCTGCCATTGCCATGACTGCGATTATTTTTTTTTCTTAGGCTCATTATCT